>JARHVA010004993.1:245000-567500 GCA_037957365.1 Torreya grandis | reverse complement strand
ATGTATGTATCCCTATCTCTATCTCTACCAGTGACATCTATTACCAATATTAGAGATTAATAACTCCAATATTTTAGTTAGTTTTCAATAGTATCTTAACCTTATAACCTATTTAATTCCTCTTAAGCTCAATACTAGACTAGAGTGGGGTAGATGGGGCATTCCACCAAGGCTAGAATCAAGCCAAGGTAGTGTCTAGTTCTAGTCATAATGGCCAACCTTAAACCTATGAATCCAAAGAAGGTAGTGCATATTAAAGTTGGTGATTCTATAAGACCTTAATGTGTAGCCTTAAACCTTGAGGAAATTGGGGTTATGTTGAATATATTTATAGGTATTAAACCCCTTAGTGATAATAGTGCATATTTCACACTAGGGGACACTCTTATTCTAGTTCTATATCAAATTGGGGAGATCATAGTTATTGTATTGATTCCTATTCTAGTTAGTGATTTTTCATTTCAATAGAGAGTAAAGAGTAAAGCGTAAAGAGATATAAGGTGATTCAATTCCTAGAGTTGGTAGTTTGGCATTCCTCTAAAATATTCTAAACTCCCCTCTATTGTAGTTGAGTGTTTAGTTTTTGGGTCAAGGAGAGTGAAATAAAGTGGTCCTTTCAGTTCTATATATCTATACAAAATCAATTCCTATGTATCTATTTGGCCCCATATATCTATATGGCAACCTAACCATAAATCAGGTGTCATCTCCTAGACAAATATATAGGTTAGTCATATCATGTATATAATATACCTATATACTTACTATGATTTTAACACCTTATGTTTAATACTAAAATTATGAAAACTAAGTATTGCCCAAAATGGATTTTGAAAAACTATCTTCTAAATGGTAACTGTCACAACTCTAGAATTGATTTTAGAAGACATAGAGTGGCCCTGATTTTTATATTTAAATTAAATGTAAATTTACACTTAAATGTTTATTTTACTACATATAGATTCAAAATCACAAATAATACAAAAAAAAAACAAACCCAAAACAAAAGCAAAACTAAAAGGTGTATGCCCTTTGTAATACATATGTTGTACACCCTTTAGTAAAGGGCGTATGCTCTTTACTCCACATTTTTCAAAATTTGTGAATTACCTCCAAAATAGTGTTTGAAATGGCATACACCCTTTGTGAAAAAGGGTGTATGCCCATCAAGGCCGGGAATGACCTCAAGGTAGTTGGTATGTTTTTTTAAAAAAAAAGGGCATGCACCCTTTTAGAAAGGGCACATGGCCTTTGCACAAAATGATTTTTTTAGGAATGTAATGTTTTTTATCCCCAAACTTCATGCATCTACCCTAATAATATGTAATAATTATATAATTATAATATTATATATTAATAATAACAACAATAATAATAATGGTATATAATTGAATGATATGATTATTATATTAGATATTAATTATAATATAATAATAGTGTATTTATATTAATTTAATATATACTAATATAGCATATACATCATCTAATTTTATGATGAATAAATGCCTAGGGGCAATTTTAAGTGTGTACATTTTCTCATTTCATGTGTGTGTGTATGTGTGTATGCATGCATACATGTGTGTGCATGCATACATAACAAAGTAGAGAAGACATGGTATGGATACAAAAGCAATTCCTGTGAAGGTCTTGAAGTTAAAAAAGTTAAACTAAAATAATATAAAATTCATAAATATAACTCATGAGAGTAAGAAAAGTCTATGGTGATATACTAAGTTTTAATGGAGTGTGATTGGAGTGTATCGATGAAGATTACTTCATGGTGGATATAGACACTAAAAATGTGTATGAATGAAGATTATTTCATGGTGGAGAATGAAGAGTATTTCATGGTGGAGATAAATAATACTTTTTTTTTGGTATCATGCAATAATATGTTGGGATATAAACAATAAAATACATTTTTTATATAGCTAAATGAACAACCAATGTATTGTCTACTATTTATATTTTGAATTGACCAATTTTGATTTTTTTCATATGTGTCAAGAGAGACTGTGAGGGTGTTTCTAACATGTGATTAGTTATTGAAAACTAATATGACTAATGTGTTCACTTAAATTATCTTCTATTTCATTGTTCCAATTCATGCGATATGACCTAATAAGGATAATATGTGGGTTTGTGACTAGTGTAAACTACATAGCCTTCAATTTTTCATGCCACTCAATAATAACAAAGATGTAGATAAGTAGAAATTACATAATAGAAATCACATAAATGGAAATGAATTCAATTAAGGTTATATTACAAATCCAAAATCAAACAAGATCTCAAAAAATGATAAATGCTCTAATGATTGCTTCATTTATCTTGTGTTTACTTTGATTTCTTTGTGAGTGTGAATAACCTCTTGTTGTTTAAATATAATACAAAACTTATGTATTTATAAATAATTGAATTCAAATTAGGACCTTATTGGCATGCAAATTGACCTTTAATGAATTAAAACAAAAAATAAATAAATAAGGGGTTAAGTGCACCATGACTTAGTAAAGACCAAAAAAGGGCTAGAAATATTAGGGGTAATCCTAAAAAGTAATTAGAGCTTAAGGAACATTCCTAAAATAATGAAAGAAAATAAAACAAGAGAATATATATATATATATATATATATATATATATATATATATATATATATATATATATATAAAGGATTCATAATAAGGGGGAGGACCATCAAAAGTTGGAAACCACACCAATAGTGCTCAACTTGGACCAATAATAAATAAATAGACAATCACACTAAAACTTCATGAAATGATAATGAATATATGCCATGGGGCTATTTTTAGGTGTTCACATTTTTATTCACTTTGAGATGTGTGTTCAAAAATGCAATTCAAGGTATAAAATGGACATCAAATAATGATATTACTACACATATAATTCTATGGAACTAAAGATGATAAACCTTGGAACTCACAAACTTAATTTAATATTTATTAAAAACATGGGTAAGTGCAAAATAATACTAAATACTGAATTTTGAAACACTAAAATAAAATACATGCTTTGGCTCTAATATAATAGGCTCATCATACTGTTAAAGGAGATTCAAAGATTAAGCATAGATAGAAACCATATCATGCACATACCTCCAAATATAAACAAAATATAGATCATTGGGAATTGAAATTAGAATCCTCTATTAAGAAAAAAGGGCCTTCAATCCCTATCATCATATATTTTTTATATACCAAAAAATAAGTAGTGATTAGAGTAACATGAATTATAAATATTGAATATGTTTTCCCCCATTACTATTCAAGAATAGTATATGAAACATAGTGAGAATTAGATCTCATGAATGATAAAAATATATTTCCCCTATGAAGAAATTCTATGTAATAAAACACATGACATTAATCATAGCATCATAAGATAAACATTGGGAATCATGAGTTGAATAAGATATAACTTATATAATTGATAGATATTAAATTTTTTACATGTTATATATCACTATGTGGAAACATAAAGCAATATACCATAGTAGTTGTATCATAATCATTTATAATTTTATTTAAAATGCAAAGTATTGTTGAATGAAAATTATTAACTTTATATGGTTATTTCAGCCCCATCATACAAAGTGAAAGTGAAACTAGAAAAACTAACCTCACTTTTACTTTTTAATTTTGCGAATAGAGCTTCAGAGAAACTTTTACCAAGGGGCTCAATGACCATTCTTAACATAAAAATTAGATAAATTGATATTACAATATTTATCCAAAATTTTGACATGGATTTCAATGTTACGATATTGAATTTGAAATTTACATAAAAAATTTTGGGTTTAAAAATTCACATTAGATTTTACATCAAAATTTAGACATAAATTTGAATGTAAAAACTTAAAAGTACCTACAAGGAAATATTTTTTACCCTAATTTTGGTTTTTATGAAAAATAGGTGTAAACAAGATACAATTAAATAAATGTAAACATGTACAATTTAATTATATAATTCATATTTATCTAAGAGGCTAAGTAACAAAAATAATCCCAATTGTCACAAATGTAAGCTAAAAAAATCAATAAGATGATAAATAGGTTAAGAAATGATCACACTTGTACTATTCTATAATTTTGAGTTTGTAATATGAATGTGTTGAGTGTATTTGACCTGATATTGAGTTTGTGGACTCATGTGGTGGTCTTAGATGAATATACCTATATGGTAAGGTCCTGTGCATGTTGGATGTAACAAGCCCAACAACATTATTTTTACCCTATGCCCCTAGGTGTGTCTATGTAGGGTTTTATAGTTTGGGTTTCCTGATGATTTCAAACTACAAAAAATTCACCTTCACTTTGTATATATACATGTAAGAATATGTCATGTGGATTAATCTTCAATTTGACCTAGTTTTCACATTCAAAATAACATAAAAGTAACACATTCGAGTAACCATTGAAGCAATGTTGTAAACTAAGTATATTACATGCTCAAAATTGGACCTCCATGTAGTTCTTGTGGCACATGAATGAAATGACTTGAGTAATGGTTTTTAAAACTTATATTATTTATAAGTGATCAATGAAACAATTGAAGTATAATTAACCTCCTTTTGTATAAGGGAATTTGTAGAGAGACCACGATGGATAAGTGTTGGAAGTGTGTATGATTTATTAAATTAAGAAAAAATTAAATGGATAATCTTGGATCTAGTTTCAACCCTTGGTGTAGTAAGGTATGATATTTTCTTATCCTTTTCTCTAGTTGTATAGGATGGGCCCATATAACCATGTGTTTGTCTAAGAGAAAAGTTAAGCTCTATTTTTGAGGCATTGCTAGCTAATGCATAGGATGTAGTCCATAAGTATGAATATGTACATTTTAGATAAGTGTTGAAATTATTTTAAGGTACATGTAAAAAATATATAATTATGTGGGATTGGGGCCATCCTATAAATAGGTTAAAAAGTATAAGTTTTCTAAATAAATTGATTTTGGAATAAAACATAAGAATAAGGGTTTTGTGCCAAAATTTGGGTGTCTACATAATGCTTGCACTTTGATATGGGTATATGAATGAAATGCCTGTTGCTTTACCATATTTTTGATAAAATATAAAAATGTATTGATTCTAGCACGTGTAAAAATAGAGTGCATCATAATGCTAAATATGTACAATAATCAATAATTATAATTTTGATATTTTGGTAAATATGGAACACTAATATATTTGGAAAACACTGAGAAGGAAAATACTTAGCTCAAGCATATATTTATATTAACTATTCTGAATATATAAAAGTGTAAATTAGTAAAAGGTGTGAATGCACAGGCTCAGGAACAAAATATGAAATTGATTCTAGATAGGTCTATTATAAGTGGACAATAGCACAAGATGCTCAAGTCCATTGACCATAGACTTGACCTAATCGATTGTTATTAATGAATAAAATAAAAGGATAAAATGAAAATTTTTTTATGACAATGATAGATCAAAAATAGAATCATAAAGTACTTATAGACATGATCACTTTAGGAAGATAGGAACATAGACCGCTTGCAGTTGTCAACCACATAATCATCCCAGTTGATTGTGACCAAAAAATATTACTATGAATTCTAAGTGTGTGTGTGTGTAATGAGTAAAATGAGATATTAAAATTTATGTTATGCATGTAAATTCACTATTTTTTTTTTAATCTTTTAAACCCCAAGGGCACTTTGATAGCTTGAAAAACTACTAAAAAAGGTGGGGAATATAATGTATTGAGATAACCTTAATCACCCTTTGATGATTGGCCACTACCTACATATTCAATAATACAATGAGGGAAATCAATCCCATGTAGTTTTTCCACACAAATTTAATGTGAAATTATGCTCCTTGACTATGTGTATGTAGCTAGAAATATCTCTTTAATACTTGATAATGATAGTTCTTTACTTACTTCGAGTTGCTCTCAACTTAGACTGTGACTTCTCCTTATGAATGATCTTAAATTTGGGAGGAATAGGGTAGTTTTTATCAATGGGTCATAGTGTAAATCCTTGAACCAAGAGAATAAAAATTTGGGGTAATGAATGAATTTTAATGTGTACTTATAGGTGAACCTTTTTATAGCTTCCTTTGGATGACCTTATGAAATATGAAAGAAGACCCAAATAAATAGTTAAAAAATTGGAAATTAGTCATTATTTGGCATGTACATGACCATTATAAGTGGATATGAGTATGTAAACACTCCTATCTACTTAGCATGAACCTATCCTGAAAGATTAGGGACAACTATCATGAGCTAATGATAGTTTAAGGGTGATATCAAAAAGTTTGAGGATTTGAATTTGAAATTTCTATGTAGCAGTGACAAAAAACAAAGGGTTGAACCCAAATATAGATAAAAGGCTTAAAATAATTTAAAATAAGATTCATGTATTTGCGTGCAAGTCATGTGATCTAGGATGTGTCAAGAATTAAAATTGTCAAGTACATGTGACCAGATTTAAGTATTTACACATGCATTACTCAAAGTATAAATGTAAAAAATTGAAATACAAACCTCCATTGACCTACAAAATATTGAAAGGTTTTTACTTTTATCTTTATAAGTTTCCATCCACACTTGAATAGTTGATATGTTTGAAATAAGTGCCAATCATTGTAGGTAGTTAACTTACTCAACATACACATATTTCTAAAAAAATGCATATTTTACAAATTAAAAATTGAAATTAACTCTATAAAAATTGAAATAAGGTAAAGGAAAGAGTACACTTAATTATTATTTCCCCTAATTACACCATAATTTTTTCACCTCTATACTTTTTACATGTGTTGAAAACATATTCCAATATGATTTATGCACATTGATGTAAATCTATGCAAATATTCCTTGCGCTTCTCCTACATGAAATAATAGTTTGAATGAAATTTTTAGAAGCCTCAAAAGTTTTTTAAGATCTTGAAACACGTTAGCATTGAGATTTATCTAGGTGATATTTTACATTGTAAGACAAGATTTTCAAAAAAGTATGATGGTCCACCGTCAGAGCATACATATAACTATCATGCACATTTCAAGTTGGATCACACTATCCAATTGGCTCGCCCTGATTTGGTAGCATCACATTCAACATTAATCATTTGAATCTTCACCTAATTAGCTCATATTGTGGTAGTAAATGACCATAGGGACACACACACACACACACACACACACACACACACACACACACACACACACAATGATCATTACACCAACTCATGTGCCATCATTATAACATTATCATTATCTCATTATGAATTTATTAACTTTATTGGCATACCCCAAAGTTAGCACAAAACACTAGGGAAAATTTGTTCTCATACACAATGCCTAAAACATTTGTAGCTTCTATAGGCTTGTGAAAAAATATAATTCATAGTTCTCACAAATTCTATAGTAATGCATTTTAGAATACTAACAAATTATATAGTCTTGTGTACTTCATGTCATATTTTTTAAGACTTGTATATCACCGCGTATCACCACATTACATATTTAGATTCTTTGATTCCACATAGCACCTTATAGTGCTTGAAATGTATCTCAACATTGTATAACATATAACAACACTTATAACTTACCTTAATGTTTCACCACACCTCACAACACTTACAACTTACCTCGATATTGCATAGTAATATATGTCATAATGTTCATATTTTTTATATCACTTTAAATCACTACATTATATACACATTTTATGTTATGCCACACAATACCTCATAATGCTCACAAGTTACCTTAGCATTATACAAAAATTCTCCATTCATGTGTCTTGATTTATAGCATACCACATGTCTTTGTAGTTATGCATAGAGAATCCTTCTCCTAGTATAACCTTTATGATCTGTCACACACCTAACACAAATATTTATTTGTAATAAATCCATGTGGCATGCCAGGTGGTATTATTTACACTTCCACCATGTTATAGCATATATTTATGTAAGACACATCAAAATTTCAACTACACATATATAGGTAGTGCAGCTGCCACTCGAGAAGAATACAAACCACTCTTGTAATTGCTATTATTCTTAACCATTGTTAGTTGTAACTGATTTCTTGTAATAATATATTATAAGGGATTTGATAGAAATATAAATCCATGTCCCCTTTTCTAGTTGGCTATGTCCTCAACATCTTGAATACTTTTATGCCTTGAGTATCCTTTATTATTAGTTAGCCATCTCTTTATAAAGTTAACATGCTCCACATATTTAAAATTTTAATGGTCATCTTATAGTATATCCAAATTAGTTAGGATGTGTGATCCCACTACCTAATTATAAGAGTTTTCCTCCTTCATATTTTGTCACTCACAACTTAAACAAATAAAAAAGGATGCATTCCCTTTCTGATCATATTACCCTACCCTCCTAGTATTTATACACATTATAAGCATATGTAATTTCCCCTATTATTTAATTTGATTAGAAATGACACAATTATTCCAATCTTATGCATTAGAAGTGTGATGATTATTTTTGCATTTGCTTCTTATATTCCATTACATGTTGCACAATCTCTAAACTCTGGCTTGTTTTTGTTTGATGGTTACAATAATCTCATAAACATAGGGCTATTTATGATATCTATATTCTTAATAAAGTTTTAGATATGCAATCAACTTCCCTTGATGAAGATATCACTCTTGATGAAATCAAAGTGACCATTGATTCACTCAATAATGACAAAGTACTTGGTAGTGATGGTTTCTTTGATGAATATTATGAAGCCAATTAATATTGGTTGGTCAAAGATTATATTGAGGTCTATAAAGAAGATATATTTTTTTGGTTCTTTGGGCCCTAAAATAAATAGAGGTGTTATTAAGCTCATCCCTAAGGAAGGAGACCCATATTCAATCAAAAAATGAAGGCCAATTACCCTCCTTAATGTCTCCTATAAAATTTTGGTGAAACTCTTGGCCATGAGACTCCTCTCTTATTCCCTCTATTATTTCTAGGACTTAGACTAGATTTGTTGAAGGAAGATACATTTTGGATAACCTGATTACCAGTTAGGAAGGGATGTATTGGGTCCATGATTATAATTAATATGTGGGCATGATTCTACTCAACTTTGAGAAAGCTTATGATATAATAGAAGGCTCTTCATTTAAATAATACTCAGAGCCTTTTGCTTCCAAGAAAAAATTTATATAATGGGAAATGTTATTTTTAAAGATGTCTCTACTATCATCAAAGTGAATAGGAAATTAACAAATTCATTCAAGCTTAAATGGTTCATTAGACAAGGTTATCCTCTTGCCCCTTCTTTTTTTGTGTTGACAGCTAAAGCCTTGGATTATCTACATAGATTCTCAGATGTAGTTCCTCATGTCAAAGGAATTTCTCTACCCAATGAAGATGAATTGTTTGATATTTTATTTTCTAATGACCCTACTCTATTTATCAAACTAAAAAAAATCAATTTAAAATAGATTATTTCAAGGATTGATATATATTGCTCAGCTTTTGTATCTAAAGTTGCCATGCATAATTATTGTATACTGGGGTGACAGGAAACCCCTCGTTATTGGGTTACACAATTTAGCTAGATGTAGAAAGGGATGGATGAATTGGTTAGATACTTGGGTATCCCCTTTGTACTAAACCCTTCACTCAAGATCATGTGGGAGTTAATTTTTTTTCAAAATTAATAAGAAAATTAAAAAATGGCATGGACACTTGCTTTCTTTACCTAGAAGAATCCAAGTTTGCCAAAGAATTCTTTCATCATATAATATATTATATACTTCTTGTTGTCTTTTTACTAAGACATAAATCAATTTGATAATAAAAATCATAAGGGATTTATTATGTTCTAATGGAGGGAGGAAAAGACATGTTATTTCATAGCAATTTTGTTTGAAGCCCAAACATATTGGGGGACTTAGCCTGAAGGATATAAGGATCTAGGGCATCACCCTCATAGTTAAATGGATAATCAGATAATTCAAAGGGGATGATACCTATAAAATATTAGTTAGAAATAATATTTTGCATGGATTTCTTAGAGGTAAACCAAACTTGAAAGGTTTCAATATTGTAAATCTTATAGGTCCCTTATTTGTTAAAGTAGTCAAGTTTCCAATTTTTTATTCTATTTGGTCTGCTTAGGACTTTATTAAACATTTTATCACTACTGAACATTTATTCAGTTCATCTAGGATATGTTTTCAAGGTTATAGATCCATCTAGTGGAATCTATGTATCAACAAAAGGCTGCTAGCACTCATCAAGGGATGTTTTGCTTTTCACTAGTTCACTAAAGGTTTGAGGGTTTTCAAATATCTTTTCTCACATAATGGTTGGGAAACCTGGTCATAATTAAGAGTTAGATTTCATATCCTTGTCACTTAGCATAAAACTTATACTCTTCTTCAAAAATCACTATAGGGCAATAATAATATCTCCTTTATGGATGAGGAGGGTGAATTTTGGGTAAGTGTTAAGTGGTTGAAGGGTCCTCCCCTATTTTTGTTCTATACTCAGATGCTATTAAATAAACTCTCTTTTTCCAATGTCCCCTATCTTACACTTAATCATATTTAGAATGTGTGTGATCCCCTCCATTCTAGTCCTTTAGGTTTGATGTTATTGGGCTTCTTGTATTGAATCTAAAAGTTCTTGTTTTCATTGGATTTTGATTTATAATAAATTATTTATTAGTATTGTTTTAGTTAAAAGTGTTTTTGAGAAGCCTTTTTGTTCCTTTTGTAGTGATGTTGAAACTATTGAACATCTTTTATTCTCAAGTCCTTATGCTTCTAATATTTGGAAATTTTCTCTCAAGGAATGGAATATTGTTTTTGATTGTGAGATTGGATGGCTAAATATTGCTTTTGGATATATTTGTCCTAAAAAAAAGTCCATATTTTTTTCCATAAGTTTTGGCTTGTTTTATCAACTAAGATTTTGTGGTTTATATGGAATCAAAGGAACTTAGAGGTTTTTCAATATAAGGATAGGGTGTTTCCTAAATTCATAGATGAATTCATTCTTTATATTATTTCTTTATAGATCTTTCTCCAATTTAGGGTGCCACAAGTACAATTGGAATAGTTCCTAAGGTCTAGAATGATTAAGATTATGTCAGAATACCTTATTGATTTAGGTGACTATCCCAAGTTGAGCCCACACCTAGATTGGGGATTTTTCCATGGATTGATCCTAGAGGTGAAAATATTTGAGCATGAATGGGAGTGCATCAAGGGACCCTATTTTGATCAGGCAAATAACCTAGTTTAGGAATGGGTTAACTCTTTAAAATATGATAAAAATGGTGTAAATAGTTGGTTGATGGCCAATAGTGATATGATGAGGGATGTGAAAAATGATGGTCTTGATAGTAGTGTGATTAAATAAGTTGAGGAATTGGTTTCTCCTCTTGACCTAGAGATGGATTTGTTCTCTAATGAAAATGAAGATTTGGTATAGGTTTCTAATGATCAAAATGAAATTTGGAAACTAATTAAAGAAAAAATTAATGTATTTGCTAGGAAATTGGAGAATCTCATTAAAAGAGGTGGTTCTATTGACGTGGATGAAGTTATAGAATATGTTAGGTCCAATAACATAAAATCCCTATTAAACAAGGTTGATCGATACACTCTATATCGATTGTTGGACTCGATAAGTTGGGACATGGATCGAATATGAGATCTGTTGATAGACTTGTGTGTGTGGAATTAGATGAATACATTGAAATGGACCATGTCACTTCTTGGAGGGAACCTAAATACAAGGCAATGTAGTTGATGATAATTGGGTCCACCACTAGTTTGGGTGGTAGGATATGTGTGTTGGTTCTTTTTTACTTTCTAGGCTACTTATATGGGGGAATTTTTTTATATTGCATTATCAATTGTTATATTTTTAATTATAGTGGAATGCCTCCTTTATTGATAATATATGGTGTTTTTAATCTTTGAAAACTATTTTATATCTTTAATGTTTATATTTTGTAATTGATAATTCAATATACAAAAAAATACAATCACATGCATACCCTTGAAATTAGTGACACAAAAATATCAACATGTTCCTAGAAAGGTACAATCTCTTACCAGTCCTCATCATATTTCACATCATTCCACATATGTTAGAGCTACTTATCCTATAGAAGATTACATAAGTAGTGATGTAGATATCTTTCTTACTATACATGATACATTTTCTAATCCTGATACATACACATCTAGCACATTTCATTCAATAAAGTTAATTAATTCACCACTTATAATATATTTATATGTTTATCATATTGATGGGATCATTGGTTAGATTTTTTCTTTTTCAAATGTTATATAAATCTCAAAAATATTCAAATATTTCTAAAGTTCTAAAATTTAATTGTACATAGCTTATTAAGTGATGAAATACTTAACACTTGAAGGTAAGCACCCTTTAATTTTATCCCACCACTTTTTAATATTAAATCATTTCTAGGGGTATAAAATTAATATCCCCTTTTATCTCCTAAAGTCTCTAGAGAGCACCACTCTCACCCATCAAGTTAATGATTCAAACCTCAAGTTAATGATTCAAACCCTATGCTACACCAAGGTATCATCCTAATTTTAGGATAGCATGGACAAACCTTGTAGGGTAGGTAGGTTCCATAGGTGGGGTCCTTAGTTGAGGAGGACTCCTTGAGGAAGACCCTACCTTAGGGTCCTACCATCCATTAGCCAGTACCCCCTAAGCTAGTGTATCTAAAATTTCTGGTGAATACCTCCTCTAAAATTGATTTTCTCTAAAATCAAATTGATCCTATTAGATGAGGGTACCTCTTGGGAGATGGACAAGAGAGGAAAATTTCCCATATCAAAAGAGATTAAAAATAATAAAGAGCAGTTGAAAAATTTTAACAGTAAACTACACGAGGTTAGGATGATTTTGGTATGACTCATACAAGAATGGAACACCTTGAACATACAAGTGGACATAACTATCCAATCCTTTTCCAATTATACTAAGGTGGATAGAACCATAGTAAATCAAAAAATGATGATGGAAGAGATCCCTCTCCTAAGATCCCTAGCACTACTCTCATCAACATAAACTTGTTACATGAATAGGTATAGAAAAGACCATGGATGATCCTACCTACAAATGACACTAAAGGAATTGGTAAAAGAACAAGGGATAAAGTTTTAAACAACAAGTAGGGTACACCAGAGAAGAAGACCAAGGAAGATAATGAACCATCAGAGGGCCCCCCTCCTAATCTATTTTTGTTTTCTATTATCTATTTTGCTTCCCATGGGGTCAGTTACCTAGTTGTTATTGTTTTCTTTTTGTTCCTACCCTTTGGGATTAATAATATTTTTTATAACTCTTAACTATGGTCCTTAGTCCCTATAAAACCAATTTTTTTACCTTATCAAAAAAAAAAAAAAAACTATTGCATCTTGTTTTCCATTTCTTACACATTTGATCAATTTAATAAATTATTGTAAGCCCTTGGCTATTGTTGATTTTTTTGCGACTTGGCTCTTATTTTTCACTTTTTAGATTTGAATTTAAAATAGTGATAGATTGTGCCATATTATACCACTTATCTCCTTGTTTGCATGGTTTATATTGATAATTCTACATTTTTTATAATAACATAAAACCTATCCAATAAGGGTCAAGACTGATTAGAATTACTAATTTATTTAGTCAATCTTGACCTTTGTAAATTATTAACTAGAAACCAAAAGATGAGCACATAGATGCTAAATACTTGTAATTCTTAGATATTTCACTTAGTTTCAATATGCGAATCATTTTTTCCATACAAAAACTTTCTTTTCCTAATTTATATTGTTCATACATGCTACATAATTTGAAAAGTTTCCATTTGGTGAGACAAGTATGTAAAATCAATCTTTTACTTGTTATTTATGTTATTACATGATTATCAAGATTACATTTCATATACAATTGGTTCATCTATTTCATACCTATCCATATAGTCATTTATAGTGTATATTTCATATTGACACATGCCATGGATTGCTCAAATATTTCTTTGTTATTATACTTTTGACACCTTGATTAACACTGACTTCTATTTTTCTAGGTAGAAAAAATGTACATACATACATAATAAAAGTAACAAAATTGAAATTATTCTATAAAAAAGTATCAGGGCTTGAACATGATTATATCTTTAGTTTACATCCTCATCATATGCTATTTATATTATCACATTATTTTTATTTCACACATGAATTGCACTGGTATTCTTGATTATTACACATGGAATATAAAATTTCATATGGATTAGGGTGTTATACTTGCCTCTATCTATTAGCCTTGCTAAACTAGAAACATCTTATCTACAAGTTATAGTGTATATAGGTGTATCATTATATCACTTCTATACTATTGAGCTATATTATATATAAATGTCTTGCTAACATATCTATCTTACATTGTGTACATGGATATGTTATATGATATGATATGGTTACACTAATTAAAAATGTTTAGACTACATTACTAATTCTATGTTCTATTGATGCTATTACTCATACATAGAATATTTCATCTTTTTTGTGTATTGTGTATAGCCCTTGGCCCTTGTATGTAAACCTTGACTTAACATCTCTATGATATCTTATTTAGTACATGTGACATTTAAACATGTCCTTTACTATTGGGCATTTGTATCTATATATTTTGACACATTTAAACACATCCCTTATTTGAAATATTATTTAATACCCTTTACATGTTTCAATTTTCATTTTTTATGCAATCTTTCATTATGAGACATTTAAACATGTACCTTTTGTGTAGCGCTTAGCCTTATTGTATGACATTGTGATTGTTGATATTTTACAATTTGATGATTATAATGATAGATATAATATAGTAACAAACAAATAAGATACTAATTTACATTCTATTGTTGTGAATTTCATTGTTACAGTTCTATAGTTTTTCCTCATGTGTTGCATACAAAATTCAAATGATAAAATTATTAATATGATAACATGACTTTCACATATGCTAAATTAAAAATGAATACAATTATTATGCATGTTGTAGTTAAATTTTAATTTGAGATGAGAAACTTGAAGGATCAATTCACCCACATTAAAATGGGGTGTTTCAGTGGGATTTTCATACATGAGATAAGCCCCTTCAAGTGAAAAATCAATTTTACCATAAAATAAAATTTTAAAGTTTCAAAATGGTTTAAAACACAATCATGGGCACAGATTATGGGGACATATGGATAACATATATACTCACATTTAAATATCAAACTACAAATTTGAATAGTTTTTAGTGCATGATTCATTGCATGTACATGTTTTAGAAAATATTTAAAATTAATATCTACATAAAATTATGTAGTCATATAAAATGAAAAATTTGGTTTCTTTAGTGCAGCTAATGATACCTAATCCATAGGTCTTCCTACTTTCTTACACAACCCTTACAAGCTTTTCTTTCATGGATTCGTAGTCATTTACAACCTTCTAGGCTTAACCCTTATAGACCCAAGAAGCTATTTTAGGCCTCGATATATCCCCATAAGTTTCATTCCATTTGGAAATCAGCACCCAACTTGGGCAAGAGTGTTGAAACCTAGGGTGTCCTATTTCTGACACTGTTGTTGAAGTCCAAATTTGGTTCAAATGATCATATTTTCCTGAATCCTTATCTTAATTCATGTCAGCCTAACATGAATTTATTTAACCCATGATCATTAGGTTCCCTATAGAATTCCATTAAAATTCTATTTATAAGGGTTGACACCCATTTACAAGATAAAAACAAGAATACAAGCAAGTACACTCAAGAAATTTTTCCTATTCTCTACATACAACCTTCCAATATTATTCCAAGCCTATTCAAACCCTTGCACTAGTCCCTAGCAATCTAAAGTACACCTAATTTTTCATCTATTTTCATCTTCATACATAATTGCACCAAACACTTCAATGGGAGAACTATATTAGCTTGATCCCTCCTTAGAGTAATTTTATGTAGGCAGCGTGTCGACACATGAGGTATGAAGTGTGTCCAGCATATCCTTTACACACTAACCCCTTATCTCTCTTTCCAAAGTTGCCATTAAATTTCAATCACAAATATTTCTTAAGGATTTTTAAGATTAAAATAGATTCAAAACAAGCTCCATAGTCTTGTGAGCTTTGATATTTCACTGATAGGGTAACACAAACCTATTGAGTAGAACCCAAAAAACTTAGATCACCTAGACAATAATGCTAGAAACAAACTATAGCACCAACAATAGGGTGTCCCACTTTAGATGATCCTATCCAATTAAAAAACAAAGTTAAAGAACCTTTTTTTGACATTGTCCCAATCTTGTACCTGAATTCTCACACCCTATCTTAGATCAGACAACTTAGAATAAGCTAAATCATATTTTCTCTTATTTATTACTATTTTTGGAAAAGGAAAAAATACAATCTATTTACATAAATTTGTGGTTTAATTATTGCACATTTTTTTACTAATTTACTTCACTCTAGACCTATTTATTAGTTAGGAATAAAACTCCATTATTCTAAAAAATAATAAAATATTTTGGTGAACCCAACTTCAATTTTTTGCAAAAAAACCCTAAAAACCCTAGGGTAAATTATTTTTGATTTTTTGACATAATTTCCTAATTTTTCTTATATTTAAAAATCATAAATATATAGATTAATTGTAAATTTATCAATATATTTTATAAAAAAATCCTAGTTTGTGTGTATGCTCTCCCCCTATCCCATTTAAGGAACCTGGGTGACCAAAATTACTTAGTTTATTTCCTTATTTGTTTGGTATTATCAGAAATAATGTCATGAGGTCCTTTTTGCATACAAACACATTCAAAACACTAGGAAAAATACATTGCTAATTTTGGAAATATTTTTTTATTTTTCATAACTTTTTCAAGCAAAATTCTACAAATTTGCAATAAATTAATATAAAAAATTTAACATTATCATACTAATTTTAAAAAATCACTCAATAATCCTAAGTTGCATTAACTAGCTCCCAATTATTTTTTAGTACTTTTCTGATCATTTCCTAAATTTTTAGTTAAATATCAAACTCAAATAATCAATTTTAAATTAAAAAATTTATAGTATTCTTCATAAATATTTTTGAAAAATTCTTAGTTATATGTAATAGCTCCTATTTTGCTTCTTGAGGTATCACCTTACATGTTTGGGATTTTTGTATGCTTTCTATACATATTCTAGTTCCTTGTTTAGATTATATATCAGCTTAATCTTTTCTATTATTACCCAAGTTATTTTCCATATGCCACATAAGTTCCTTACATCTCTTCCTCTGAGATGAATTGTAAGACTTAGTGGTAATCCTCCTGAATTCACCTAGAGTCTTGTAACTCAACCATATACCATAGATAAACAACCAACTCAAGTTTCAGTCATAGTTTCTACACATCTAGATTACACAAATTTTAATGAGGATAATTTTAACAAAGATCAATATGAAAATAAAAATGATGATGTACACACCAATGCTCATGCTCCACCACATTGGACTACTGAACCACTTCCACCCATTGTTGATAATGAAGTTGTACTCAACAAAGATTTGATCCTCTAAAACTTTAGAGAAAGACTTATGAAACAACCTAAAGATCATACATTAATTTTTCAATCTATCATGGAAATAAAAAAGGATAAACAAGTTGAGATTTCCATCCCCACTGAGAAACCAATTGAAAATGACACTACATGGGCAACTATGTCTCAACAACCCCCTATAGTATCCCAAACTACCTCTATACCACTAGTTAAAACTAGTACATCCCTCTCTCCTGATGTGGTAGCCCTTGTGTAAGAGATAAGATTTATTCAATCCAAGGTGCTATATCTTGAACAAGGTACCACTAAACCTATGCAGACACTGGATTCTTTTGCTTTACTGCATACACCATTGGCATGTCACATTGATTTTACACCCTTGCCAAAAGGTTTTTTTTAAGCCAAGCTTAATATTTATGATGGCAAATGTGATCTAGAGACACACTTAAGAGCATTTCACATAGCATGCTTGGACTATGTACCTAATGACTGGATACTTACGAAGCTATTTCCATGAAGCCTAAAGGATTATGCTTTACAATAGTTCTATAGTTTACTAAACTAGTCAGTTCATGCATTCAATCCTTTATCTAACATGTTCTTACCACACTCAACATTAACATTAGTGATAAGGTTTCATATTCTCAAATTTATCAATAGAAACAATGATCAAATGAGCATCTCACAGACTATGTTATTTGATATAAGACTATCTTGGCTAAGATGATTAGTCCCATGGTATATTAGTAGTGATAGGACTTATTCAAATAGAGTCTTATACCAACACGTCATGAATCAATTATGTTTAAGTAATTCTTTTTATTCACTAGATTATGTCATACACTTAAGGAAAGAGAAGTGAAACTCATTTCAATAGGCAAGCTAAATTATACAAGAATTCATGACATAAATAATAAGAGTAAAAACAAAGTCCCATACAAGGTCAAGTTCAATGATATAAAATGGTAGAATCAACCTATAGTAAATGAAACTTTAGAGCCTCCTCAGTGTATAGTTTTATTAACACCCCCTCAATGTACTTTCTCACATCTTCCAGTTTTTCTAGCTAGGGTTTTACAATAGCTTTTGGATTATAATACCATATCTCTCCCTTCTAATTAGGAAGGTGATCCAACCAAACCTCTTCCCAAGGGATATGATCAGTAGGCATATTTTCATTACCATCGGGCACGAGGCCACACTACAAATAGATGCATCAATTTAAAACATAAGATACAAGACTTGATAAATGATAACCTACTAGATCTTGGGACTTCAGTTGAGCCTTCGCAGGCAAAACCAACATAGGATAAAGATTTTAAAATGTTCTCAAATCCATTTTCACAAAATTCAAAATAGGATACAAGGGACACATCAGGGGTTCACCATGCATATCATGCACATCCACCACTAGTTACATACCAGGCACTTTCAGTTGAGTCACATTATTTGAATGGTATGATCGGTGTGTATGTGTCTAGAGTTACAACTAAACCTTTGATATCCTTCTTAGATCAATAGATTATGGAAGATAATTGAGATTATAATGAATTCTTTATTAAATCACATATTCATAATTATACCATTCAAAGTTTTATCATCGATAATGGTTCTAGTGTCAACATGTGCATAATTACATTATTATAACATTTGGGCTATTCAAAATAGGATATCACCCTAATAGATATAGTTATTAGTGGATATTGTGGGCATATACAAAGCTCATTGGGTGAGACTGCAATTCCTTTATAGACTGGTCTAACACACATGACCACACATTTCACTATAGTCTCTAGTGTAGGAGTTGTTGATATGTTACTTAGTTGCCCATGGATTCAAAAAAATTGAGTAGTACCATTTACAGTTCACAGATGCATGAAATTCATTCATGCTAATCAGGTTATTAAAGTTGGTAGAGTTATATATGAATTACCATTACCCACTTTAGAGCCATCTAATTTGCAATCACCAGTTCTAACTTCTCCACCAATTTCAGTTTCCCTACCAGTTACAATTCTTCCTTTAGTATAGATTCAGATACAATTGACACATCCATCACCAGTATAGAGGGTTCATATACATCCACAAATCTAGGATTATAGACAACTTTTAACTATAGTTTTCACACCTAGAGTAGTTTCATTGATATCTCATGGGTTTGCACATAAAGCACATGTTTAGAGAGCATTTCATACTTCCAGATGGGTCCCTAAGAGCCCTACAGTTACATCTACTTCTCAAAATTATAGTGGGACCCCACAGTTAGTTTCTACTTTAGATATTTCAAATCATTTATAGCATATACAACTTTTAAAGCCATAGTTTTAAAATTTTCATCATGTTTCACATTAAATCATGATTCTACTCCTTGATATAGGACACCATGATGGGAAGTCTCCCATGAGACTCATCAGTTACTATCATCTTATCCCAACCTTCTTGTACATAATCTCTTTTCCTTGATTGTACATAGCTTATATAAAAATACAAAAAGATTCACAAAATTTCAAAATATGAAAACATTCAAATAATTTAAAAATACCAAAAACATTTTGATTATATGCATCATCCATGCATTACATTACTACTATCATTATAGGAATTACATTTGTTGTTTCATGTTATTGTTTGTTGATTATCTACATTACCATGCTTCACTTGATCTTTTTTGAGTTTGTAGTGACATCTAGCTACTTGATTGCTTCACTCTACCCATTAAAGGGGCATTGCTACTTCTACATTTGAGACACACATCGATATACATACCTACTGGGGGAATATTCTACATGACAACACCATTTAGGTTATGTCAATCCTACACTACACACTTCAAGTTATCGTACTGATGTACATTACATACCAGATTACTATATAGACATTTCACTAGTATCTATCACTTGTGTATCTCTTAGCATATACCTATTCTTGTACTAAACATGTCTTGCATACTTTCAATTTTGCTTTTTTTAGTTAGATGTGATTATACCTTTCTAGTTTTTACATGCTTTCCTTTTTTGCTTTATGTAGCTAGATGAGATTGCATTTCTATTTCTAGTTTTTTTTCTTATGTGTTCCTTAGGACATCTACCAATGTCCTTTTCTTTTATTCATGTGTGTGTACCTTTGGACATTTTTTAATGTCCCTTGTACTCTTCTATGTGCCTATGGCCATCATGCCAATATTTGTTTATTTCAAATTGTATGTGTATGTGGCATTTGAACATACCTTGTATGCTTTCTTTCTAGTTTGAGTGACATGTACCCATGTCCCTTGTTTATGTGGCCCCTTGGTCAACCTTGTATGCTTCTTGCTTCTTGATTTGTATTCTTGTTGCTTGATTGATTTTCCTTATTTGCAATGTCATGATCCATATCATGTATTTACCTTGCTTTCTTAGATGCCACGATGGACATCATGTTTCATCCCTCCTTGACAACTAACAACTAACATTTCCAATTCAAATCTAGTACATTACACATGATTTAACATTGTTATATATATCTATGCATACCCCTATTTATCTAACAAATCTCTCAACACAAACATTTTTATATCTAGAGATATCTTGTCAAATATCATTGCTATATCATGTATCTCTATAGCATAACAGACTTGTAAGACTCTTTTCTTTTTAGGGAAATCATTGTAGGTTCATCATTCCTATCCTCAAAAGAGGGGGTAACAAATAGGGGTTTTGTCATAGAGATCAAATCTCTTGGTAGTCAAAATAGTAACATTCAAATCACCTAGTTCAGAATCTAAAGGTTAAATCAGTCAGAATAGAACAAAAAATAGTGAAAATTATAGATTAACAACTAATTTTATCACAAGACAATAGTGTCAAAACTAGAAAATAGTGCCAAACACAAGGGTGTACTCATTTTGGCACTCTTATCCAAGCAATAAAACACCTAGGTTTTCTAGTAATAAGAAAAAAAATTTAACTTGGCTACAACTTTTGGCACATCCAAATAAAATAGAATCAATAATTTTAGTATAGTTTTCTTAGGGAATCTACATATGGGGGTACCATGTGCGGCATGATGGATCTCACTTTCAATTTTAGATTAGGTAGTTGACATAACTTTTAGATCAAAATCAATGTTTCAAACACCAGTGATTGGAGGTAATGTGCATGAAATCTTGGTCTTATTTTATTTTTGAGTTTATTTTATTACCTAGGCATTCTCAATAGTTGCATGCCTTACTCCATCTACAGGTGGTTAACATCATTCTCAAGTTGAAATTTCATAAAATTTTAACTTCTCGAGTACTCAAGTTCCTGAGTTGGCTTTCACATAAGAATATTGTATCAGTTTTGGAGTGGATTTAATACAAGCCTAACCTCCATCTTTTAAAATGGCCAAGAGTGGCCTAGTTTCTAGCATACATTCAACTATCCATGCCACATTGTCAAATTTTAAGAGCAACCATGGGCTCCATGAGCCATCTCATATGACATCTATTCTATACCGATATCAATTCATAACTTCACTTCATGAGGTAATGATGGAGCCAAAGGTCTAGCCTTTGTATTCTTAAGCCACCTATTCAGAGGGATTTGGACACACAATCCAGCCATTGATTATCACACACATGATCATCTAGCTTCACTTAGTAGGTGATGATGGAGCCAAACGACCAACCTTCATATTCTTGAGTCACTTTTCTAAGAATTGATCACTCAACTTTATTCATGGTATAAATTTTATTATAACATCATCCAGCACAATCCAACATTATTCAACCTTACTCAGGATTACAATAGGTTTTGTATTGGTTTGTTTACCCAATAAAGTGTATTCATTCCTCCCTTCCTTTTTATTTTACTCAAATTTTTTATGTTATTATTTTATATCACATATAATAAAAAAATTTCTACTCTTTATTTCATTTCATAGATTCACACTTACAAAATGTGCTCTTTATGTACTATCCAACATTACTCAACATCACACAAGCTTCATGGGCTTTACCTTTGCAGGTAATTTCAGGTATGTTTTCTATTTTTTTCCTTTATCTTAGTATTTTTCTTTGCTAAATCACTAGAATAAAATGGGGGTAAATGTAGTCATATAAAATATGAATTTTGGTTTACTTTAGTGTGGCTAAAGACACTCAATCCATAGGTCCTACTTGCTTGTACAACTCTTATAAGCTTTTCTTTCATGGATTCCTAATCATCCACAACCTTCTAGACTTAACCCTTATAGAGCTAGGCAACTCTTTCAAGCCTAGATCCATCCCCTAGGTCTCATTCCCTCTAGATAACAATGCCCAACTTGGATAGGAGCATTGAAACCCAAGGTGTTTTATTTCTATAATTATTGTCCAAGTGTAGATTTGGTTCAAATGGTCATATTTTCTCAAATAATTATCTTAATTCATGTCATCCTAATGAAAATTCATTTAATCCATTATAGTTAGGTTCCCTATAAAATGGCATTCAAAATCCATTTAGAAGGGTTGGCACTCATTTACAAGAAAAAATCAAGAATACGAGCAAGTACACTCAAGCGCTTTTCCTTATTTTCTGCATACAATCTTACAATATTATTTTAAGCTTATTTAAACCCTTACATCAGTCCTTAGCCATATAAAACACACCCAATTTCAAATCTATTTGCATATTCATATACAATTGTACCAAGCACTTTAATGGGAGAACTACATTAGCTTGATCCCTCATCAGAGTATTGGTATGTAGGCATTGTACCCACACATGGGGTGGGAAGTGTGTCCAGTGTATCCTTTACACACTAACACCTTCTCTCTCTTTCCTAAGTTACCATTTAAGTTCAAGCACAAAGAGATCCTATGGATTTTGAAGATTAAAATAGATGCATAATGATCTCTATATACTTTCAAGATTCAATATTTATCTGAGAGGGTAACATAGACCTGATAAGTAGAACCCAAAAAACTTAGATCACCTGGATAACATTACCAGAAAAAGACTACAACATTGAATAACAGGGTGTCCCACTTTTGGTACTCTTGTCTAATTAGAAAATGCAGTTTAGGAACTTATTTCTGACACTATCCTAGTCCTGTACCTGAATTATCAGACCCCATCTCAAACTGGATAGCTCATAATAAGTTAAGTCATATTTTCTCTTATTTATTACTATTTTTAGAAAAGGCAAAAATACAATCTATTTACATAAATCAGTGGCTTAATTATTGCACATTATTTACTAATTTACTTTACTCGAGACCTATTTATTAGTTAGGAATAAAACTCCATTATTCTAAAAAATAATAAAACAAATTACATATCCTAAAGTTGTCAATAGGGGCATGATATAAATTCATGCCATGCTTTTTAATACTACTTGATATCTTTGGACATGGTAGGAGCATGGATGTACTCCATTCTCTTTTGATCAGGTACATAGGAAAATTTTTGTAAACTAATTTATAAATTATCTTTAATGGTTGGTTTAATTTAAGTGTATAATGGATAACTTAGACATTTAGTGCACTCTATCATTATGCATATAAATATATTATTGATTTTAACCTTTTTTATTTCTTGGGTTTACAAATAAAAAATGAGTAAAATTAAGGATTTTCCATCTGTCAATGGGTGTCATTTATTTTACAAAGTGAAAATTCAATTTGGGGCTTGATCACCCTAAAATTATCCATTGGTTTAGCTAAGGAACCAATCTCTCTAATGCTTCCATGAAGCATTGTCTTGATGTAAAATATCATAAAATTAACATTGGTTCCACACATACATGTATATTCCTCCCTTTCTCTATTTCAAGTTAAAAAATTTATAAAATAAAATACAAACATATTTCACTTTAATGTTCAATATATATACAAATTGTATTTTTTTTTAAACTTTAGTTTTCAAAATAAAAAGTAACTACTTGACATGTTTTATTGATTTTGCCAAAGACTATAGTTCCTTGCATGATTAAAGTACTAGCTGAATAACAATGTTTTTATTACAAACTAAGTTATATCTTTTATTTAATGTATACATTTAATTTATATAATAAATATGGGGAAATTTAATAAACTAAATCTTTTCAGGAATACTTAATTATGTTAGTTTTTGCACTTTTGAATTTTATTTAACTTGTATACATAATCAATACCTATTTTTCCACCTCATTCTATCATAATCACTTATTAGGACTTATTTATCTTCCATTTTTTAAGACACCTAAATAAATCTTATAAATATTAAAAACACCTATAATCATATATATGAACTGTCAAGATCTCAAGATTTTTTATTTTTCCTTACAAGATAGGACCAACTAGTTGGGTCAGTAAAGGCAATTAGTCCTGACCCAAACTCAATGTTATTAACCCTTGGTACTCTAATGAAGAGTTTTTAAAATTTAACCCTCTTATGTCTTTATCTTCTATGTTTTTAAGATTCATGGTGTGTGGTTTCCCCCTTTAAATCATTATAAAGGCACACTCAAGTCATTCATTTTACCAAATGGGAAGTTTCAATATAGAGGAATACTTACATTATTTCACATTGAGTAAAACTTTCCTATTCTTCCCAATTCCAATTTTAGTCATTTAAAGCAATCCTCAGCCAAGTTAAAATCTTGTTTTATCCATCCCAAGGTAAAGCATGATCAATAATTCTGAAAGTTATCCCTAGACATGCATTAATATATGTAAAGGAACATAATTTGTACAAATCACTCTAAGTGGGATAACTACGTGGGCTTGATTTCCCTCCTTGGATTATTGGATACATAGGAAACATTTAATAATCATGGGCATGATTGGGGTTATCTTATCCCATTCCAATCTTATATTTTTATATTGGAAGGTTTTCAATCATTTAAAAACTCTATTAGGGTTTTGACATTGGAGAAGTTATATGTAGGTCTTCAACACACTTCCCAAGGTAAAATTTATGGATATATAGCTAATTCAGACCATTACAAGTGATCCTGACTTAATTTCCTATTTTTAAACAAAATTCATGACTGACCCATTCAGGTCAAAAGGGGTAGTCAATCTTGACCCCCAATGTGATGTTCCTAACTTTATTCACTCTAAATCATAGCATTTGGACACTAGCAATCATAGTTCCCAATTTCTTGTTTCCATTCATCTATTAGTCAACATAGTTAAATCTTTGACATAAAGAGCTATTTTTAATCAATTCATTGTAGAGATGGTCTCATTTTAATTATTTACACATTTTTGAATTCAATCTTATATCTTTATTCTTCTTATCACAATTCAATTAATACCAATAAGATTTATTTTATTCAATTTATATTAAATAGGGTTAATTGCCATACCAATTCAAACTTTGATTAAACAATTATCACGTAGGGACAACATATAAATAAAGGAATACATAAACTAATAGTGAAGGGATAAAATGATGAATAAACCTATTTTGAGCCATTATTTTTATTAGCATTATATTCTATAGGTCTACCAATTCTATAAATACAATATTGATGATAATAGTTCACCTTCAAATTATTGTGCACCATGGTTATTGTTGACCATTTTTGGTCTTATAGGCCAAAATCAGTCTCCTACTTCCCCTGCTGTTATGAACCAGTTCAAATTTGGTTTACACAAGTCTTTCAGCAAAGATGAACTAGTTCAAAGAATGCAAGGCTCTTACAAAAATCTTTGAACTTTTGTCCAAATAAATTCACAAGGAAAGAGACCAAAAAGGATTCAAGACACTTTTACTTAAGGTTGGAAAAAGTGGTTTAATGTTGGGGTTCAACGACATGATCTTTCCAAGAGTTTTAAAATTTGAACTTTGAACCATTGTTGGTTCAATCAGTTGGTTCAATTAGTTGGTTTAATTAGTTAGTTCAATTAGTTGGTTCAATACGGTGGTTCAATCAATTAGTTTAAGCAGTTGGTTCAAGTGGTTTGGTTTAAACAGTCAATTGAATGAGCATGACTCCTTGCAGAACACAATGTTGAACCATTAAACAATTAAACCATTAAACTCCAAAAAAGGGTTCAGGTTTAGGTTCAATTGGAAGGTTCAAAAGGGGCTCTTCCAAATCCCAAAGGACAAGTTCCCTTGTAGAGGGTAGTCAGGCATAAAATGGACCATTCCAGTAGGTTGTGGAGGGTAATTCTAGACCCAAAGGTGCCCTTGCGGAGGGCAAAAAACACTTAGAAAGAAGGCTAAAACAAGGCAGAGTTTTCCTTTAGAAAAGATAGATGAAAGCAAAGGTTGAATTTCTTCAGAACAAATGCTCAAAGGAACTCCTTCAGACATTTTGAATGAATAAATTCACAAGGTAAGGAGCTAGAGCAAATAAGAAATTCTTTCAGAAGAAAATCCCATGGCAAAGTGGCAAAGGCAATTTCCTTCAGACAAAAGGTCTGAAGGAATTCCTTCAGACATTTTGTTTAAAGGAATTTGTCTGAGGGTTCAAGGAATAAAAAAATCTAAAGGAAAGGGAAATCCAAAGGAATTTGAAGGGGGTGATGGGCTCGAAGATGTCAAATGAGAGCATCACAAACTAGCCATTGGCTTTCAAATGGCGAGGGGTGCACAGATATCAACTTTGTGGCAATGAAATAACCATTGGTCTCTAAATGAAAGGCATGAACTTGAAAGAATTCAAAGGGATTAAGGCCAAAAGGAAGAGACCACCGAGAATGGAGCCTGAAGAGCTAAGAATTAGTAGAAGATAGCTCAAGGAGCCAAGCGTAGAAGTAGACAAAATAGCCCAGGTGGAAAAAGGAAAGCATCAACAAAGGAGCTATTCTAGTGATTGAAATAGTCTCCACCAAGTGGTCATCAAGGAGCACAAATAGCAAACTGTGTGACCTATTTTTCTTCACTTTGCATTTATGAGTAGACAAACCACATGAATGTCTTGAAGGAGCGGTCTTGTTATAGAAAAATGGTGCAGCCCATACTTTCACACATGACATTTAATATATTTTAAACACCTAAAGTCAAAACTGGAGCTGACACAACATGTTCTTTCAGTGGCTTCATCTTCCCAATATTCTCAATGCACATGGGCTAGTTGTAAAAGGGTGCCAAAAGCTTTTCCAGAAGGCACCAAAAGCCTCTTTCTTTCTCCATATATTGTAAACTCTCATTTTGAGAAAAAGATCTCTTAGCTTGTAAGGTAGAGCTCTATTGGATTTTACATTGAATCAAGACATATCATTTTTACCTCCATTTTGTCTTGCACTCATGTATATGTCTATGTTTTTGTTTTATGTTAAATCATTTTCCTTTATGCTTTCATAGAATGATTCTAGCATGTCTAGTGTATTGTGAGTTCTTCTTTTGTAGGTTAGCCAGAAGTGTCCCTAGAGGAGTATAGGCATATGTGAATAGGTTACCAAAGTGTGTCTTAGAATGCCTCTGGTAGTTCTTCCTCCCTGTATCTCCATGGACCCCTGACTCACTGATGTAGAAGAATTTCCCATATCAAATGAAGTGTATGTCAGCTTGTTCTTGGTGGAAACTATAGGCTCAAGATAAGTAGATCAACTATTTTTGGTGTATTACCATTTAGTTTAGGTTCTATTTTCAGCATCCTTCTCCCTTTTCAACCCCCCTCATTTTTTATTTATTTGTTAGTAGTAGGAAATCTAGGACCTCAGAGATACATCAAAGGGAGCTAGCCCTTATCTAGAGACTCTCCCCCCAATTTTGCCAGACCCACAGGAAAGAGGGGAGTTTCCATTGTGTCACATGGAAGGCAGGAACTCAGCCTCCTGTCAAGGGTGTAATCCACAGTGTCAATAGTTATGGCCATTAATAAATGTAAACTAGGTTTAAACCTTTTGAATATATCTTTACACTTAACTATGAATCAAGATAAACATGCATTTCTATTTAATAAACATTTCTAAGGTTACTATTTTCACATATTGAACCCTTAATGGAATCCTAAAAAAGATCCCATAGTCACTATCACCTACCAAGGTGTCATAGTTATTGTTATCCAAAATTCATTACCATTGGTGAGGATGGTTTAAAATGCTTCTTCTAGACTTGTCTAACCTTGTTGATAGAATTTTTAGATATGGTCTTGGTCAGTATTGGTCATAGCAAGGTATCTTGTCAAGTGCTTGTCATCTTGAGGTCCATTTCATGATCCAAAAAAGTGAGTCTTACCCCGAGTCATGTCTTTGACCCTTTTTCATGAAAGTCACGTTTAGGTTTTAGAAATATTATGGTAGTTTTTATGAAATTAAGGTACTTTTATTTGATTTAGTCTTAGGGTATATTTCAATGTTGAGATGAAACTAAAATTGAAAGATAAAATGTGAAGTTTGATGTCATTATATAAGGGTATTTTAAAAGATATTTGACATGTGTGTAAGGTATTGTTATGTACTTGGCCATAAATCTTTCCCAAAGTGTCTTGAAGTTGTTTCTCCAACATTGAAGCACTCTTTGTAACTACCTAGACCCTATTTATAATGTTTAAGAAGATGATAATGAGTAAATGGTATGGAAAAAATAATGGGAAATACTCCAAAACATTTCCCTAACACCGTACAAGTCAGGAAAAACATCATTGTTATTTGGTCTATAGTTGTAATAGAGTTTCTTGGTAGAATATAGAGGTTTTATGAGGAAAGAGAGCACATGGGGGTCTATTTGAAGGTTTAAAACTTTAGAAGTGGTCTCCTAGTTTCTTATAAATATCCATACATGTATCTCCAAGTTCAAAAAATGTATAAAAATCTTGAAATGTCAAGAGAAATGCCAAAACCTATCCCATTTCTCCATCAGGTTTATAGGCCTTCTTTGTAGCCTAAGGAGGGTCAACAATTTGTTGTTGGTATGTATAGGAGAGAAATAGTTGGAACTAGTTATATAGGTGTTGGAAGGGGTCCTTATACCCTCTCAATTCATGGCATTTATTTCCATCAAAATCCTTTTTTATTTATGAATCATCATTAAGGAGTTAAGGACTTCAAAACTACATTTAATCCCCACTAGCTATGTTTTCCATCTTTGTCAGTAGTGATGAGATTGGTGAATGCATGTTGGCAATTTGAACACATGATTCATGTCCCTAAATACCTATGTAGTAGGTTAACTCTAGGCAAATAGCCATGTATCAGATTTACAATGCCAAGGAAAGCCATGATTGATGGTATTATGAGTAACAAGCAAGATTGTTGAAAATAAAAGATATTTCCATGTATAAAAATGATGGTTTTCACCTAGTAAGCATTATATTGAATCTCATCTAACTCCTTTAGATCAATCCAAGGCATTATATGAACTTAATAGGCTAAATGTGAAGGAAATAAGAAAATTTTAGGTTGGTAGGTGTTAACAATCATGATTATACACTAGTTGAAAGGAGGAAAGTTCAAGTTCTACTTTCAAACCTAGACTAACATGGGAATGGTCTAAGGCCATGGGTTGCCTATAATTAGACCAAACCTCTATGATTTGTTACGAGACTAGCTCCTTAAATTTTATAATTTGGACCATTGCTTCTAAGTATAAGACTAGTTGGGATGAAAAGGGAGAAAGAATTGCATAAACTAAAACCTATTCTAAGCTATGGTGGTGTACCAATAATTTAATAGACCCACTCTTAGGCTTGACCTCTTTAAAACACTAATGAAATATGAAAATAATACAATGCTCACTATGCCTTCTATGTAATAGTATTTTATATAGAGGTATATTTGATGCCCTCAGATTAAGGAGTAGTGAAAATAAGGTCTCATTAAAGACACTTAAGCTTGGCTATCCACTATATCCTTGAGAGATCAATGCTAAGGCACACTATATGACCTGTAAAGAAGATCTTAGCACTTAAGTTGAGTTTAGACATTCAAAATGTAGATGACATTCATAGATTCATATTACACAAACATTTAACATTAAATACCAATTAGTGAAATGAATGTAAAAATATCTTATTCACTACTCCAAGAGGTATCAAAATACAATTCTAGTAAAGTCTAGTTGTACCAACCTAAGGGATGCCAAATAATATCTCAAAGGCTATATTTATAGTATAAGGGAAGTAAGAGAGAGGGGATTTAGTGCTCAAAAGGGAATCAAACAAATTCTAAAAATTTATTACAACTACCTCTACAAAAATTCTCATTCCAACCATTTGATTGATATAGGTCACCCCAGTCCATTGCATCATTACAATATATTTTTTATGATGCCCCATGGTGGCTAAAACAATGGGATCAAGTCATTTTGATTTATCTTGATGCAAAACTACTTATGATTGGTTTTTTGATGCATGATTAAGTGGGGAGAAAGGTCACTCTCAAGTAGTTGGCTTTTACAATGACCATCAAAGCTCTACATGTCTTATTCTATAGGTTCCCAATGGTGTCATATGATCTTGAAAAATCCATCCTAGCCCCAACTAAAACATGCTAGAGCTTAGCTCCATCATGATTGCTTACATTAGCTAATAAAAAATCAACTTTTCAACCTCTAACCAAGTCACTTAGGCTTTTCTTGATCTCAACCTTGATTCTCATTGGTTGTTGATGCTTGATCTAAATCCTTGACTCATCATCCAACTCACTCCATTGATCTACCTATGTATGGATGCCTATGAGTGATTGACATTTTACCAGTCAAATGTGATAATGCCACTTATCACACACCCATTCTCCCTTGAGGTTCACTAAACATTTTGACTTGGATTGCTCTATTGGATTTTCCAAGTCTAAATGAATGTTATCCCTAGATTTACCTTTGAATTATCAACCTTGTCCCTACCTATACCACTTGTCAAACACATGTTAATCCTCAGGATCTTGTTGTTAATTTTTTAGCTTATATATTTGTACCATATGTTGATATATCAAACTATCTGACTATTTGAATTCATCATGTTCCATTGGATCTCTAATGTACAATTGAGTGTGAGCCATTGATCTTTTCAGGACCCATAGTTTGAAAGCTAACAGGTAGTTTATGATATTAAATTCAATGCTCTATGAGACATTCACATGACTATCATTGATGTTCACACAATCATAAAATTTAAGTTCAAAAAGACCAAATTTGTTTGAGTTTAAAATTGATGTTAACACAAACTTCCTCAAATTTTCAAATCCAAGTGGCTAGTTAGAGGGGCTTGAATTTGATGATCATGAGGCTGCTTGGGACCTTTTGAAATCTATCCACTATTTTCCTTTGGACCTTTTACTAGACCATTATTTTGGAAAAAATGTTTGAAATAATTCTACCTTAGTCTGTTTGTTTAGGACAAAAGCTCTAAAAGAAATCTGTCAGGATCTTGGTCCACCAATAGAGCACATATATGATTATTTCTTGTATTAGCAACTAAACATGAAATTTGACCAGAATCAATAAGTAACTAGAAATATAAAACAACACAGGAATTGAGAGACAATACACAATTGTATTAATAATCACTCTGAAGAATATACAATAAGGAAGATGCCACTTCTTCCTCCACCTCAAAGGCTCGCCACACCTCAAGACCTTCTTCCCTCTCTCTCTTGGTCCCAACAATCAACTCCAATACAAAATTGATGTTCACCTCTCCAACTAGTCAGTAACACACTGCCAGTACGTCAAACACACAATCATACTCCAAGTAGATCTCCTACTCTCTGCTGCTACCTATAAATCACTAGACCTTACTCACCATTGTAGATCTCCAAAAGAAGCCATGCTATCCTGCTGACTAAGATCATACAAATATGAAGAACCCTACTGATTCTCCAATCCAGTACCCACCTTGGTACTGTGGCACTAGGAGGAACACACCATTGCTCGCTTCTCTCAGAAGGAGCTTATTGCTCTCTTACTCTCTAGCTACACATTTACAATACAACCCATGAGTCCATATATATATCTCATGCTTACAATAATTAGACTATCTTAATAATTAGACACGCAACTCAAGACTATGACTAGCCTCTAACATGCAAACTAATAGTCCAAAAATAGACTCTTCAGAATCGACATGCAAACTGCAAGTTCACGTACAGGCTGCCGACATCGGCTTTTTCATGACTGATGTCAGCCGACTGGTAACCGATGCCGATTGGTTCTTCGCTGCTATCTGACCGATGTCGGCTGATCAGACCGACGTCAATTTCCCTGCAACTGATTCTGCAACTCTCTGCAACCTTTGCAAGCTCCGTGACTTCTCCTATTTGCATCCTGGTGAAGCTTTTAGATCCACAACCTAACAATCTCCCACTTGGAGATAAACAACTGCACCTGTACCTATACCTGTACACCATCTAAATTATTCCTTGTCTTGTATTCCTCTTCAAGATAAATTCTAAAGACCAACCACCACACAACCTGTGATGCTACCCCTGTCATTCAAGTAACCTGCCATATCTAAACCTACATATCCATGTAGTGAAGACCTTGACCCTGCATAACAAGAATCCCTACTCCTGATCCCTCTCAGATACCTGAGAATCCACTGAACTACCCTTCAGTACTCCTTCCCCGAATTGGCTCCATACTTTCTAACAACCCCCACTGCTTGGGAAAATATAGGTCTACACTAGACCTCATGTGATTTCAAACCCTATTCTAAGCTCAGCTTGAACTGTCCAGCACTTGGTGTGCTTTCTAATTCTGCATCCTGCATCATGAACCCCACCAACACCGTCTTCACATCAGCTCTCACTGGAGATAAAATCTCCATGACTCTTATGCCAAAGAATTTTGCTGCTCCAAATTCTTCATGACACACCTCTGAACTAACCTTACCTTAGCTCAGTAAAACCCTGTATGTACAAACCTGCTAGCAAATCACCCACATACAGTAACAGAATAATGTTGCAATCATTATCCACCTGGTAAGATAAACACAATAGTTACACTGATGTTGAATAAAGCCATGCTTAGTCATCCACCTGCCAAACCTGTACCACTGTCTTGTAGCTTTCTCAAGACCATATACCTTGGCCTTCCGTCTCACGTATCCATCCACTCTCTTCTTTAACTTGGGAATCCATTCCGTCTCTCAGTGCTTTCTTCCAGCTGACAACTCTACCAATGAACACCTATTTGGTTCTTCTCCAAGGACTCACACTCCTCATCCATGCCAAGCTCCTACTGTATCTGGATTCTACCTGCATTGCCTCTTCGCATCTTCCTAGTTTTTGACCATCAATAAGCAATATAAAGAAGGTGAACAATGAATATGAGGTTCACTTACCCTTTTTGACCTCAATATGAGCGTTTGAGACCTATTGACAGCTTGCTGTCTGCCCAATATCCATTCTAGTGACCGATCTCAGCCATCTCACAGTCTGCTCGGTTCCCTGCACTGACCCTGACTACCGACGTCATTTCCCTGGCCGATGTCGGTATCCTTTCTATCGATGTCGGTTCCTTCATGACCGATGTCGGTCTTCCTTCTGTCGACGTCGGTTACTATTTGACCGATGCTGGTACCTGTGTTCACTTGTGAGTGATAACTTTTTACCCACGAGCTCTCTGTGGATCAAAATCCTGTTCAAATCAACATAGCCCTGCTCAGAATAATTCAGTTCTCTCACCTGATCTTTGTCTGTCATCTCCTCCATGAACACCAAGGCTTTCCAGTTCTTTAGCTTGTCAAAAACATCTGTCTTCTGCTTGAGAACCTGCATTCTCCTCTTACATATGTGACCAAGCCCATGAAGCCACATCTCTACAATAGAAGGTGAATCAGTAATATAAGTAGATAGATAAAGGATACCTACTTTCTTACCACCATCTAATTCAAGTGCATCCACTGTGAGAGTTACAGTGCATCTCCCATCACCCAAATTTCCTAAAGAAATTAGACTCATCTCCAAGACTGGTACTTGCATGACTTCCTTCAGCCACTGTGTGCCATCCGTCTGCAATTTTAGCTTCACTTCCCCTTCATCAATAATCTGACAAGGCTCTCCAACCCATAAATAAATCTCTCCAAAGTCTCCAAAGACATACCCATGAAAAGATGCTCTATTTCGGGCTGCATGGAAAGAGGCAAAAGAATTTGTAAACAAAGATTCTACTTTATCCAGAGCAATTTGTTCAACGACCCCTGCAACATTTGCTTCTACACGCTGATCTTCTACCGACCAATAATCTCCTTTTACCTGCTCTTTCTTTCCATCAATCAGACCATTCATGCTATTCAGTTTCTCCATTCATAGCGTACTTTCTTCTGCCATTGCTATACTCCCACTCAATCTGAAACCCCTGTGAGTGACCTGTAATCAAAAATACTACTAGATCTGAACCACCTGTTAGTCAACCCAACCAAAAGCTCTGATACCACTTGTTAGGATCTTGCTCCACCAATAGAGCACATATATGATTACTTCTTGTATTAGCAACTAAACACGGAATTTAACCAGAATCAATAAGTAACTAAAAATATGAAACAACACAGGAATTGAGAGACAATACACAATTGTATTAATAATCACTCAAAATAATATACAATAAGGAAGATGCCACTTCTTCCTCCACCTCAAAGGCTCGCCACACCTCAAGACCTTCTTCCCTCTCTCTCTTGGTCCCAACAATCAACTCCAATACATAATTGATGTTCACCTCTCCAACTAGTCAGTAACACGCTGCTAATACGTCAAGCACACAATCATACTCCAAGTAGATCTCCTGCTCTCTACTGCTACCTGCAAATCACTAGACCTTACTCACCATTATAGATCTCCAAAAGAAGCCATGCTATCCTATTGACTAAGATCATACAAATATGAAGAACCCTGCTGATTCTCCAATCCAGTACCCACCTTAGTACTATGGCACTAAGAGGAACACACCATTGCTCTTTTACTCTCTAGCTACACATTTACAATATAGCCCATGAGTCCATATATAGATCTCATGCTGACAATAATTAGACACACAACTCAAGACTATGACTAGCCTTTAACATGCAAACTAACAGTCCAAAAATAGACTCTCCAGAATTGACATGTAAATTGCATGTTCACGAACAGGCTACCGACGTCGGCTTTTTCATGACCGATGTCAGCCGTCTGGTAACCGACACCGATTGGTTCTTCACTGCTATCTGACTGACGTCGGCTGATCAGACCGACGTCAGTTTCCTTGCAACTGATTCTGCAACTCTTCGCAAACTTCGCAATCTCCGTGACTTCTCCTGTTTGCATCTTAGTGAAGCTTTTAGCTCCACAACCTAACAAAATCTACCTTCAAGAAAATTATCCCAAAGGAATTGTGTCCTTAGAAATGTCCTTTATCCTTTTGACATAGCCACTTGGAAGTTTGGAATGGTAATTCATAAAAATGTTTTAGAACTTTTGGGAAGGACACTTTTTTGGAAAAATGCCCTTCGAAACCTCTTAAATGGATCACTTTGCTTGTAAGATATCGTTTGGGACTTTTGAATAGATAATTTTCCCAAGAAAAGACCCTTCAACAATTTTTTTTTGGGCACTATCTACTAAAAGGACCTTTAATAACTTTGAAAAGAACCCTTCGATAAAAGTATTTTGGACCTTGGATCCAAAAGTGGCCTTCAAAAAAATGAAAAGGACCTCTTTGAATAAATGAACCTTCAGGGAAATTATTTCAAACAAAATTTCCAAAATAATTCCTGATACTTGAACACAAGGATGAAACAAGACTTCCAAAATAATTCCAATACTTAACACCCTTTGATTTGGAACACTTTTCCCATGGAAGAAATGTGCCTTCAAGAAAATTATTGTAGAACAATTTTATCAAAAGAAATCAAACTTAGCCAAAAAGGAGGCAAACTAATTTTTGAAAGAATTAACCCCTATTATTTCACTATGGGATTTGTGGCAAAACCCTTCCTCTAAATGAAATCCAAATTCCATACTTATCTGAAAGTGAAAAAAATTCTATGTATAAACTTACGCAAAAGTTGAAACAATGTAAATAGGCAAAGTTGGACTTATTCCTATAACCATTGAAGCATTATGAACACCTACCTAGATCCCTACTAGCTATAATGTTGATCATATCTCGAAGCCCTTGATCCAATTAAAAATGGAGCTTACTCATCTTATTCAAACTAGGTAGTAACTTAGCATGTGGTCCAAAAGGCCAATAATTCTAGTGACTCAGCTAGCTTGCATGCTCATCTATATAAAAGAACTCAAATCATGATCAAGCCTACTCAAAAAATGAAAAAACTACTATTTTCAAGTAGACTTTACTTAAATTTTGGAAACATTTCTTGGAGTAATGGGGAGCAAAATAAAATACAAAACAACTAACTAAACTATGAACAAAATACTAACAATAGTAATTTGCAAAAGCACTTGGAGGAAAAGAACAAAACTATCTACTTATGTATAAGAAGCTAGATATGGGAATAGTAGTAAAATTTGAGATACCTCCCATTGATAGGGATGGGGAGGTTATATCTATTCAATTTTGCAAGCTCAAAATCATTGCTCTATTTTCAGCCTTTGATGACATAGGGTCCACTCTAAAAACTATCAAACTTTGAGTGTTTTCCTAGTTTTGCACATTCCTCATCCCATTTGAGGTCTAAGTCACCTTGATGGAATGTCTTTGATGAAGATATTTGATCAAATGTCATTTTAACCCTATTTTTATTTAGACAACATGACATGCATGGTGTCATCCCTTATTTCCTTTAGCTTTCTTAGTTCATTCATCCTAACCTCCATTGCATCACTTTCTAGAAGCTCTAGTTAGTGTGCAAGCTCCAAAGCTAGAATATCCAATGAAATGGTCAGGCTTACTTCCCTTTCATAGACTAAGAAATTATGGGAGTTACTAGTGGCCTTCTTAGAGTTGACCTTGTCAACCCACAAGGTAGTCTTCAATTTTGTGTGCTAGGATATTTGATTATCTTCCATTGTTCTGTTAATGATTTGAATCAGGTTCTTATTGGTAGACTTGGCTAATCCATTACCCTATTTATTATAATTAGATGAAGATGTCAGATATATATACCCTACTCAAGATCCCAATCACATATCTTTGTTCCAATAAACTCCAAATAATTGTCTAATATTATGGTGGAAGGTGCCCCAAAATGGGTGACTAGGCTTTCATAGAACTCAAGGATAGAGTTCTCATTCGCTTCCTTCAAGGGGACTGCTTCCACCCACCTAGTAAAATAGTCTGTGGCTGTCAAGACCCACTTATGGCCAACACTATATGGAGGATTAATCATTATAATTAAGTCTAAGCCCCATTGCATGAAAGTCTAATAAACATGGCACATTTTGAACACTCCCTTACCCATGCATGTGCATCTCTTAATAAATTGGGCCAAAAATAACTAGCTCTAATGATTTTTTTAGTTGTGGTCTTGGTTACAAAGTGGCCTCCTTGAGGAATTTCATGGAATTACTAGAGAATCTTATCAAATTGGTTAGTTTCAATACATCTTGAGAGCATACCTCCAATGTAATTTTTGAAAAACACTCCATCATTTAGAATTTATGGTAATGATTATATCCTAAAGTGTCTTCTTTATGATGCATTGAAACCTCTTGGATACTCTCTTATTTGGAGGAATCTAGAAATATTTTATGTCCAACTAGATGGAAGAGTGTCTTCATCTTCCTGTTGGGTGTCTTTGATTACCAGGATTGTCTTCTTTTCTTCTCTCACATATTTAGAAATATGTTAACATAATCCCTTCCCTTGGAATATCTTTATGACCTTGAATTCAATGTCATATTCCATACACTTGGTGACCCATCTATCTCTCTTTTCATTCAAATCCCTATTGAGGATAAAATCCTTCACACTTGGGTGAGCCACCATTAGTATGATATTGTTTGAAAATAGATTCTTCAATTTCTTCAAATTTATAACAAGCACATGTTTTTAAACAAAGATATACCTTCATAACCTTTCAAAGTTTGTCTGAAGAAATCAATGGATTTCTCTAGACCTTGATCAATCCATTGCATGAGCATGATTGAAACTACACCTAATGTGGTAAAGGTATATAGATAGAAGTCCTTATTAAAATCTATATTTAACAGAGTGGGGGCATGATATATGGCCTCCTTAATGGACTTATAACTTTTCCTTCCTTCTCTTGTCCATGTGAAATCTTTACCTTTTCTTAGCATATGAGTGAGTGTCTTGACCATATTTTCAAAGCCTAGAATGAACCTCTTGATGAAGTTGATCTTGCCCAAGGAGCTTTGTAACCCTCTCTCATGTTTGGGCACTGATAAATCAAGAATTAACTCTATCCTTTTTGGATCAATGGACATACCAGCTTTAGACACCACATGTCCCAAAAGTCTTCCCTTGTGTAATAAAAAAATGCATTTCTTTAGATTCAAAGAAACTCCAAATTGTCTATATCTATTAAAAATAGATCTCAAATGTGTTAGATAATCATTAGGGTCTTTTGATAAAATTGTTATGTCATTAAGGTGAATTAAAACATATCATTTAAAAGACCATGGAAACAGACATCCATTTCCCTTTGGAAGGTGGCTCTAGCATTGAATAGTCTAAAAGGCATTTTGAAATATACATAGGTACCCCATTTAATAGCAAAGATAGTCATATGCCTATCTTATTCCTTCACCATGATATAATTATAGCCATAGTAGCCATCAAGTAACGAGAAACTTTGAGAACCTACCACCTTTCTTAGAATTTGATTCATAGAGAGAAGTGGGTAATGGTCCTTATGTCACTTGGATTTGCACCTTTTGAGGAGATGTCTCAGCTCTCCTCATCCAAGTGGCACAATTGAAACACCTCTAGTTTGTGGATAGCCTACGAATGAGTTGAATATCTAGGTAAGGATAGATCCCTTGATGTACCACTTGTAAAAAACTACCACACCTAAACATGTAAGGGAAAATGGAGAAAGAAAATTGAAATAAAATTTTCATAAAGGAGGTGATACATAAAATGAGTTGATGACTACCAACTAGTTGTATGTTACACATGAGAAAAAGGGATTAACTAAACATACACTCTCAAATCTAAATCTTGTCACATCAATATTTCATTATGAGATTTTTATGAATGTTTAGTCTAGGAGGACTAGACAAGAGGCCTAAAATAAAACTATTTTAATAGACTAACTCACTCAACCTTAACACATCCTAGAACACTTCATATAACCTTCAAGAATAAGCTTTCCAACTGCAAATAGGTGAAATAATGAGACAACATGTTAAGGAAACAAGAGTAATCACTAAGAAAGATCAATCATTCAAGTAAAACACAATATGAATAGTCATGGAAGAATTAAAAATCAGTAGTATTTATTGATCCATGGTATTAAAATGAGTATGGCTTCACCATACTTAAGTGGAGCATAGTTTATAAAGGGAAAAATAGATACTTCTTATAGAACTTGAGAGAGAGAGGAGAAGAGAGAAGTCCAAAAGTCACAAGGACACTTGTCAATCTATGAGAATGAGTTACTTGTGCATGATAAGAGTGTGTGAAATGTACCATGTAAGGTTATAAGAGACAAGTGGCTTTCCATGTAATGAAACTCATGAAAAGTAGTGTGGATTTCCCTTTGCTAGCTCAAAAAACTACCTTCATTATTTAGCCCTATTTTAATGTCCCAAAACTGAATAAGGATAGGTTTTATGATTGAAATGAGAGGGAAGGATCTCATACATTCTTCTCCATGAATTATTTTTATTCCTCCTTGTCCAGAATCTCCTGGAAGTGAGCCATCACTACCTATAGTAAAAAAAATATTTTTTTAGTCACCCTTCACACTTAGCCTCAAAATTGGATTCAATTATCATGAAAATATATGAAAGGGAGTGGTTGACACTTTTCAAGACCCTCCATGGCATTTGACTACTCAGGTAAACCTTCAAAAGCCATCCACTTAAAGTTTTCACACTTCCCACCATCATGTTCACTATGTTAATTTCAGCTGGCTAAGATGAAGCAACTAGTAGAAAAACTTATAAAAATTTTCAAGGCATGAAATAGACATGGGGAGTTATCTTAAATCTCAATCTTCCTTCCAAAGTTAATTTCATCTCTTGAAACCTCCTAGAATCTACATATACATAGAATATTTAGAAATACCCTATTTTGTACCCCATCTATACAATTTCGTAAAAATAATCCTAATGTTAAGGAGCTTAACCGAGTCTTATACAACCTCCAATAATTTTCATGTTTAGACTGGTCTATTTGGATGCATCACTAGCCTCATTTTCCGAATTGGGTCTTTTCGCAGATTTAGCAAGGCTTTTGAGTAGTTTTGAACTTTAATGATGGTTTATAAAGGTATAAAATACAAATCTCAACTTAATTCTAAAAAATTGATGTTTTGGACCCTATCTAACTCCTCTAAAATTCCTTGAACTCCATGCAAAAACTTCAAGGAGATGTGAGCATCAAAACTGCCTATTCAAGCTTGTTTCTTCAAATTGCACAGGCCCGACATGATTTTAGCTAAAAAATGGACTTATTGTGGGATTTTTTTTCATAAAAAGAGTTTATAAATACCTAATATATCCATAAAACCATGAATCCAAGGATTATAATTCTCATCTAGTGAAAAAAGTGTCAATGACCTTTGATTTGGGCTTTAAGCCTAAACCTTTCTTCCTAGGCCTGCCTACAAACTCAGCAACCCAGAACATCCTATTTGGTTACATAATTATGTGAGGTGTTTATAATGTTTAATTAGGTGTGTTTTAACTTCTCACACCTCCTTTAAATTTCAAATATCTCCTTATCTCACTTTGTCACCCTCCTCCTCTAAAACTGATAATTTATACTCAAGGGAAGTGCCCTCTATCTGAGACAAAATAGAGAGAAATTTCCCTATTTGTATAGACAAAAAAAATGTTGTATGGGTTTTTAAAAACCGTAAGTATGATATACACAAAATTGGGCATTTTATTAGTTCAGTAGACCCCTAAAATGCATTAAAACTAAAATAGACTAGGAAGGAGGTAGACTGTGTGTATGACAACCATAGACTGACTATGTATTTCCTTTGGAGAGGGTTTTTATGCTCTAAGAATTTAATTTGAGAACATCATGATATTTCAATTCAATTTTCCAACCTATTCCAAACACTTTCTCATTGTAACCCTTGCTAAGACCCCTCAATCATGCACCTTGTCTGACTGGCAAGGTACTTGACTGTATTTCATGTTTTCCTCACTCAAGGGTGACCCCTATAGGTTAATTTTCATGGATTAAGATTGAAATATTTTTAAAATAAATTTATTTGAGTTATTTAAGATCATCATAAATTTTTCTAGACCTATTTGTCTCATCTTTGTTCTTTATCCACATCAAGAAACTTAAATCTTGTTTTTTGCCCCTCATAGTGAAGTACAATTCACTGTGTGGGGTTCTATAGGTATATTTTATATGATATAGGCATTGTTTCATGGATTTTTCATCCTCATTGAATATATATACACCATATATAATTGTATTTGTTCCTTTCATGCTTGTAATGAAGTCTATTATCAAGGCTATCTAGCCTACTCTCCATGGTAACCCTATAGTTAACCTGTAGGTGTACATTTTGTGATGTAAAGAAACATGTAGGTAGACATGTGGGGTATATCTTGTGTCTTGAAATATATAGATAGCCCTTGAACATTAATAGGTTTATTATCACCATTGGAGACCATCTATCATGAACAAACTCTTAAACACTATCACCATGAGAAGCAATGACACTCAATCATTCAAACTCTAAAATAATAGTGAAGAAATTTAGTTTTCAAATGACAAATTTGGAGTGTTAAACTACCATACTCCATCAATAATATTACATACAATATTTTCATAGTCCCTCTCTTATATAGAGGATATAAGGTGAAGTCATTAGGATGTATCAAACTCTTGATGGCTATGTTATATGTCCTTGATAGAAAAGGTTTAGACCTTTATTTTGGATTTTTTGAGAAAGTGTCTCTGAATACATAGTCACCTCATAATCACAGTTTCTCATTATAACTTGTCCAATTCAAGCTCCAATAATATTTTTCATACTACCAATAAATCCCAAATACTTTATCAAAGCTTCCAAGCATACCAAATCTTCCATAATCAACATTCTTGGCCTTTTACTAGTGCCACTTATAGTGGATATTCTGATGTACATGCAAACAGTGTGAATATGATAAATGTCCATTATGTTTGGAATTTAATGGGATTTAGGTCTATCAAAAAGATTAAAAATATAATTTATCCATTATTTATGGCCTTGTTCATCTCATGCACTACTTTTTAACATGAGATCTTCCATAGGAGCACCTTTAGGTACATTTAGAGTTGCATATAGGCATCAATCATGAAACAATCAATATACTTAAAGGATATGCTTTGATAACCAACTCATGGCCTTTCATGGTGTTGAAATGAAACATCAAGATGTTGTAAATCTTGAAACAAGTTCTCACTCTCCATTTCAATGTCAGACTCTTCTATAGATGATGACATAAAATTACATTTATGGCTACTTGACTATATATATTGCTTATGACCACAATCATAGACCCTTTGTGATATTTAGGGTGTCCAATCTGACTTATCATACAACAATAATTTGACAAACACATTTTATAGTCTTTATTACTCCTCTATTGATGTGATTAGAGCTAAAAACTCATGACTATAACTAAGAGTAGATAGAAAGTTGATTATGATTTTGACAAGACTGGGTGTTGGATAAAAACATGGAATTATGAGGTCAAAGATAGAAATGAGGTAGTACTTATGGAATTTAAATATGGAAAACACGATATCCCATTCACATGAAACTTTTAAAAAGAATATAACCTTCTACAAGTAGTGAAAATGACTATTTTTCCTCCTAAGACATCAACCTACAACTAAACTAAAAGACCCATGAGATCTTTTCCAAACAAGAAATTAATCACAAAAATCATGAGAGGATGGATTCAACATCATCTATAAACAAAATCAAGAATTGAATTCTAAGGATTTGTTCAAAATAAGGCAAACCATTAGGGTGCATATATTAGAAAGTAAATTAGATAGGTCAAACTATTAAGAATGGTTCTTAAAGTATAGGTCACCATTCCTCTACAAAAAACATAAAATAGAATCTTACTAAGTGTTGAAGACACCACTAGGAGCATTTTTATTGAAATCTCTCTTGCTGACTATACCATATACAAACCTACTAACTAGTTTTGTGTACATGGAAGGGTGAAGAAGGAAAAGAATGGTTTTAGCTCAATTTTGACATTTATCTGGTGATTCAAGCATGGAAATGGATTTTAGAAAGCTAAAAAGTCATCTCATGACCTTATCCAATGTGTCACACTCCCTTATGATTTGTATAAGTGCCAAACTCTTCCCTCTTTAAAAAAAATGCCTTTTCTTCTGAAGAACCTACCACCTTTATTTATGAATAGTTAATTAAGGCATAATAGGACACATGGCATGTGACACAACCCTTTTTACACCTTCACACTTCTCAAGGGGTCATCCAAGTCTTTTAAGGCTCATTTTGACCCTAGAAATGACTAAAAAGGACATAAGGACTAAAATGACTAATGAAAAAGGCTAATATAACATGAAATGACATCAAATAGATTATAATACACCTTATTAAATAATATTAAACACCCTATAAACCTCTAAATACTAACTTTTTATTTATAAGGGTACTAATTTGACTTGTAGGGTCAAATTTTGTCAACAAATTGGTGACTCATAAGGGTAACATGCATGTTATGCTAATTAGAGTAGTGGTCTTATTAGTCCATTGGGATTAGGGAGACATAAAATTTGAAACATAAAAAGAGGACTTTGACCACTTGACAACCATGCTTGATCAAGATAAGACAAATTGACTACCTTAACTACATGAAACAAAGGACACACACAAAAAAAGCAAGAAAGAAAGCAAACAAAGAAAACACACACATGTTCTCAAATTAATTAGGTAAATTAGAAAACAAAATACTATGTACAACTAACAATTAAGCATACCTCCCTTTCCAAGATTAAGAGGAAAGTTTCTTGCATCTCCTTCTTCATGAGATGAATCATGATGCCAAGCATGCGACTCTTTGGATTGAGCACTTGATAGATTAGACCTACTTATTGGCACTTCATTTACTATGCTCTCAAGTAGACAATATTTAAATAGGTCTCCAATTTAAAATTATTTCTCTTGGCCTTGTACAAATACCTCATATTTTTTCCCACTCTTCATCTCATATAAACTTGCATCTTCTTTGTAGGCATGATTTCAAGAGGAATGGTTTCTTATTCTTTAGAATATTGAAGCTAGTAGAATTTTTTTTTGACCTCCAAAGGCTAAGGTTAACCTTTATTTGATTCATTTATGTCATTTTGAAAATTTTCATTGTGCTTATCATTACTTACAATAAACTCTAAGGAAGTTTTATACCCCTTGAGAGATTCAAACTCATTGTAAATGTTTTCAAATTATTGCCACAAGTCCTTATCTTCATTTTTACCAACATCATGAATGGTAAAAACAAGAGAATCTCCTTCATCCTTTTATTTATAATCCAAAAGGACTTCATCCAAGATTTCTTCTTTGACACAAGGAAGGCATTATTCATTATCAACCAAACAAGAAGACTCACACAAGGACTCACCTCATCCTCAACATTTAGGACCTCTTGAGGTCTCTCAATTTGTATCTTAGTTGTCATAACCTAAATTTATTTCTCAATGGCTATAAGACCTACCATCTCCTTCTCCTTCTTAGTGATGCCAAGACTAGGCATCTTAAATTTAGGTGACTTAGCCCAATGAGGATACCAAGGAGTTGTACTTTCTTCAAGAAAGATTTCTAATTTTTTTGCAACCAAATTTTCCTCTTTAGGTTCCATATCATAGGTACATCAAAGCCAAGGGTGATGTGGTGAGGATAATATGAACTAGTTGGTGGAGGTGGAACATAGGATTCAAAATTAGATTGAGAATGAATTGTAAGGGATCCTTTTGGAATCTCTTGAAGAAGGAGAGGTAGACCTTAGGAGAAAATAGCTTGGTTTTATTATTTCCATTTGATAATGAATTAATTGACATCTGATTTAGCTTGAGGACTCTCTTGAGGAAGGGTATATGGGGTGTGTTTAGGCATAGGATCTTTTTTTGGGTCTAAACCTTCCATCACACTTTGACTCAACAATTTCAGTCTCAACTCTGACTCTCAATTTGCTTGTCTATATTCTCTTGAAAAATTATGTCTTGAAGTTTATAGGTATCATTATGATGATAAATAGTATAAGAGGGAAGATATGGAAGATAATAGGTCTATTGAGGAAGGGTGGGAGGGACTTACATAGGATAAAGTTCTTTCTCAACTTCACATTCCTTATCAATGATTTTATCCTCTTTATTTCCCTATGATTCCACTATCTTATTCCAACTGAGGATATTAGGATTATGAGTCTCTTCTTGAGATGGTGATGCAATTTGAGGAGTGGATGAAGTATTCTACAAACTTTGGATCTATTTAGGCTTGGATTCTCCACCTTGTCTCGAACTTAGAATCTCATAGCTAGAGGTCTCTTTTTGAGGTGGCGATTTAATTAGAGAGGGTAATGAGAGCTTAAATTACACATCCTTTGTTGATGATATGTACTTCTACATCTGCCTATTGGACAACTCAATCTACCTATCAAGATTTAATTCAAAAACCAAGTTTGTCTTTCCAAATCTCTCTTCTAGCTGATTGGGGAAAAGATGACTTTGATAAGCTTGATTGGGATCATGAATAGGGGTCAAGTAGGACTAATAGAAATATTGGGGAAGTGGATATGAAGTTTGATAATTTTGGTGAGGATACTTATCATTAATTCTAGCCTATCTTTTAAGGATAGAACTAGGCCAATCACATGTAACATCTCATTTGTGAGCCTTTGCTAAATTTCTCTCCTAATGGGTTCCCATTATTTCTTAACCAAATATAATGCATCTATCACCTTATGAGTGAAATGACTAGGAACATCTTGACCTTTTCCCCTTAGTGTTTCAAGATCTAACATATACTTCTCATATCAAAAAAGCATTTTCTTGAAGGTTAAAATAGATTAACTTGAGAAGTGACTAGGTTGAATAGGAGTAAGATATAGAGAAGGTTAATTGTAGGGATGATAAAACTCATGACAAGACTGGCAATGGTCATATTGGAGATGGTAATAATCATATTGGAACTGGTAAAGATCATGACCAAGATGATAGATAATTCCATAAGATTGATAAACCTCACCAACTTATGTAAAACAATACTCAACACCAAAGTTATCCATGAAACATCATTAGGAAGAAAGAACAAAAGGAATGATTCTCAACAATATTAAAAAAGAATACCTAGGCTACTTAACTAGCTGATGTAATCTTGGAGTGGCCATTGATGCTTGGATAGATGCCTCCAAAGGTTGATATGTTGAAAGACAACACCACAAATATTTCAACTTCTTAGACTAAAAGTCCCACTGAGTATGCCAAAAATTATTGTCACTTAGATTTTCACCCTTTGAGGAGAAGTCTCAACTCTCCTCATCTAAGTGGTACTATAGATGCTAACTTTATACACCTTGTATTAATTTTATATAGTGTTATGTCATAATGCCCCCCATGCATAATTATTTTTATAATTACACTTTACCATCATTTTTCCCTTTACCACCTAGGTTAATAAGTTAATTACTATGGTTAAATAGTAATTACCTCTTTTTATCTATGCCCTTAAAACCATAAAATCTAATAAATCAAATAAAAACTAAATTTTCCCTCCCTTTTATCCTTATTACTCCTTTTATCCAACCTTCTTCTATGGTTAAAATAATCTGAATGACTTTGGAAGTCATTTTAACTCACTTTTACCTGATGCCAACCCATTAGAATAACATTTCATTTGAATCCTCCCATTTTGGGTAAATCAATGTTGATCTTCCATGATCGATGCTAATTGGTTAGGATCGATGTCAATCCATAAATACCCAATAGACCTCCATTACTCAAGAGGATGGTGATTATGCTTTTGCCTTCAAAAATCTACAAAAATCTCACTATAGTTCATGTACAAACATTGTAAAAGCTCTATTATCTTGTAGAATCTCCATTTAAAGCATCATCAAGAGGATTTTTTGAAGTTTCTTCTCTCATCCCATCAAGTTTTATTTTCAATTAAAAAAGGTTAGTATTTTAATCCATTTTTGTTCAATTTCTCATATCTATCATCTTCTATGTCTAATAGTCATCATTTGACATTTGATTTTATTCATTTTATTAGTTTTCTAGGTTATTATTAAAATCTAATCAGTATTCAATGTTATTACATTTAATTGATATTGATTCATCTGAATCAACATCGATTGTGTTGAATTGACATCAATCCCTATCTATTTAATTAAGTAGTTTTAAATATATTATTTTTTGTATCAAAATTATGTTCTATCTATAAATATCTATTTTGTCCATTTTTTATTTCTATTTTCATCATTTTATCAAAAATATAAAGTGTTATTATAGTTTGTTTTACAAATTTAATAGTATTTATAAGATCGATGTCGATCCATCTGAATTGACATCAATCCTATATGATCGACATCTATCCCTGTTACGTCTTTAAATTTTTGTGTAAATCTACTATCTATTTTCTAAAATATTATTTTGTTCATGTAGATGACCTTGTTTGGTTTAGTGCATGATTCAGTTAGCATATTTGATCTTCCCATAGTCCCTCAACCTCTCTTTGTAGATCGAGTGATATAGCTTTTGAGCTAGGTATTTATCTTGTGATTTCAGTATGTGACTGCACCTATATTGATGAGATATTGGTCATAGTTCAATAAGACATAGACATTACTAATGAATTTTGGGATGTATATTTTGATCATATAAATATTCTCATTTAATTATCTTTAGCATTGTATACTTCTATCCATCTCTATCTTTGTAATTTCATGTTAAAAATAAACTTGAATGTTTGAATGTGGGTTGACATCCATTTTAAAAAGTGTGCCACTTCTCAGGACTGGTTTGTAACCAGGCAACCCACCCATCTATCTATTAATCAATTTTTTTTGTTTAAGTGTGGTGTATTATAGGTCATTCCTCCCTAGCCAAAGAGGAGTTCTCATAATCAAGATTGATCAATGATGCACAACCAACCATCCATATCTCTAGGTAATATTAAAAACCTTGCTTATACTTTTGTTTTTAGTAGTTAATTAATTCACATTGGAAAAAGTGAAAAAATATTGAAACATTCTGGCATGCTCAGTGGGACCCCTAAGGTCTCATTTTTTATTTATTAGAAATTCATTCTTGAATTTTAAATTCTCTTTTCCCTTTCTTTGTTTGTTGCATTCATTCAAAGAAATTTAGACTTTGCATTTTATTTCCTCTTAAAGTTAAATAAATTCTATCCATTTTTGTTACTTAGGTTCTTTCACATAGAATAATCTAGGCAGTAATCTATTATAGTCATCACTTTATCCACACACAAACCAAGTCACTATCATAATTAACACATATAAACACTTGACATAAGGAAATTGATGGGGATTTCATCACCTTATGGTAACCTTTTTCCTAGTGATCCTACTGAGATTTCACCTCCAAGGGGAAGACCAACTCAGTTCTCTAGCTCAGTATAATCTCTGGACCATTGATACACTATTGGCTAAGCACCTACACTTGCTGTGGGATTGTGAAGTGAGGGGAGCAAGCCCCAAATACTAAATCACGTATCAATACCAGTATAAGCTTATTTGAGCACCAAAACAAACTACTCAAAACCATCCTTAGATTTCCATTTCTTAGGACCTTTGTTATCCATTTATTTTCTACCTTCTCTTTCACATCTTAAAAGTAAAATAATAATAATAATAATAATAATAATAATAATAATAATAATAATAATAATAATAATAATAATAATAATAATAAAACTTCTTTGGAATGACTTTTAGTGTGTGTATCTTTCAATCTTAACTTAAAACAAGATAATTCAAAAGGAAATTTTTGTTTTATTTGTTTATCTTCTCTTTTATTTTTTATTTCATGGTGTTGACTTGAAAATAATCCAAAAAGTGAGAATCTGAGGAGGTTGTTACAACCTTTCCTATGGAGCATAGACCTAGTCATGTTTCTTCCCCTGAATCCTTTGAAAATCTAGTGTTTCCACAATATTACCCTCAAGGAGATCCCTCCTTTGTATAAATATTAGACAATAACCCTTTTACTCTTAATCATTATTTGAATAGTTGAGAAATACATATTTCTCCTTCCCCCCATGCCTAAAACTCTCCACATAGGTTTGGGATGCCTTTTGAGAGAACTGAGAGAACCAAAGAGTTTATCACGACCATGGTAAACTTTTTTTTACCGGATCTCCTCCACCTATCTCTAATGCTCAAATATCGTAACCTTTAGAGAACCAACCATTACTTAGGTCCAAAATATTACTCAACCTATACCCACCATACCTTCACAAACATTAGTAGCATCGGCTCTTATAAGTCTCCCTCCCATTAGAACAACTTTAGCACATAGCTCACAATAAATCCCATGCACTCAACCTTTCCAAAATTATGTCTCCTTAGTTACCTAGCATGTGGCCTCATCATAACCAGCCATGGCCACTCAATTATAGTCTTTCCTAAAATAGAATATTCCATTGTAAATCCCTTAGTACATGGTGACATCTCAACCCATTATGTCTACCATAGCAGGATATTTTCCCTCATAGCCCATGTCCACCACTTTACCAAATTATCAACCCCTTCAATAGAATGTCTTAGGAGGTATGCCTTAGAGTAATACTTAGATAGACCTCATGAACATCCTTATGAATAGAATGACTAGTTTGGAAGCCTCCTCCTTTGGACATAACAATATGTTCACATATGAGAAAATTTGTAATGAGCCAATCCGTCCCTCTGTCCCTATTCAACCATACCCATCATAGTGGGAGCTTCCTAAATTCAATAAATGTTAGGATAAAGAAGATCCCTAACAACATCTTAGAGTCTTTTGACACATGTGTTATATTATAGAACATGACGATGTCCTCCTACTTACAAATTTTCCTATATCATTAGCAGGATCTACTTTGTATTAGTACAATTCCATTCCATAACATTACCTCTTCTCCTTTGGTTGGTTGGCCCAAGTTTTTCTAGAACACTTCTTGATTAATATTGCTTAAAAAGTGACTATCACCAATCTTTACACTATTAGACAATTTGAGGATGAATCCTTATCAAAATTTGTAGCTTAATGACATAACTTAATCAACCAACTAACCTTTCCCTTGCCATAAACATAATTAATTGAATTATTTTCACATTATTATGTAAAACATATATCATCTATGTTACAAATTCAAACTTTTAAGATTTTTGATGAAGCCTTTACCATGGCTCATAAGCTTAAACTCTGTGGCATTGAAGAAGGGAAAGTTAAGTTACACAATAATAACTTTAAGTTTGATCCATCCAAAAGCAATATAAATAATCTTAAACCAAAAGGGGTAGCAAATATAGTTACTATAAAAACTTCTTCCCTTCTAGCATCTCACTAGTCTGGAGATTCCACCTCTTAGACATAAAAACCTAGGGGTCTTACTCATTTTCCTTCTAAAAGTTTTCCTCTTAAGAAATATACCCTTGTAGGATAACCTTATGCTTCAGTATTAGATAAACTATGAAAATCAAATGTTATTAAGCTCCCTTTGATTAAACTAGTTGATGATACACATCCTAAGCCCACTTGGTATAAAGAAGATGAATTTTGTATTTACTATAGGGTAATAGGACATGACATTGAATGGTGCCAATCCTTTAAGCAATTAGTGCAGAACCTTATTGACAAGGGGGACCTTCAGTTAGACAATCCTAATGCTCCTCCTAACTAATATTTAGATACTTTTAAGCAACCATTTCCTAATCATCCATCCACATCAAACACCATCCAAGCTAACCCTAGGGAAACACAAAATCAAATTCAACACTTGAGTAATATAATCAATGACCAGTTATTACCTAGAGAAATCCCTAAAGAACATGTGGTCTTGAATCTCCTTACAGGAGATCATTTTGATTTAATCCATCTAGAGGTTGTTAAACCTAGTCCCCTAATTCTCATATAATTCCTTGATCTCATTACGTGGGACCGTTCATGTGAACCATCCCCTTGTCCCTCTCACGGTTAATCTCCTAAAAGGGAAAATGAAATTACTTCTCAAGATGTTATAGATATATATCTTGACAATTCTACAGTTGCTCATGTTATCCATTTAATCCCTAGTAAGTCTTATCATGGCAAACATATGTCACAAGTTGATCCTTTCACCCAAAAACTTGGCCCTTCCAAACCATCTTCTGTTATAATACCTCTCTATCCTAAAGATACCAAAGGAAAGAGTAAAGTCTCTCATATCGATAGTTGGGACAATTATCTTGGCATTCAACTACAGAAAGACATAGCTCATCCTTAGGTTAAAGTGGATCTTTTTCAAATGTCAAAAAGTTCAAATCATAGTCTAAATACTCCTATTGTTAATACCCAAAATAAAAAAGGGCTTATACCTTTTATATCATCCCCATCATCCATTTTAGGACCTCATCCATCTTCTACCTTAGTCATAAGGTCTTCTATCCAAGCACAGGAAAGGATACAAAATCCTTTTCCATTTAGTGTACCTCCCTTTCCATATCCCTCTTCCTCCACTAGGGGACCATTAGAAAAGCCTAAAAGAAAAGAGCCTAAAATTTTCCCTCTTGTAAAGGGTAAACAACAAAACCAAACAAGTAATACCCTACCACAAGAGCCCATTATCAAAATTCCTATAAAACTGCAACGTGACCCTTTGAAAGGATCTTATGCTATTATTTTGAAATAACTATTAGATATCTCCTTCATTACATTACCACCTATACAGACCATTAACCTTCACCCTAAAAGGTCTGCATGGTATGAAAATTGGGAAATATGTGCATATCATAGAGTACCTAGGCATGATATGGAAAATTGTAAAGCCCTTAAGACTGTAATCCATCATTTAATCCAAGATGATGAATTATTAATTGATGATCTCAATGATCAAACCCCTAAGTCAAAAGTTATTAATCCATTTGTTCCACCCATTCATAATCCTACTGGTCCCATAAGTGATAAAGAGTTGGTAGCTTCTTTAGATCCACCCCTATTCCACATTAATGTCATTCATGTAACTACCCACTCTCAAAACCACAATCTTAATAAAGATAAAGTTTCAATTATTTCAGCCTTTATGTCTAATATTCCTAAACCACCTAGCCAAAGGCCTAAAGTATCTATTATAGGAAATACCCTAACTAAAGCTACGCAATTGGTTCAGATATCTATATTAAAATAGCTCCACCAAGTGCTTGTTAAGATGTCATTATATGAGCTTGTCAAGAATTTTCCATAACATTAATAGGAAATGATAGAAGCTCTCCAAGTTATTAAATTTTGACTAGATGAACCTCAACCTTTGTTAGCCTTTATAAGAGCCCTCTAAATGGTCTCAACTCTTAGTTTTATTGATTCTAAATTTTTTCCTTTCTCACATGAAGACCAAGATCCCACCCTTTTTATTACAACCCAAATAAATCAAAATCAAATTAAAAAGGTTATGATATATAATGGGGTGAGCATTAATATTATCTCCTTGCATGATTTCTAGAAATTAAAATTACCAAATACCATTATCTCCTAGTCTATATCAATCCTTTGTACATTTATTGACACGATAGCACCCACAGTACGAACAATCATCCTCCCCATTTGTGTGGGTCCTCACACCATTCATGATTTATTTTATGTTATATAAGGGACATTTAAATGCAACATTCTATTAGGATGTCCATGGATTTGTGAAAGCGATGTGTACCTTCCACCATTCATCGATGCCTTAAATATGAACATGAAGGTTAGGTGCACATCATCCTTGTTGATCCTCACCCCTTTAAGTTGTGAAACTTTACCTTTAGGACAAATGACATCATAATACCCTCAGCTAACATAATTTCACCTCTCTCTTCTAAATAAGCCTCAACTAGGATGACCATCTCTAATTTGAAATTACCTCCTCTAGAGTCCATTGACTTTATGATGAAACAACTTTCAATAGGATAATATCATTTATTAACTCTTAATAGTTTACCCACTCCTAAAGAATATGGTCATCCTGATAAGCAACCCAAGTATTCACCTAGTCTAGGTGAGACCATTCCTTTTGGACCACCTTTCTTGTGCACTTACTTAACATATGGTAGGATCAATCAAACTATCTCAAATCATCATGATAATGTTTATATGAAACCATTTACATCCAATTCCTCCTTTCTTAGCAACCCTTAGTTTGTTCAAACCTATCTTCATTGTTATGCCTAAAAAGGATTTAGCATGGGTAAGTATGAGCTTGGTTCTCATGATGTTACATTAGGAGACTTTGAAATATCACATGAAAAGCATGATTAGGTTTTAAGAAGAATTCTAGGTTTGTCCCTGAACCCATTCTTCTACCATATTTGGAAGAAGAAGAGCCATCTTCCTCATCTGATACCTCTTCCTCAACTAGCGACACCATATCCAATCCTTCTAACTTTTTTTTGTAGTCAATTTTATCTCCTTAGAACCTCTCATCTTCTATAATGATGGAAAAATACAAACCATCCCCTTAGTATATCCTTAGTTAATAGGCTCTGATACACCAACCATCCCTATTTTTTAGTGTTAGGATGATGAGTCAATCTTGACCCATCTAGGTACTGAAAACTCTTATTTATGTAATTCTTTACCATCTGAAACATCTAAGTTATTAAATGAAGCTACCATTAATATTAATATTGGGTCCCAGGAGGTCCCAATGATTATTAAAATTAGCAAAGCCTTAGATCTACAAGAAAGTCAAGATTTTACTACCTTCTTATTAGATCGTAGTAAAGCCTTTGCCTGGACATATAGAGATATACCTGGTATTAATCCCTCGATCATTATCCATAACATCATAACCTTTCTTGATGTTAGGTTGATAAAGTAAAAGCTTCAAAAGATGCACCCTCACATTGCATTTCTTATGAAAGAAGAGTTACAATGCCTTTTATCTATTAACTTCATTCAATCCATTGATTATCCTCAGTAGATGTCCAACATTATTCTAATCACTAAACCCACAAGGGGACTTTGTATTTGTACTACCTTTCACAACTTAAATATTGATTGTCTAAAATATGATTTTACCCTTCCTAATATAGACTAGTTGGTAGACTTAATAGTTGGACATGAAATTTTGTCCCTTATGGATGGTTTTTCTAGTTATAATCTGATACTTATTGCACCAGAAGATCAACATAAAATGGCATTTATTACTCCTTGGGGAACCTTATGTTATCATGTTATGCCCTTTGGCCTTAAGAATGTAGGCACAACTTATCAATAAGCCATGACTTATATATTTCATGACATGATCCATAAAATTGTCAACGGCTATGTAGATGTCTCCTTGGAAAATCAAAATTTTGTAAAGATCACCTATTTATCTTGAGGGTCATCTTTGATTGTTTACTTCATTATTATATGCCTCTAAATCCTAAAAAGTACATTTTTAATGTCTTGATGCGTAAACCTTTGGGTTTTATTGTTTCCATTTGTGGAATAGAAGTGGATCCCACTAAAATCAAGGCTATTCTAGAAATGCCTCCTCCTTCTAATCTTAAGTAGCTTTGTAGTTTAAAAAATAAGCTCTAGTCTATTTGTCATTTTATTTCTTATCTTTTTGACCATTGTCAACCCTTCCACCATTTGTTAAAAAAGGGTAGTCACTTTGTATGGGATTCTAATTATCAAGAAGCCTTTAATGCACTTAAAGACTATCATTTATCACCTCCTATTCTTACTTCCCCTAAGGAAGGGTAACCTTTCTTCCTTTATATCTCAGCTATAGACCATGCTCTAGGTGTTATGCTTACTGATCAAGATGAACATCACAAAGAATAAGTTGTTTATTATATAATTCATACTCTCATAGAAAATGAGACACGCTACTCACATACTAAAAAATTACATTTAGAATTGGTTTTAGTAGCTTCTAAGCTCTATCACTATCTCCTCAACCATAAGATGTATGCCATTATGAATATAGATCCTCTCAAATCCATACATTCTAAACTGTATCAAAATTAATGAATGGCTAGATGGGTCATGTTGTTAGTAGAATTTGATCTAGAGTTTGTCCATTAGAAGTCTATCAAAGGTCAAATCATTGATGATCAATTAGTTGAAGCACCTCTTAGTAATAATCAACCCATTAATTATGAATTCCTTGATGAGTATATCACACCCACTTCCCAATCCATCCCAAAATATCAAATGACTCTATTCTTTGATGGGTTTAAGTGTGAGCACAGAAGTGGTATAGGGATTGTATTAATCCATCCTTGTGGTATCCCCATACCTTTCTATTTTAAATTAAACTTTCATTACACCAATAACATGGCTGAGTATGAAGTATTGATTATCAAACTCCAAACTACTCTTGCACTAGGAGTCAGATCCCTAGACATCTATGGGGATTCTTAGTTGGTGATCAATCAAATTACTAGCATATGTCAATGCAAGAATGATAGCCTCCAAATATATAAGACTTTGGTTGATCAAATTTTATCTGTATTCAAAATTTATGCCATCCAAGTTACTCCTAGGTCTACTAATAAGTTTGCAGATACTATGGCCTCTCTTACTTCTTCTATCCTGACTTCACCTCACGAGTCTAAGTTATTTTTTCTTGTCTATCAACTTAATCAACCCTATTATACAAGGATGGATCTTCTATCCATCCATAATATTGAGTAAAATCCCAAGGAGCCATGGTATGTATAAATATTTAATTATTTATCTATGGGACTTTTTTCCCCCTCATCTATCCAAGGGTGCTAAGCACGTCTTCCAGAAGAAAGCTACCCATTATGTCATTATAGGGGAAGTATTTATAAGCATGGTTTTGATAGTATTCTCCTTCATTGTCTCCAAAATCATGAAGCTACCTTAGCTATCTAGGAGGTCCATGATGGCTTGTGTGGTGGACATTTTAATGGATGCACAATCACCAAGAAAATATTACATCTTGGTTACTATTGGCCTACTTTGAATCAATATTGTTGTGCCTATGTTAAAAGTTGTGTAAACTGTCATTAAGATGTAAACTTATCCCATGTCCCTAGTAAATCCTTATAGGTAACAAGAAACTTTTGGCCATTTTCCCAATGGGGGCTCGATCTCAATGGGTAGATTAATCCTAAATCCTCTTAGCATCATGGCTTTATTATCACTACCACATAGTACTTCACTGAGTGGGTGGAAGATATGCCACTTATCTTGACCAAGGCAGAAAAGGTCATGTAATTTATCCATAATCACATTATTTGTCATTTTGGGATTTCTTATAAAATTATAATAGACAATGGAAAATCATTTAAAAATAAGAAAATCCAGGGGTTATGTGACTCATTTAAAATCAAATTAAGTCTTTCCTCACCTTAATATCCTCAAGCTAATGGTCAAGCCAAAGAATCTAATAAAATCTTAGTCAAAATCTTAACCAACATTTTAAACAAAGCTAGTAAAGATGTGCATCTTTGTGTCCCTTTCACCTTATGGGCATATCAAACTAGTATTTGAACTCCTATAGGTTCTTCTCCTTTTTCTATAGTCTATGGTGCAAAAGTGGTACTTCCTTTGGAAGTCCAAATTCCCTCCCTTTGAGTTTCTGTTTGAGACATGGTTTTTGATGAAGATTTTTTTTAGGAGCATTTATCCTAGCTTGAGTTCTTAGATGAGAATCAAGTAGCAGCCCTTGACCACCTTCATATATATCAAGAATGATTAAAATGAGTATATAATCAACATGTGAGATAGCATGCATTTAATATCAAAGATATTATTCTTAAATAAAATCAACATGTCACTAATATGGAATAAAGTAAGAGGGGAAAGTTTGCTCCTAATTGGCTTGGACCATACATCATAACTCATAAATATGGATATGGGGCATATCATGTAGCCTCTCTTGATGGTTAACTAGAATTTGAACCTCTTAATGCCTTGCATTTTCATCTTTTCTATAGTTAGTAAATCTTGGTTCATCTTGAGTGCTCAGTTTTATCATACCCTTTATACCTAATAATCATATGAGAGTTGTGTGGTTACCTGGTAGTTGTTATAATCCTTGCCTTGAATATGAATACCTTGGCTCTATTCATAGCATTCCCTCTTGGATAAGTTTCCCATATATTGGGAGAAACCCCAAATCATTATTTCTCTTATCTCCTTCATACCCTTATTTTCCAAGTTAGCATAATCATTTCATATGATGGAATCAAGAAAATTATCTTATGTGGATCTTTTATGCCAGTTTCAGTATCAGTATCAATATTAAAAAAGGGGGGACAAATCAATAGAATAATCCCTCAAAAGATAGTTGTAATCAAATTCAAAAAGGCATAATAAATAGATTAATCCCTTGAAGGACAGATATGCAAAAGTATAAAAATGTAGACCACTCCCTCGAAGGATGGCTACTAAGTAGAAAATTTACTGTATTGGTCAGTTTTAAAATTATGCCATTTTCAAAGAGCCCTAAAATAAGCAAAGCATATAAAAAATCATGTTATCAAAAGCAAAATCTCAAGAAATCTTCATGCATTGATTAGCTTTCTAATAGTAGACTTCCTATATTTATCAGTCTACATGCTAGCATAAAATGATTCTTGAAGGAAAAAATTGTTGATTCTTGAAATATGGGTGACATTATTATCCATCCCTTATCCCATAAAAATCATCTAATCCCAATAATCTTATTTTTTATTACTCCAAGTGCTGTCAATGATTTTTATCCTTTATGTTAAGGATGCACATGCACACAGATGAAAGGTCTTCCTTTTGGTTGTGGTCTTAGTCAATGTGGGGTGAATTTATCCATCATAATGTCAAATAATCCATAAATCCATAATTCATAAGAACATACAATTTTTAATCACATAACATCCGTAAGCATAAACCATAATTTGCATCTCATTAATGTTACATAATCCATAAACAAATCCATAATTTACAACATAATAACTAATCATAATCCATATAAATAAACAATGAATCTATAAATATAAAGCATAATCCATCCTTTAAAACATAAAAATAGGTCTATATATATGCATATCAAAAGTTTGTGAAAATGTAATAAAGGGCTCATGGTCCATATAATGTGCATGTCTACTAGGTAAACTTTATCCTGCTAAGATGAAAACTATCATATCCCCTATCATCTCTTCCTCTCCCTCCTAAAATGTTCCATGTACTAATAGTGGCACTTGGGGTCCTTTGAGATCTACTACAGCCAGCCATGTAGGCTATATATTGAGGTACCTTTATTAGCTAATCATATACAATCCTCTCATAGTATCATATCTCAGTAAGAGCATCCCTATACCTCTATAGTGGTACCATATCTATGGGAGTAGAGCTCAGACTTGAAGTATCTCAAGTTGGCCTCTCAGCCATAAAAGCTCTCATCTACTCTAGCTCAGCCTTGTATTTATCCCTCTCCTAAATGGCCTGGTCTCACTATCGTATAACCCTATCAATCTCATCTCATAAAATCTATAACATCCTCCCTATATATTCATGCTAGTGTTATCACATGTCCAACCTCCTCCATAGTGTACACTAGAGTTACCTTGATAGGTAGCCTCGATATTTGGTAAATATCCTCAGTCATAATAGTCATCTCACTTATAGGAAGCCAAAAGGTGTTGGTGGTTGTAGGCACCAAAATTGTGTCAACTCCCCTTGGTCCCTTACACACCTTATTAATTTAAAATAAACTACTTATTTTTTATTAATGACATCATCTAGACACCTCACCTTGGACACCTTGCCCTAAGACCATTCCCTACCCTATGAGTCACCCTGAGACTAGGTCATTTAAATCCTAACCACCTAAGACCTATTCTCACTCTATTCCAATTGCTTAACCAACACTCGTGCCTAATAAGCCCATCTTTTGACCGTTCTCCAATGGAAAATGCACTTGGTAGATGGAGAAATAGGCAAAGGGCTAAAAATAGCCCTTTTACCCATTCTCTAGCTGTCGACATCGGTCAACTGTCAATTGATGCTAGCAGCATCACTGACATTGGTTACTTAAACTAGGCTCTAACCTTGAACTAAGGCCAAATCCTAAATTCCCTAACAACTCAAATTCTTCCCTCTCAGACTCTTGGAGATTGATGCACATACTCTGAGACCAAGCATTAGACTTCGACTAATGCTCTCCTGGCTATAGAAACTCTACACAAGTGACTCTAGATTAGATTGGAACATTGCATGAGGACTTTGACATTAGCCACAATAGGAATAAGCATTCTCACACCCTTGGTTCTTCATCTAACAGAGCTAAGTATTCTTCTATCTTATTTTAGTATTTAGAATACATTGGTAATTAATTTCTATTTACTATTTCTAAATAGTATCAACCAGACCCAACTTCCTTCGTAGAAAGGCTAAAAATCCTTCCTTCTATTCTTATCCTCTTTTTACACCTACCCTCTACCTTTTGCCCCCTCTCAGACCTTATACATCTCCCTGCAACCCTACACAAACCTTTAATGTCCTAGACTCCTCTGTCAACCACAGACATAACTTGAAACCCATCTAAGGCCCACTGCCCCTACCAACATCAGTAACATAACCGATGTCGACATGTTGACCAACTGATGCCAACAAGACTATTGACATCAGTGACTATGATAGACTGATTGCAGAGAACAAGTATGCGTGTCTACTTTCTCTTTCTTAGTCTTTCATTATTTCTCTTTATACAACACTCTTTTCATCAAATAGTGGACTGTCATCCCTTAAGGAAGCATTTACGCTTCTGGGATCAAGCGTGTAGCTTAGCAGTCCACCATATCTATCTCTAACATTCTCTTTGCTTAAGTCTTATTCTTATCTATAGGTGTTTCCTCCACAGCCAAAGAGGAGCTCCTACAACGCTTGGATACGGTGCGTAACTTAATCTGGGTAACATACAAACTCCTGATCATTTAATCTTTAGTTTTTTCTTTCTTTTGAATGTAAATAGCAAAAAAATGTAGAGAAACATTCTGGCATGCCCGGTGGGACCCCTGGAGTTTTCCTTCGGTTCATTCTTCTAAAAAGCAAACTTTCATATAGATGCATTAGGGAAAATATTCTCTTCTTGCATCCTTCTTCTATCTCTTTATTTCGAAAAGAAATCATAAGTAGGAGTTAAAAAGAACATCTTTCTTTTTCTTCTTGTCACTTCTTACCTACATCTTAGAGTAGTGAAAATTCATACTCTTCACCTCTTCTTAATTGGTTGCATTTGAACAAAACATTTCAATTTGGGTTAAAAATAATTGCATTTCATTCTTTCTTGAATGCATATTTAGCTCATTTAGTAATTAAAAAGCATTATGAATAAATTGTAGTGCACAAATGCTACACAACCAGACCACATTCACATCACAATCAAACATTTAAACATACTTGAGACAAGGCCCGTCTAGAATTTCATCACCTAGCAGATACCTTACCCTTTCTGGCGATCCTACTTGGATTTCACCACCAAGAGGAGGACCCACTCTATTCTCTGGCAGAGTATAAACTATAGGCAAAGTATATATTGGCTAAGTGGCCTAGCTCAGCTTTGGGTTTGTGAAGTGAAGGGAGCAAGCCCCAGCACCAGGGCACATACTGAACCTAACACAAATTTTTGAGCACCAAAACATAACCCAAAACTAGCCATAGACTTCCTCTTTAGGACCCGTTCTACAAGCCCAATTCCCAAACATATTCTTCTAAGGCATAAGCCACCATGACTCTAAAATTTATTCTTAGGAATTTAACATTTTAGAGGTTGCTTGTCAAATCATCTTTTTTGTTGTTTATATATAATTTTTTGAGTTGGTAAGGTCGCATCATTCTGAGCTCTAAAAACAACTCAGAATTTCTCATTATTCCAAAAACTTTTAGTTTTTTGAGTTTCTAAAAATACACAGACACTGACATCAGTTATTCCACCGATGTTGGCAACCTATCTTCACTGACATTGGCAACTATTATTCACCGACATTGGTCACTGTCAACAAATTTTCTTTCCAAATAGCAAGTTTAAAACCCAACTTTCTTGATGTTAAACACAACTTCTGGTTTTTTGGAACTGAAATACACAATTTTTTTTAAACCTAAATCCATTTTGCCTTGGATGGTTTTGACACACAGTCAAGCCAAAAATCTTGTTAACCATGCAAGTCAACAACCACTTCCACCTTTGCCCTTCATACCAAGTCCCCTAATGGAGTATACTTTAGACACTGAGCATACTCCTATCCAACGTACCCCAGATCAACCTCCTATTATTCTCGTAGGGGATCAAGACTTTGAGAGATTCCTTGACCTCAATGTCAAGGCTCTCTAACATTATCTCGCAAGAAGCCAAATGCAAGATCCTTTAGGTAACCCTATTTATGGGATGCCAACTTCCTTAGTTGAAATGATAATAATGTCAACAGCCTCCATTACCCAACCTATGGTCACTCAGGCCATTGCCTCGACTAGTAACCCAATCATGGCCAATACTCAAGATTTGGCCTCCCCTTCTATTTCTGGACCTACTTCCATTGGGGTTTCCATGCCCCCTCAACCACAGATAATTCAACCAAGTTTGACACCTTTCCAAAAATTGATTGTCTCTATCCCACCCACTCTTGCACCCATAGATACAAGAGTGACCACCTTTGGCAACATCTAGTCAAGTTGTTCCCTCCAACTTCATGGCACAAGCCCCTTTGGCCTTAACATCAGTCCCTATGATGAACTACCAATATGTTGCACCTACACAAATGTAACCAAGTACATCATACACCCCTCCTAATGCCTTCTAAGTACCTTATAACTTAGGGGGTGCCCCTCATCCCAATCCATTAGCTGATCTAATTAAGATGTTGATGGATAAGATGTCCAACCTTGAGACATCCATTTCCAGTTCAAGCAATTTTCTTTCATATAAACAAAATTGCAACGAACCTATCCACCCTTCGGTCCCTATTCAACCATATCCTAGCCAGTGGGAACTCCCAAAATTTACTCATTTTTAGAGTAAAGAGGACCCATAACAACATATACGAGCATTTAGACACGCTTGCTACCTTATTGCACATGATGATGCGTTATTACTTTGCACATTTCCCATGTCACTTTCTGGCACCGCCCTTGATTGGTATAGCTCTATTACCAGTCATTCTCTCTTCACATTCACTCAACTAGCTCAGCTATTCCTCGACCACTTCTCAATCAACATCACTAAAAAGGTCTCCATCATAGACCTATATTCTATTAGACAATTTGACGTTGAGTCAATAGCTGACTTCATTGTCTGTTGGAGAGGTTTGATCAACCAACTCTCCTTTTCATTACCTCAACCTGAGCTCATTGAGCTCTTTTCAAGAGCATGTGCCAAGCACATCTCATCCACTTTACAGATTCAAACTTTTTGCACATTTGATGAAGCTTTCACCATGGCCCGAAAGCTTAAACTCTATGCAGTCGAAGAAGATAAGGTCAAATTGCATAGTAAAAATAACAATGCAAAATCCAATGACCCTTCATCTTCTAAACCTTCTTCTTCCCACTCTAAGTCCAAATGATCGGCAAACACTGTGGTCATTAGATCATCATCCTCTACTACAACTAACCAATCTGAGCCTTCCATATCACAAAGCATCACAAGACAATTCCAACAACAATATATACAACATCAATATACTCCAATAGGAGAATCATACACTTCAGTGTTGGATAAATTAATAAAGCAGGGAGTCCTCAACCTCCCTCAAATCTGACCACCCCAATTTGACCCCTCAAAATCCATCTCTACATCGTATATGGAAAATGAATTTTGTAATTATCATCATGTCAAGGGTCATGACACAGACAATTGTAAAACCTTTAAAAATGTTATTCAAGACATGTTAGACAAAGGGGACCTTATTTTGGATAACCCAAATGCACCGACTAACCAAAACATAGATATCTTTAGGAAACCATTCCCTAACCATCCCCCTAGTCAAAATAATATTCAGACCATGCCTGATGACCTTCAAGAGTGAAATATACGCATAGTCGACATGGTTTCTCCTTTCATTCCTAACCAACCTCTCCCACAGTCTGAAGAGGTTAGTCAACCCATTTCTCCACCATGAGTAGAAGAACCTTCTTCTCCTATTTGTCCTCCATAGATGGAGGATAGTCCTCCATCCACCCCTCTTTCACATGTAAGAGAGTCAACTTTAACCTCTCCCATATTAGAGGATGCCTTAATGGTACCAATGCCGGTGGCCTCACCCTCATCCTTCTTATCATCAATGGGGATCATACTTTCCCCACTCTTAGACCACATGTCGAAGCCATGATCATCCCTATGCTCTATCTACTTGAAGAGCCACATTCTCTCTATCAAGAGAAGAACCTACCACTTCACCTACTTCAGTCGAGGAAGATCTAGTGATAGTTCTATCTCACCTTTGGCCCATGATCACTGCGTCCAACACATTTCCACTTTCATGATCACCCAAATCCTCCAAAAGACCAATTATAAAGCCTCGCATGACATCACCTAAACCCTTTTCTCGATTGGCAAAAAACTTAGGATTTATCCATTCTAGAAACTTAAAACATGAGGTGCTATGAGAGCGACTTAAGGTTCCTTATGCATTCCATTTTTGCCAATCCTTTCACAACAATTCATCGTAAAGTCTTCGATGAGGATCAAGCTTCTACTTCAAAATCTTTAGAAGCTCAACCTTCCATATCTAAACCTAAACCCTCACAGGCATCCACCATGCTAAAATAGGTTAAATCTCTTGGTGTTTGCCCCATATCAAACCTCACTCACCCACAAGTGAAGGTAGATTTAAACCTTGCCTCGCACAATAGTGGTCCTCACATTAAATTAAAAAAGGCTGCTAATCTACATCGAACTCCTCCCCCACCATCACCATTGCCCTCTATTTTGGGCCCACACCCTTCCACCTTAATAGGAGTGCTCCCTACTCCAACACCTAACAAACAAAAATTGCCTCCATTACTCCCTTTACCTGGCAAAAATATACTTCCTCCAAAAAATTTGGCATCTCTCATCAAGAAAGTGCCATCTACGCGAGTGGCCACACCACCAACCAAAAAGGTGGTACAAAAAACTCCTCTTATAACTCCTAAATAGAAGTTATCAACCCCTACTACAACAAAATGTGCAAACCCATTAGCGGGTTCCTATGCTTTATTGGTATGCCAATTGTTGCAATCTTCTAGCATCACTTTCCTGCCCACTAAACCATACCAACCTCTTAGACCAAAACCATCTTGGTTTGATGACACTCAAATCTGTGTGTATCATCACACACCTAGGCATGATACTAAAAAGTGTTGTGCTCTTAAGGTTGTCATTTGTCAAAACTTGAAAAAGGACACCCCTTTCATCAAGGATTCCCTCGACCATTCTTCTAACAAACATCTGACACCATCCCATGCCTCACAAACCTCTTCACCTAAATCAAGATCTCAACACAAGACTATGGTCCCTCTTCCACCTTCTCCCCCTTTATTCAAAATCAACACTATTCATGTTGATACTAGGTCCCAAATCTTAAAGAATAAAGGAAAAGAACACATTTCTATCCCTTGGACATATCCATTCATCAAGCCTTTTCAACCACCAAAACACAAGAGTTCTATCTTAGGCACATCTCAACCATCATCTCTGGGGAAAATTCCTCCTAACCTCTCTAGTCCACATGACGTTTGGTATAAATGACTTGTTGACTACTTGACTTATTCTATCATGCCTTCTAATCTGTCTAGCAATGGACAATGGGCTTTTATCAAGAGAACTTCTCAATACACCATGCTAGGGGGTCTTCTCTACAAGCGAGGTCTTGACGGCCTCCTTCTCCAATGCCTAACCACCACTGAGACATCTCATGTCATCAAACCAAGTCCATGATGAGATTTGTGGAGGACATTTCTGTGGTAACGCGGTTGCCAAGCGCATCCTCCGTCTGGGCTATTATTGGCCCACTCTTAACCAAGACTGTAGTGAATATGTTTGGCATTGTACCAAATGACAACAACATACCAACCAACTTCACATCCAACATCGACCAAAACATACCTACAACAAAAGTCTAAAAGAGTGAGATTTCAAAATCGGAGATCTTGTCCTTAAAGAAAACCAACACATGACCAATATGAAAAGAAGCAAGCGGGGCAAGTTTGCTCTTAATTGGCTTGGACCTTACATAATAACACATGGATAAGGGACTTATTGTCTATCTTCTCTTGAAGGCTAACCAGAACTTGAGCCCCTTAATGCCTTGCATCTTTGACCATTCTATTGTTAATCAAGTAGTCATTCACTTGATGTTTAACTTGAGCTCATCCCTTGAGCAACCCCCGTCATCCTCATTCCTATTCCTTTCAACCCTTTTGTAAAGCATGAATGCTTTGTCCTAATAAAAGGGAAACCCCTAAACCTCTATAGTTTAGTCCATGGCTAAAAGTTCAGTCAAAAACAAAAACATAAAACTGGGATGCCTATTTAAAGGTCATAAACTATAAATGTAGACTACTCCCTCGAAGGACAGCTACATCATTGCTATAATTACTAGACTGCTCCCTTGAAGGATAACTATTCAAAGACAACCAAACATACAAAGCAGAATATAGACCACTCCCTTGAAGGATGGCTATGCCTAAATTTTTCTACAAACATAGCACCCTCTCAGAAGCTTCTCACATCGATCAGCTTCAACATGACCATATAACAACACAACATCCCCAAGTAGACTCCCCGCATTGATCAATCTACCAAAAAAAAAAAGACTGAAAAACATTAAGTCATGGACTTGCCTATAGTCATTCTCAGGGTGACCTATAAAAGGGACAAAGCTATCCTTACTAAAAAAGGTTATGCTACCCTCACATATCACATAATCACACCTATTACCCCAACATACCCAAGGGATTTTGAGCTCACTTAATGTCAAGTGACTAGAATACTTCTCTAACATAAACCAATGGTCAATGACGTAATGTATGAATGGGGCTTTTGTTTGCAAAAACCTTATCTATGCTATCATTATGGTCTTTGTCAATGAAAGAGCAATGCACCTTTCACTTCTTATACACTTTCGTTACAAACAAACCAAAACATTTTATACCCAAACCAAACCAAACCAAACCAAAACATTTTCTAACCACTAACACGACATCATGATTTATTTAATACAAATACAAATTTGTGTTATATGAATTATCATAGCCCATTTACACTAGTTTGTATGAAAAATAATACACATGGAAACTATCAACCAAACACAATTTATGTCAAGATATACCATCACCAATATGGAAACTTGCTGAAGCATAAATATACTCATTTCATTTTTAGCATACACCATCACAAATATGGAAAATTGCTAGGAATGAAAAACCATATAACCAATGTTACAGAATACACCATCACATAATATGGAAAAGGCTGTAACATCATTACATTCATTTCATTTTTAGCATGCACCATCACTAATATAAAAAATTGCTAAGGATGAAAAACCACATAACCAATGTTACAGAATACACCATCACATAATATGAAAAAGGCTGTAACATCATCATACACTCATCATTTATGTCAAGCATATACCATCACACATATGAGAAATGCTAACAACACTAACCTGACCAAAACAACTATCAACCACTTTGCTTCTTCTCCCCTTTTGGGGAGAACTACATTGGCCTGAGGCTCTTAAAATAAGAGCTATGTAGGCAGCACTCAGATGACATGAAGTCTTTTGGGGTTAGCTCAGCCATTCACTCGTTCGTCTCCCTAATGATGTTGGCCATTTATTCATTCATCTACTTGATGGACCAACCATATAACCTTTAACCATGACTTAACCTAGTCAAAACCTAATCCATTACCTACCCTCTTCTTCCCTTTTAGGGAGAACTACATTGGCCTGAGGCCCTTAGAATAGGGGCTATGTAGGCATCACTCAGTTGACATGGTGTCTTCTAAGGTTAGCTCAGCTATTCACTCGATCTTCTCCCTAATGATGTCACCTATTCATTCGTTTGTCTACTTGATGGACCAACTATCTATACCTAGTCCAAAATCATGACCAAACAACCAACTCTGACACTGTAAAAGTCACTTTTAACTTTTCATGGGGCACATTGGAGATCACATATATCTCCCTGACCATAACAAACTACACTTGAGATCACTTATATCTCAACCAGACTCAACCAATGACTTTGGAGATCGTGACTATCTCCTCAGACCATGACCACTTTTGAGACAACTTTGCCTTGGTTATTTTGATTACATATATGCTACCTCATGAATAGTTAGCAAATTGTACGCACCTCATATTATGCCCCTCACACATATTATCAGATCACGTCCAAGTTGATCCCTAATATATGTGACATTTTTGTGTTTTTTAGGAGCACTTCATAAGCCCGAGATACTTGGAACACGATGACCATTAAAGCTATAGCTTTGATCATTTAACCTGATCAGCTACGACTAAAAGCTGGGGACTAGTTATTTTAATTTTAGTGCTCCTTGACCTTACCTATGACAATTTGACCTACCTATCATGTGAAATGGTATACGTGTAATCTCAACTATTATAGTGTTCACACTCCAACTTCACCATACCCATCCACCACCTATCAAATCAGCAACTGATCTCAGACTGCCCTCTCTTGATTCCCACTTTGAGGGAGAATACCTTATCCCATACTTGGGAAAACCTACACCTTATCCCATACCTGGGGCAATCACACTTATTTTTGTCTTATAATTCATCAGAACAACCAACAAGACAAAAAGGGGCAAATGTAGGCACCAAAATTGTGTCAACTCCCCTTGGTCCCTTACACACCTTATTAATTTAAAATAAATTACTTATTTTAAATTAATGACATCATCTAGACACCTCACCTTGGACACCTCACCCTAAGACCATTCCCTACCCTATGAGTCACTCTGAGACTAGGTCATCTAAATCTTAACCATCTAAGACCTATTCTCACTCCATTCCAACTGCTTAACCAACACTCATGCCTAATAAACCCATCCTTTGACCATTCTCTAATGGAAAATGCACTTGGTGGATGGAGAAATAGGCAAAGGGCTAAAAATAGCCCTTTTACCCATTCTCTAGCCACTGACGTCGATCAACTATCGGCCGATGCCGACGGCATCACTGACGTCGGTTACTTAAACTAGGCTCTAACCTTGAGCTGAGGCTGAATCCTAAATTCCCTAATAACTTGAACTCTTCCCTCTTAGACTCTTGGAGATCAATGTGCACACTCTGAGACCAAGTATCAGACTTCGACTAATGCTCTCTTGGCTATAGAAACTCTGCCCAAGTGACTCCAGATTGGATTGGAACATTATACAAGGACTTCAACATCAGCAACAATAGGAATAAGCATTCTCACACCCTTAGTTCTTCATCTAATAGAGCTAAGTATTCTTATATCTTATTTTAGTATTTATAATACATTGGTAATTAGTTTCTATTTAATATTTCTAAATACTATCAACCAGACCCAACTTCCTCCATAAAAAGGCTGAAAAGCCTTCCTTTTATTCTTATCCTCTTTTTACACCTACCCTCTATCTTTTGCCCCCTCTCAGACCTTATACATCTCCCTACAACCCTACACAAACCTTTAAACTCCTAGACTCCTCTGTCAACCACATACATAACTTGAAACCCGTCAAAGGCCCACTACCCCTACCGACATCGGTAACATAACTAACATCGGCATGTTGACCAACCGATGTCGGCAAGACTACCAACATCAGCAACTATGATAGACTGATTGCAGAGAATAGGTACATGTGTCTACTTTCTCTTTCTTAGTCTTTCATTATTTCTCTTTATACAACACTTTTTTCATCAAATAGTGGACTGCCATCCCTTAAGGAAGCCTTTACACTTTCGAGATCGAGCGTGTAGCTTGGCAATCCACCATATCTATCTCTAACATTCTCTTTATTTAAGTCTTATTCTTATCTATAGGTGTTTTCTCCATAGCCAAACAGGAGCTCCTACAATGCTTGGATACGGTGCACAACTTAATCCAGGTAACATACAAACCCCTGACCATTTGACCTTTAGTTTCTTCTTTCTTCTAAATGTAAATAGCAAAAAAATGTAAAAAAATAGTGGTATAATCCCACCACTCCAGTAATGACACTATCATGCCAATGTCTTAATGGATATAGTAGTAGTATTGGATCCCTATAAATCCCACCACCTCTAAGATCACCTAGTCCTCATCATCTAGTAACTCCCATAGCTTCTCTAGCAATGGTGGGACTCTATCCCTCATAGTCAATAACTCATGAGCATGTCATAAACAATATTTTATTAGTTAATTTATCCTTTTATTTTCCTTTGTACCCTCTCCTTATAAATTGACACTTATATTTTTAGATCGATGATGATCCTTAGGGATCGATGTTGATCTATTTTGGATCATGGTTAATTCATATGGATCGACGTTGATCTCTCATTTCTAAAAAATGCTACATGTTTCTCTCCTATCACTTTTATATTCCTAATCTACTCTACCCTTATCCTATTCCCCTTAATTTTTTTCTCCTAATCCATCCCTTAAGCTATAAATGCCAAAAACATAAAATACATTAAAAACATAAAATACATAAATAAGTGTGCCACCTACCTCATAATATACTCATCATCATCATCATCATTCACTCCCATTAGCCTCCATCACCTCATTTGTGTGTCTGCATGTTAGCAACCCATCGATTTTTGCTTATAAAACTCTCATGAACTTGATAGTTGAATAAACCCTATTATTTGTTGATGGGCTATTTATAGCCATTATTGAGATTTTTTTCATTCCATCAAATCAATGTCAATTATCTTCAATCAACATTGATTATTTATGAGTGATGTCGATTCACTTTAATCATCATCAATTCCTTATGATTGATTTCAATTCCCTTGACTTGATTACTATTTGCATTTTGGATTTTTTTCCTACTTTTAATTTTCTTTTGGACCCATATTTTCTTACTTTTTATCATAGCTCTCCCATTTTGTCCCTCTTATTACCTTTTAGATTGGTGAATTTTGGCCCCTTGTCAATTCCCTAATCTCTTTTGGCATACCCTTATTTTTTGGAACCTTACCCCCATATAAAATACCAAGGGTGTATTTTGTCTTGAGTATATTTACCTATAGGTACACATACACCATATGCACACCAGATGCTTTGGTTCGCTATTCCTATCTCTTATGCTCTTGATTTGCCTTTTATACACTTACTTATTTTCACTGTGACATTTCACTTTTTGATCTGGCCTTTTGAGCATTCCTACTTGCATTACTTTTTTTTCCATCTCATGAAAATGTGGCCTTCGTTTGTTGTTATCCATCATCTATTTTTAGAAGCCTTTAGCTATCTTTCATTTTGTCCATACCATCTCATTTATTTTCTTTTTCCATTCCATTTCACTTCCCATCACTCGATTTGAGGGGAGATGCCTCCTCACAAAAACATGGGGCATTAGGCTTTTTTATAGTGTTTGTCTTGTGGCACACCATTGTATACCACTTCAAAAAAAAGGAAAAAATGTAGATGCTAAATTTATACACCTTGTATTAATTTTATATAACATTGTGTCATAATGACTCCCATGCGTAATTATTTTTATAATTAAAGTTTACTATCATTTTTCCCTTTTACCACCTAGGTTAATAAGTTAATTACTATGTCTAAATAGTAATTACCTCCTTTTACATTTACCCTTAAAACCATAAAATATAATAAATCAAATAAAATCTAAATTTTCCCTCCCTTTTGTCCTTATTACTCCTTTTACCCACCTTGTTCCATGGTTAAAACAACTTGAACAACTTCAGAAGTTGTTTTAACCCAATTTTACCCCATGCTAACCCATTAGAATAACATTTCATTTGAATCTTCCCATTCTAGGTAAAGAGACATCCATCCTCCATGATTGACATCAATTTGTTAGGATCGATGTCAATTCATAAATACACAATAGACCTCCATTACTCAAGAGGATGGTGATTACACTTTTACCTTTGAAACTCTATCAAAATCTCACTACAATTCATGTACAGACATTTTGAAAGCTTTATTATCTTGTAGAATCTCCATTTAAAGCATCATTAAGAGGATTTTGTGAATTTTCTTCTCTCATCTAGTCAATTTTTATTTTCAATCAAAAAAGGTTAGTATTGTAATCCATTTTTGTTCAATTTCTCATATCTATCATTTTATGTGTCTAATAGTCATCATTTGACATTCAATTTTATTTATTTTATCAGTTTTCTAGGTTATTATTATAGTCTAATCTGTATTCAATTTTCTTACATAGAATCGATATTGATTCATCTGAATCAGTGTTGATTGTGTTGAATCGACATCGATCCTTGTTTATTTAATTAAATAGTTTTGAATATTTTATTTTTTGTATCAAAATTATGTTCTGTCTGTAAATCTCTATTTTTGTCCATTTTTTATTTTTGTTTTCATCATTTTATTAAAAATACAAAGTGTTATTATAGTCTATTTCACAAATTTAATAGTATTTATAAGATCAACTTCGATCCATCTAAATCAACATCGATCCTATAGGATCAAAATCAATCCCTATTAAATCTTTAAAACATTCTATAAATCTGCAATCTATTTTCTAAAATACTATTTTATTCATGTAGATGACTTTGCCTAGTTTAGTTCATGATTCAGTTGGCATATTTGATCTTTCCATAGTCCCTCAACTTCTCTTTATAGATCAAAGTGATATAGATTTTGAGCTAGGGCTTTATCTTGTGATTTCAATATGTGACTTCACCTATATTAATGAGTTTTGGGATGCATATTTTGATCGTATAAATCTTTTCATTTAATTATCTTTGGCATTATATACTTTTATCCATATCTATCTTTGTAATTTCATGTTAAAAATAAACTTAAATGTTTGAACATGGGCTAACATCCATTTGAGAAAGTGTGCCACTTCTCAGGACTAGTTTGTAACCAAGCATCCCACCCATCTATCTATTAATCAATTTTTTTTGTTTAAGTGTGGTGTATTATAGGTCATTCCTCCCTATCTAAAGAGGAATTCTCACAATCAAGCTTGATCAATGGTGCATAACCAACCATCCATATCTCTAGGTAATATTAAAAACCCTACTTATACTTTTGTTTTTAGTAGTTAATTAATTCACATTGGAAAAAGTGAAAAAATAGTAAAATAGGTACAATTGAAACATCTCTAGGTTATGGGTAGCCTAAAAATGAGATCAATCTCTAGATAGGGATAACTCCCTTGATGTACCAATTGCAAAACACTAATACACCTAAACTTGTGAAGGAAAATGGAGAGAGAAAACTAAAATCAAACTATCTGAAAGGAGGTGATACACCAAATTAGTTGATGACTACTAACCAGTTGGATGTTACACATGAGAACAAGGGACTAACTAAACATACACTTCTCTAATCTGCATCTTCTCACATAAATATTCATTGAGTTTTTAATGAATGTTTAGGTTAGGAGGACTAAAAAAGAGGCCTAGAATGACATTGTTTGAATAGACTAACTCACTCAACCTTAACACATCCTAGAACACTTCATATGACCTACAAAAAGAAGTTTTCCAACTAAAAATAGGTGAAATAATGAGACATGTTAAGGAAACAAGAGTCATCACTAAGAATGATCAATCATCCAAGTAAAAAACACTATGAATAGTCATGGAAGAGGTAAAAATTAGTAGTCTTTATTAATCCATGGTATGCAAATGAGTAAGGCTTTGTCATACTCAGGTGGATCATAGTTTACATAGGCCAAAATGGCTAGTTTCTATATAACTTAAGAGAGAGAGAGAGAGAGAGGAGAATAGAGAATTCTAAAGGTCTCAAGAACACTTGTCAAGATGAGAGAGTGAGTTACTTATGCATAATAATATGGTGTGAAATGGACCATGCAAGGTCATAAGAGACAAGTGGCTTTCCATTTCATGAAACTCATGAAAAGTGGTGTGGATTTCTCTATGCTGGCTAAAAAAATTGCCTTCATTATTTATCCCTATTTGAACATCTAAAAAATAAATAAGGATAGGTATGATGATTTTAATTAGAGGTAAGTCTCTCATGCATTCCCTTCCATGCATTGGTTTTAGTCCTATTCATTTAAAATCTCCTAAAAGTGAGCCATCACTACCTATAGTAAAAAAACTCCTTTTTTAGTCAACCTTCACACTTGGCCTAATTGGATTCAATTTGTCATGAAAATATATGAAAGGGAGTGGATAACACTTGACAAGACCCTCCATGAAATTATATTTCTCAAGTAAACCTTAAAAATCCATCCACTTGAAGTTCTCATACTTCTCACCATCATGTTCATTATGCCAATTTTGACTGGCTAAGATGAAAAAGCTAGTAGGAACACTTATAAATTTTATCAAGGAGTAAAAGACATGGGGAGTTATCTTAAGTCTCAAGATTCTTTCCAAAGTTGATTTCATCTCTTGAAACCTCCTAGAACCTACACAATTTATAAAATATTTAGAAATACCCTTTTTGTACCCCATCTGTATAATTTCATACAACTAATCTTGATGGTAAGGAGCTTCACTTAGTCTTATATAATCTCCAATCACTTTCATGGTTAGACTAGTCCATTTGGATGCGTATCTAGCCTCATTTTCCAAATCAGGTCTTTTTAAGGCTTTAGCATGGGTTTTGAGTAGTTTTGACCTTTAGTGATGGTTCATAAAGGTCTGACATCCAAATCTCAACTTAATTCCATAAAATTGATGTTTAGGACCCTATCTAACTCTCCCAAACTTCCTTGACATCCATACTAGTGGAAATATTGTCATTGATGTCAAAGGTCTAGCATTGGTGATAAAGGCCCTATTGTATTTAATGGTGTTTTTAATATTCATATCTTGGATAATGTGTGTTAATATTTATTTAATGTTAAATAATATATTTTTGGTTTCATATAAGTAAAAAAATGGCCCATAGAGAATTCAAATAGTCATGAGGTAAAGACAAAAGAGGAATTAGACGCATTTTCTCATGAAGAGTCATCTTGAGGAATTCCAAGAGTCACCATGTGAAGACAAAAGAGGGTATGGTGAATTTTTCCATGAAGGGACACTTTGAGGAATATGAAAAGTCACCAAAATAAAGATAAAAGAGGAAATGATACATTTGCTTATGAAAGGTCACCATGTGACTTTTCAAATGTAAGGATTCGAAGGGTCATGCAAGTTTGGTACCATTTTTTAAGAGGATGGAAGGGTCACAAAGGGTGAATGCCAAAGGTCACTTTGAAAGCTATAAATAAAGGCTCGAGAAGCCATTTGTAATATGTAATAGAGTGCATGGTTTTGTAATTATTTTATATAAAAAAAGAGGAGAGAAAAATAAGAGATATTGTAGAGTTCTATCATTTTTTGAGTAAGTAACATTGAGAGATAATTGTGTTTTATACAATAGAGGACTTGGTTCTCCTATAGGTTTGTGCTCAAAAATATTTTCAAGGGGTTGGTGCTCACATATATTTATTATGTTTGTGCTCAATAAAGGGGTTGGTGCTCTTATAATTTGGTAATTGCAAACTTTGTGATTTGAGTTGGTGCTCATTCATATACTTGAGATTATTCTCTGTGGTTTTTTCCACTTTAGATTTCCACGTAGAAATCTAGTGCCTCTCTCTCTCTCTCATGTGGTGCATGTTATTATTTAAATTTTATTTCATATCTCAAATGTGTGATTAAGTGGTTAAAAAAAAGAAATCAGATTAAGTAAAAGATATATAATATACTAATTCACCCCCCTCTTAGTATATTTTGTGATTAACAATTGCTATCAGAGTAGGTTTCTTTTGAAATTTTTTTACAGATTGAAGGTAGATTAGGTAAAACATGATGGCTAGATCACATGAAGGTTTTTATACAAATAAGGCACCTTTGTTTTATGGGAAAAATTATGCTTTTTAGAGCATAAGGATGAGGACTTATTTAATGGCCCTTGGATTCAACATTTGGAAAACAATGGTGGAGGAATATGAAGAGCCACAGACACTTGTAACTACTCTAGTGGAAAATAAGGCAAGTAAAAATAATGCTAAAGCTTTAAATGTTATTTTATGTGGTTTATGTGGATCAAAATTTGTTAAAGTTATGCAATGTAAATTTGCTCATGAAACTTGGGTAAAGCTTGAGAGTATTTACAAAGAAATGGAAAGGTTTAGCAATCTAAGTTTCATACTTTTAGAAGATAGTTTGAGAATTTAAAGATGGAAGAGGAAGAAAATATAGCAAGTTACCTTTTGTAGATTGATCAAATAGTTAATTAGATTCAAGGCCTTGGAGAAAAATTAAAATAATTAGTCATGGCACAAATTTTTTTGAGATCTCTACCATTGAGATATGATGAAAAAGTTTCAAAAATTGAAGAAATGAAGAATTTAGCCATGCTAAAGATGGATGAGCTACATGGTATTCTTATGGCATATGAAATATGGACCGAATAAGAAAAACCCTCATAGAGAGAAGCCACTTTCAAGACATCAAAACAAGAGAAGGCTAAGATTCAAGAATCAAGTGATAGTTCTAGTGATGATGAAGATGGAAATGGAGCTCTATTCATTCACAAACCAAAAAAGGGCACATGTAAATATCAAGGAAAATTAACTTTTAAAATCTTTAATTATGGAAAGATTATACATTTTTTAGCTAAGTGCCCAAATAAGGGTAATGGTGAAATGAAGAAAGAAAGTCTACATACAAGAAGAGTTTCAAAGGAAATTTTGAGAAGGGATTCAAGAAGAAGCCTTTGTATTCTAATGATCTTAGCTCAACTGAAGATAATGGATTCAATGATTCAGAAGAAGAAGAGATTCTATTCATGTTTATACATGAAGATACCTTCATAAGCAAAAGTACAGATGATCAAGATGTCTCTAGAAGGATAATTCATTTTTGCCTTAAAAGAGTTAAAAACTCTGGAGAATAAGAATAAAATATTGAAACTCTAGATTGAGAAAAATGAAAAGGAGTCAAAGGAAACAATTGAGTATCTATAAATACACATTGAAGACGTCAAGAAGATTGAAAAAGATATAATGACATAGTTGAAAAAAGTAAGTTAATAATGTGAAAAGTATGTTATTGAAATATCTTCTTTAAATGATCTTGAGAAAATAAATAAAGAAATCAATGATAGAGTAGTCAATGATTCAAAATTTGAGAATAACACTAATATGTTGAATAAGATATTAGAAAGTCAAAGATCAATGTTAGATAAAATAGGTATTAGATTTAAAAAAGAAAATGGGGAGGCCACTACTTTCATAGAAAAGGTTAACATAGAAAAAGGAAAGAGATATGTTGAAGCTCTTACAAAAGAGGAAACAAAAGGGGAAGATGTTAAGAATACAAAGGACATCTCAAACAAAGAAGGCTAGAAGGAACATAGCTAAAAAAGATAATCAATTTAGATATATACAAATAGGTCCTATTTTTATGGTTACTATGTTTATTATAATGAATATGGTCATAATAAAATAGAATTTCAAAAAAGGGCTAACAATTTTAGAAATAAGGAGAAGAAAACTCATGCAGAGTCAAGCAAAATTCACAACTCTTTTACTCCTCTATTAGGCTGTAATGTAGAGGCCATAATATGTTACAAGTGAAAAAACCTTAGACATATAGCCTAATATTGTAGAATTTTGTTTGAGTCAGTCAAGAAGGACCAGAGTTTCAAGGCTCCATTCATCAAGAAGAAAGTTTAGACAAGTTCATGGTAGAAGAAACAACTTCAAAACTCTATGTTGATACAAATAGATTTGCATGCAAAAAATAAAGAAAAACCATGGTTCATTGATAGTGGATGTTTGAGGCACATGATAGGAGACAAGAACAAGTTCATAACCTTGAAGAAGATCAATGGTGGCATAATAAAATTTAGAGATAATACTACTGCTAGAATTTCTAAAAAAGGTAGACTAAGTTTGGATAATGGTAGAAATAAAATTGAAAAATGTTTTGTATGTAGAAGGTCTTAAGCATAAAATTTTGAGTGTAATTAAAATGTGTGATTAAGGGCACACACTAAAGTTTTATTCAGAAAGTTGTGAAATTAGGAGAAAATATTTAGATGGGTTGATTGTAGATGCTCAGAGAACAAGTAATAATTTGTTTGACATTAAAGGTCAAAGATGTTATTTGAGTCAGATTGAATAAATTTGGCTATGGCATAGGAGAATGAGACACATAAATTTTGATAATCTTATCAACATTAGCAAGAAGCAAGTAGTCAAAAATCTTCCAAAGATTTCAAAGCCATCCAACACACTTTGTGAACCTTGTTAGCATGGAAAGCAAACCAGAAGGCAATTCAAAACAAAAGAATACTCGACCACTCAAATGTTAGAGCTTGTTCATATTGATTTGTGTGGACCTATGAGAACTCAAAATACTCAAGGTGATAAATCTTTCATGTTTCTTATTGATGATTTTTCATGTATGACTTGGGTAATGTTTTTAAAGAAAAATTTAAAAGCTTTCAGACATTTCAAAGCGTTCAAAGCATTAGTTGAGAATGAAACTAATTTGAAGATTAAGTGCCTAAGATCAGATTGAAGAGAAGAATTTATGTCAGATCAATTTATTGAGTTTTGTGAAGACCATGTAATAAAGCGACATTATTCAGTATCCATAACTCCACAACAAAATAGAGTAGTTGAATGGAGAAATAGAACTATTTAGGAGATGGTGAGGATAATACTAAATGAATCCAAGATACCAAATTAATATTGGAGAGAGGTAGTTGGTAAAATAGTGCATATTTATAATAAAATATTATTGAGAGTTAATAGTGACAAAACTCCTTATGAGTTATGGAAAGACAAACTAGTTACAATTGAATATTTTAGATTTTTTGGTAGTAGATGCTTCTTAAAGAGAACCGATGAAAAACTAGGTAAGTTTGAATCTAGAGCAGATAAAGATATATTTCTTGGTTATTATTTCAAAATTAAAGCTTATAAATGTTATAACAAAATAACCAAGAAAATATTTGAAAGTGTAAGTGTCAGTGTAGAAGAAGATGGAGCACAAAGAATTAGTGATCTAATAGACATTCTTGAAATCATTGAAGAGGAAGATTTTGAAAATTTAGATGAAAATGAGAAGAAGGAGAAAAAGGACACCAAAACCCCATCCAAATATGTCCAAAGAAATCATAATGAAAGTGACATCATCAGGGATATAAATAAAGGAATTCATACTAGAAAAGTGATGGTAAGTGAATTTGAGTAAGTTAATTTATCTTATCCAAAATTCAACCTAAAACTTCTTTAGAAGGTAGACATGATAAGCATTGGGTTAAGGTAATGGATGAAGAATTAAATCAGATAGAAAATAATGATACTTGGAAACTAGTGCCTAAACCAAAATATCACAATGTGATAGGAATAAAATGGATTTATAGAAATAAGTTGAATGAAAATGAAGAAGTGACCGAGAATAAATCAAGATTAGTATGTGAAGGATATGCTTAGATTGAGGGAATAGATTTTGAATAAAGGTTTGCACCAGTGGTAAGGATAGAAACTATTAGAATGTTTCTTGTATATGCAGTGTTTAAAAATTTCAAAATGTTTCAGATGGATGTCAAATATGCCTTCATAAATAAGAATCTAGAAGAAGAGGTCTACATTAAGCAGTATGAGGGATTTATTCTCTCAAATATTAGTAGCCAAGTATGTAGATTGAATAAAGCACTGTATGGATTGAAAAAATCTCTCAGAGTTTGGTATGCAAGACTTGCTAAGTACCTATAGGATCAAGGTTTCAAGAGAGTATTTTCTAACAATAATCTCCACATTAAAATAAAAGGTGAGCATCAATTTATTGTTGTGGTATATGTTGATGACATCATTTTTGGAGGAAACATTGAAAAGATGACAAAAGAATTTTCTGATAATATGCAAAAAGAATCTGAGATGTCTATGTTTGGAGAATTGTCATTTTTCTTAGGATTGTAAATATTTCAGTCAAATAAATGAATTTTCATATCTCAAAGTAAATATGCCAAGCAAATGTTTAAGAAATTTGGCTTTGAATTTTGCACTAGTTGGGACACCAATGAGTACAGGAAATAAGGTGAGCAAGGATGAATTTTCATCTATTTTATATCAATCTTTGTATAGATCTATGATTGGTAGTCTTTTATATTTGATAGCATCGAGGCAGACATTGTGCATGTAGTAGGTATGGTTGCAAAAAATTGGTCAGCTCCAAAAGATAGTCATGTTCAGTTGGTGAAAGAATATTTAGATATATCAAGGGTACATTGGATTATGGATTGTGGTATCCCATAGGTAGAGATTTCAATTTGGTTGCTTATACATATTCATATTGGGTAGGTTGCTTGGATGATAAAAATATTACAAGTGGAGGAGATTTATTCCTTGGTGATAGCTTAGTATCGTGGCTACGCAAAAAAAAAATTCAGTATCACTTTCTATAGATGAAGCATAATATAATGTAGTGGTATTGTGTTCTACTCAAGTGATTTGGATGAAGCAAACTCTGGAAGATATCAAGGTAAAATATGATGAACCTATTTCTATTCTTTATAACAACACAAGTGTTATTAATATTTTGAATAATCTAGTGATGAATTCAAAAAAGAAAAATGTTCCCATCAAATATCACTTCTTGAGAGAGAAGGTTGTAGATCAACAGGTTAAGATGGAATATATCAGTATGATAGAGTAGATTGCAAATTCTTTCACAAAGTCACTACCAAAATACACATTTGAGTATTTATAAAAGAAGTTGAGAGTAATTTATTTTACTTCCTACCATTGAGGATCAACATTAGTTGAGGGGGGCTAAGTGTTGGCTCTAGGATTGGCCCTTTTCCATTGATGTCAAAGGGGGAGAAGAATAGAAATAGTTACAGGTATAGGTATAGGTAAAAAAATAGGTACAGGGAACATGTTCAAGTTGCTATAGTAAGGGGGAGTTACTGTATATTTTTTAGATGGTAGTATGTGTAGGTTGACATGGGCACTACAGGTTTCAAGATGTGACAATTTTAGTTTAAGGTTTCCATCAATGACAAAGGGGGAGATTGTTGGAAATATTTTCATTGATTTCAAAGGTCTAGCATTAGTTATAAAGGCCCCATTACATTTAATGGTGTTTTTCATATTCATATCTTGGATAATGTGTGTTAATATTTATTTAATATTAATGAATATATTTTTGGTTGCATATAAGTCAAAAGAGGACCCATGGAGAAGTCAAAGAATCACGGGGTAAAGACAAAAGAGGTATAGGATGCATTTTCTCATGAAGATTCATCTTGAGAAATTCCAAGAGTCACCATGTGAAGACAAAAGAGGGTATGGCATATTTTTCCATGAAGGGACACTATGAGGAATATGAAAAGTCACCAAGATAAATAAAAAAGAGGAAAAGACATATTTTACTATGAAGGGTCACGATGTGACTTTTCAAATGCAAAGATATGAAGGTTCATACAAGTTTGGCACCATTTTCCATGAGGATTGAAGGGTCACAAAGGGTGAATGCCAAAGGTCATTTTTAAAGATATAAATAAAGGCTTGAGAAGCCATTTGTATTATGCAAGAGAGTGCATGGTTTTGTAATTGTTTTATATAAGAAAAGAGAAGATAAAAATATGAGATATTGTAGAGTTCTATCATTTGTTGAGTATGCAACATTGAGAGATAATTGTGTTTTATAAATAAGAGGGGTTGGTTCTCTTATGGGTTAGTGATCACAAATATTTATAAGGGGTTGGTGCTCTTGCAAGTTGGTGCTTGTGAACTTTGTAATTTGAGTTGGTGCTCATTCATATACCTGAGATTGTTCTCCATGGTTTTTCTCACTTTGGGTTTCCACGTACAAATCTAGTGTCTCTCTCTCTCTCTTGTGTGGTGCATGTTATTGTTTCAATTTTATTGCATATCTTGAATATTTGATTAAATGGTTAAAGAAAATAAATAAGATTAAGTAAAAGATATATAATATATTGATACCCCACCCCCCCTCTTAGTATATTTTTTTCTTAACACATACAAAACCTTCAAGGAGATGTGAGCATCCAAATTATCTATTCGAGCTTATTTCTTCTATTTGCACAAGCTTAAGGTGATTTTAACTCAAAAATGGAATTCTTGTGGGATTTTATTCATAAAAATAGTTTATAAATACCTAATATATATGTAAAAACATGAATCAAAGGATTATAATCCTCATCTAGTGTAAAAAGTGTCAATGACCTCTGATTTGGGCTTTAGGCCTAAACCTTGCTTCTTAGGCCTACCTACAAACTCAACAAGCTAGACCATCTTATTGGGTTACCTCCTTATGTGAGGTGTTTATAATGTTTCATTAGGTGTTTTTCAACTTCTCACACGTCCTTGAAATTTCAAATAGCTCCTTATCTCACCTTGTCACCCTCCTCCCCCAAAACTGATAGTTTATACTCAAGGGAGTGCCCTCTATCTGAGATAAAATAGAGGGAACTTACCCTATTTGTCTAGACAAAAAAATGTTTTATGGGTTTTTAAAACCCATAAGTATGATATATATAAAAATTGGGCCTTTTATTATGTCATTATATCCCCCAAATGCATTAAAACCAAAACAAACTAGGAAGGAGGCAGACTGTGTATATGACAGTCATAAATTGACTATGTATTTCCTTTGAAGAGGGTTTTTATGATCTAATAAATTTATTTGAGAACTTCATGATATTTAAATTCCATTTTACAAACTATTATAATCACTTCTCATTGTAACCCTTGCTAAAACCCCTCAATCATGCACCCTATCGGACTGGTTAAGGTACTTGACTGTATTTCATTTTTTTCTCACTCAAGGGTGACCCCTATAGTTAATTTTCATGGATTAAGCTTGATATATTGTTAAAATACATTTATTTGAGTTATTTATGGTCATAATATTTTTTTATATACTTGTTTGTTTCATCTTTATTCTTTATCCACATCAAGAAACGTAAATCTTGTTTTCTACCCCTCATAGTCAACTATAGTTAACTATGTGGGGTCCTGTAGGTATATTTTATATGATCTAGGCCCTATTTCATGGATTTTGAATCCTCATTAAAGTTATATACACCATATATAATTATATGTGTTCCTTTAATGCTTGTAATGAAGTCTGTTATCAAGGCTATCTAGCCTACTCTCCACAGTGACCTTATAGCCAGCCTGTAGGTGCACATTTTGTGATGCAAAGAGACCTGTGGGTAGACATTTGGGGTATATATTGTGTCTTTAATTATATAGATATCCCTTTGAAATTATTATGTTAATTTTTACCATTGGATACCATCTATCATGAACACACTCTTATATACTATCACCTTGGGAAGCAATGACACTCAATCATTCAAATTCTATAGATAATAGTGAGGAAATTCAGTTTTCAAATGACAAGTTTGGAGTGTTCAACTACCATCCTCCATAAATCATCTAGATTACAATATTTTAATAGTATCTCTCTTATAAAGAGGATACAAGGTGAATTCATTAGGATGTATCAAACTCTTTATAGCTATGTTATATGATCTTGATAGAAAAGGTTTAGACCTTTGTTTTGACTTTTTTGAAAAAAGTGTCTCTGAATACATAGTCACCTCATGATCATGGTTTCTCATTATAACTTGTCTAATTTAGGCTTCAAGAATATTTTTCATACTACCAATCAATCCCAAAGACATTATGGAAGCTTCTAATCATACCAAATCTTCCATAATAAACCTTCTTGGCCTTCTACTAGTGCCACCTATAGGTGGATATTTTGAGGTATAGGAAAACAATGTGAATATGATCAATGTGCATTGTCTTTGGAATTTGATGGTATTTAGGTATATAAAAAATATAGATAATATAATTTATCCATTATTTAGGGTCTTGTTCATCTCAAGTATTCCTTTTCAACATGAGATCTTCCATAGGACCACCTGTAAGTACATTTAGAGTTGCATATAGGTAATAATTATTAAACAATAAATATAATTAAATGATATGATTTGATAACTAACTCATGCCAATTCATGGTGTTTTAATGGAACATCAAGATGTTTTAAATCTTACAAAAAGATCTCACACTCCATTTCAATGTTGGACTCTTCTGTAGATGATGACATAAAAGTGCATTCATGGTTGCTTCACTATATATATTGCTTATGAATACCATCATAGACCCTTTTTATTATTTGGGTTATCTAATCTGACTTATCATACAACAATAATGTGACAAACACATTTTATAGTCTTCATTACTCCTCTATTGATGTGATCAGAGCTAAAAACTCATGATTGTAACTGAGAGTAGGTAGAAAGTTGATTATGAATTTGACAAGACTGGGTGTTTGATCAAAACATGGAATTATGAGTCCAAACATGTAAAGGAGGTAGTATTATGGAATTTAAATATGGAAAACACCATATCGCATTCACATGAAACTCTTACAAAGAATATAACCTTCTACAAGTAGTGAAAATGGCTATCATTCCTCCTAAGACATCAACCTACAAACTAAACTAAAAGGCCCATGAGATATTTTCCAAACATGAAATTAAACATAAAAATCATGAAAGGAGTGAGTCATCATCATCAAGAAACAAATTTAGTAATTGGATTGTATGGATTTGTTCAAACCAAGGCAAAACCTACAGGTTGCATAGATTAGAAAGCAAATCAGATAAGTCAACTTATTAAGAATGGGTCTTAAAGTACAATTTAGAATTCCTCTAAAAAAACATAAAATGGAATCTGACTAAGTGTATAAGACACCACTAGGAGAATTTTGCCTAAAACATCTCTTGTTGACTGTACCAAGTACAAACCTACTAACTAGTTTTGTGTGCATGGAAAGGTTAAGGAGCAAAATGGTTTTATCTCAATTTTGACATTTTCAAGTACTTAAAGCATGTAAATTGATCTAAGGAAGCTGAAGAGTCATATCATGACCTTATCCCATGTGTCACACTCCCTTATGGATCGTAGAAGTGCCAAACTCTTCCCTTTTCTAAAATAATTGCCCTTTCTTTTGAAGAACCTACCACTTTTTAGCTATAAATAGTTAATTAAGGCATAATATAACACATGAAAGTTGACACCACACTTTTTACACCTTCACACATCTCAAGGGGTTGTACAAGTCATTTAATGCTCATTTTGACCCTAAAAATGACTAAAAAGGACATAAAGACTAAAATGACTAATGACCAAGGCTCATATAACATGAAATGACATCAAATAGATTATAATACACCATATGCCATAATATTAAACACACTATAAACCTCTAAAGACCAAATTTTTACCTATAGGGGTCCTAATTTCACCTACAGGGTCAAATTTGATCAACAAATTAGTGACTCATATGGGTAACATGCATGCTATGCTAATTAAACCAGTAGCCTTATTAGTACATTGGGCTTAAGGAGTCATCTCAAATTTGAAACATAAAAAGAGGAATTTGACCACTTGAAAACCATGCTTGATGAAGACAAGACCAATTGACTACCTCAACCACATAAAACAAAGGAGACACACAAAAAAAAGAAAATAGACAAAAAAGACACACACATGTGCGTGCTTAAAGAAATTAGGGAAATTAGAAAATAAAATACTATGTACAACTAAATATTAAGCATACCTCCCTTTCCAAAATCAAAAGTTAAGTTTCTTGCATCTCCTTCATGAGATGAATCATGGTGCCAAGCATGTTTTTCTATGGATTGAACACTTAATAGATCATACCTACTTATTGGCACTTCACTTACTATGTTCTCAAGTAAACCATCTTTAAATATGTATCCAATTTAAAAGTATTCCTCTTGGCCTTGTACACATACCTCAGATTTTTGCCCACTCTTCATCTCATGATAAACTAGCATCTCGTTTGGAGGCATGATTTCAAGAGGAATGGTTTCTTGTTCTTTGGAAGATTGAGGCCAGTAGAAGCTTGTTTTAACCTCAAAAGTCTAAGGTTAACATTGATTTGACTCATTTATGTCATTTTTAAAAATTTCATCTTGCTTATCATTATTTGCAATCAAATCTAAGGAAGTTGTTGACCCCTTGACAGACTCAAACTCATTACAAATGTTTTCAAATTTTTACCACAAGTCCTTATCTTCATTTTTACCAGCATCATGAAGGGGAAAAACAAAATTATATCCTTCATCCTTTTTATTTAGAATCCAAAAAGACTTCATCCAAGATTTCTTCTTTAACACAAGGAAGGCATTTTTCATTATTAACCAAATAAGAAGACTCAACATAAGGACTCACCTCTTCCTCAACATTTAGGACCTTTTAAGATCTCTCAAGTTTTATCTTAACTATAATAACCTTAATTTTCTTCTCAAGGGATGCAAGATCTCCCATCTCCTTCTACTTTTTGGTGATGCCAAGACTAGGCATCTTAAAATTAGGTGACTTAGCCCATTGAGGCTACCAAGGTGTTGTAATTTCTTCAAGAAAGAGTTTTAAATTTTTCTCAATGAAATTCTCCTCTTTAGGTTCCCATACCATATGTCCATCAAATCAAAGGGTGATGTGGTGAGGAAAATATGAACTAGTTGGTAGAGGTAGAACATAAGATTTAAAATTAGATTGAGAATGAATTATAAGGGATCCTTTTGGAAGCTCTTGAGGAAGGGGAGGTAGAACTTGGGCTAAAATAGCTTATTTTTATTCATCCCATTTGACAATGACTTCATTAACATTTTATTTATCTTGAGGAATCTCTTGAGTAATGGTATATGGAATGTGTTTAGGCATTGGATCATCTTTTGGGTCTAAACCTTCCATCACACTTTGACTCAACAGTTTCATTCTCAACTCTAACTCTTCAATCTTCTTGGCTAGGTTCTCTTGAAAAAGTCTCTCTTTATGTTTATAGGAATCATTATGAGGATAAATAGTATAAGAGGGATGACATGGAAGACAAGAGGTATATTGAGGAAGGGTGGGAGGGATTTACATAGGATTAATTTCTTTTTCAACTTCACACTCCTTATCAAGGCTTCTATCCTCTTTCTTTCCCCATGATTCAACTATCTTATTCCAACTTAGGATGTTAGGATTATGAGTCTCTTCTTGAGATGGTGATGCAATTTGAGGAGTGGATGAAGTATTCAATAAACTTGGGATCTATTTAGGTTTGAATTCTCCACCTTGTATCAAACTTGAAATCTCATATCTAGAGTTCTTTTCTTGAGGTGGGGATTTAATGGGAGAGGGAAATGAGAGCTTAAATTACACTTCCTTGTTTGATGATATGGACTATTGCATCTACCTATTGGACAACTTAATATACCTATCAATATTTGATTCAAAACCAAGTTTGTCTTTCCAAATCTCTCCTCTAGCTGAATGGGGAAAGATGACTTTGATAAGCTTGATTGGGATCATGAATAGGGGTCAAGTAAGACTGATAGGAATATTGGGAAAGTGGGTATGAAGTTTGATAAGTTTGGTGAGGCTACTTCTCATGAATTTTTAGCTTATCCTCTAATGATGAAACTAATCCACTCACATGTAGCATCTCACTTGTGAGCCTTTGTAAATTTTCTCTCTCAATGGGTTCCCACTCTCTCTTAACCAACTCTAATGCATCTCTCACCTTATGAATGAAATGAATAAGAATATATTGACCTTGTCCACTTAATGTGTCAAGATCTAACATATACTTCTCATATCCCAAAATATTTTTCTTGAAGGTTGAAATGGACTGACTTGAGAAGTGACTAGGTTGACTAGAAGCAAGATATGGAGAAGGATGATGGTAGGGATGATACAAATCATGACAAGGCTGGAAATGGTCATATTAGAGATGGTAAGAATCATATTAGAACTAGTAAGGATCATGACTAGGATGATAGGGAATTCCATAATCTTGACAAACGTCACCAACTTGTGTAAAACAATACTCAACACCAAAGTTATCCATGAAAATTCGTTAATAAGAAATAACAAAAATAATGATTGTCAATAATATTCAAAAGGAATACCTAGGTTTCTTGACTAGTTGATGTAATCTTTGAAGTCACCATTGATGCTTGGATAGATGCCTCCAAATGATGATATGTTGAAAGACAACACCAAAAATATTTTAGTTTCTTGGAGTAAGAGTCCTATTGGGTGTGCCAAAAAATATTGTCTCTTGGATTTACACCCTTTGAGGAGATGTATTAGCTCTCCTCATTTAAGTGGCATAATTGAAACACCTCTAGATTATGGGTAGCCTAAAAATGAGGTGAATCTCTAGATAGGGCTAGCTCCCTTGATGTACTACTTTTATAACACTAATAAACCTAAACTTGTGAGGAAAAAGGGATAGAGAAAAATAAAATCAAACTATCCTAAATGAGGTGATAAACCAAATTGTTTTATGACTACTAACTAGTTTGATGTTACACATGAGAACAAGGGACTAACTAAACATACACTTTTCTAATCTACATCTTCTCACATAGATATTTTATTATGAGTTTGTGATGAATGTTTAGGTTAGGAAGACTAGTAAAGAGGCCTAGAATGACATTGTTTGAATAGACTAACTCAATCAACCTTAACACATCTTAGAACACTTCATATGACCTACAAGAAGAAGCTTTCCAACTAAAAATAGGTGAAAGAGTGAGACATGTTAAGGAAACAAGAGTCATCACTAAGCAAGATCAATCATCCAAGTAAAACCCAATATGAATATTCATGGAAGAGGTAAAAATTAGTATTCTTTATTGATCCATGGAATTCAAATGAGCAAGGCTTCATCATACTCATGTGGAACATAGTTTACAAAGGCCAAAATGGCTAGTTTTTGTAGAACTTGAGAGAGAGAGGAGAAAAGAGAATTCCAAAGGTCACAAAGAAACTTGTTAAGCTAAGAGAATGAGTTAATTTTGTATGAGAAGAGGGTGTGAAATGGATGTTTAAAAGGTTAGAAAAGACAAGTGGCTTTCCAAGTCATGAAACTCATGAAAAGTGGTGTGGTGTTCCCTTTACTAGCTCAGAAAAATACTTTCATGATTTATCCCTATTTGAACTTTCCAAAACTGACTAGGTATAGGTATAATAATTGGAATGAAAGGGAAGGATTTAAAACATGCCTCTTGATGTATTGGTTGTAGTCTTACTCATCTGGAATCTCTTGGAAGTGAGACATCACTACTTACTATCTAAAAAACTCCTTTTTCAATCACCCTTCACATTTAGCCTCAAAATTGGCTTTAGTTTCTCATTAAAATAAATGTAAGGGAGTGGATGACACTTATAAATACCATCCATGGCCTTTTAATACTTATGTAAACCTTAAAAATCCATCCACTTGAAGTTCTCACACTTCTCACCATCATGTTCACTATGCTAATTTTGGTTGGATAAGATGAAGCAATTGGTAGGAACACTTAGAAGTTTTTTCAATGTATGAAATGGACATGGGGATTTATCTTAGGTCTCAATCTTCCTTCCAAATTTTATTTCATCTATTGAAAGCTCATCTAACCTGCATAATGCATAAAAAAGTTAGAAATACCATATTTTTTACCCCATCCATACAATTACGTATAACTAATTCTAATGGTAGGGGGACTGAACGAGTATTCTACAACCTCCAATCACTTTCTTGGTTAGACTAGTCAACTTGGGTGCATCTTCAACCTCATTTTCCGAATTGGGTCCTTCAAAGGGTTTAAAAAGGGTTTTGAGCAATTTTGACATTTAGTGATGGTTCATAAAGGTATGACATATAAATCTCAACTTAATGCCAAAAAAGTGATGTTCAAGATCCTGTCTAATTGTTTTAAAAGTCCTTGACCTCCATGTAAAACATTCAAGGAGATGCAAGCATCCAAATTCCCTATTCGAGCTTATTTCTTCCATTTGTACATGAATGAGCTGATTGTAAGATAAAAAAGGCCTTAGTGTGGGATCTTATTCATATCAAGAGTTTATTATTACGTGATATATCCCTAAAAACATTAATGTAAGGATTATAATTATCATCTAGTGCAAAAAGTGTTAATGACCTCTGATTTGGGCTTTAGGCCTAGACCTTACTTCCTAGGTATGCCTACAAACTCAACAACACAAAACTTCCTCTTGGGTTCCCTCCTTTTGTCAAGTGTTTATAATGTTGAACTATGTGTGTTTCAACTTCTCACACCTCCTTGAAAGTTTAAAAAACCACTTATCTCACCTTATCACTCTCCTCCCCCAAAACTAATAGTTTGCACTCAAGGGAAGTGCCCTCTGTCTGAGACAAAACAAAGGGAACTTCCACTATTTATATAGACAAATAAAATTTTGTATGGGTTTATATAAAACATAAGGATTATATAAAAAAATGGGCCTTTGAATAGGTCATTAGACCCACCAAATGCATTAAAACAAAAATAGACTAAGAAGGAGGTAGATTGTGTGTATGATAGTCATATACTAACTATGTATTTCCATTGGAGAGGGTTTTTATGCTATGATCATTTTATTTGAGAACATCAAGATATGTCAATTCAATTTTCCAACTATTCCAAGCACTTTCTCATTGTAACCCTTGCTAATACCCCTCAATCATGTACCTTGTCTAACTGGTCAAGGTACTTGACTGTATTTCATGTTTTCCTCACTCAAGGGTGACCCCTATAGGTTAATTTTCATGGATTAAGCTTGAAATAATGCTAAAATACCTTTCTTGTAGTTCCTTAGGGTCATCATACATTTGTATATACCTATTTGTTTCATCTTTATGCTTTCTCCACATCTAAAAACTCAAATCTTGCTTTCTACCCCTCACAGTCAACTATAGTTGACTGTGTGGGGTCATGTAGGTATCTATTATATGATCTAGTCCTTGTTTACTTTATTTGGAATACTCCTTTAATTTCTATACACCATCTATAACTTTATTTGTTCCTTTCATGCTTGAAATGAAGTCTATTATCAATGATATTTAGCCTACTCTCCATGGTGACCCTACAACCAGCATGTAGGTACACATTTTGTGATGAAAAGAGACCTTTAGGTAGGAATGTGGGGGTATATATTGTGCATTTAATTCTATAGATATCCCTCGAACATTATTAGGTTGATTTTCACCATTGGAGACCATCTACCATGAACACACTCTTTACACTATCACCTTGGGAATCAATGACACTCAATCATTCAAATTATGTAGATAACAATGAGGAAATTTTGTGGTCAAAATGTAACTTTGGATTTTTAAACTACCATCCTCCATCAATAATATACAAAAAATGTTTAGATCTCTATTTTCACTTTTTTGAGAAAGTGTCTCTGAATACACAGTCACCTCATGATCATGGTTTTTCATTCTAACTTATCCATTTTAGGATTAAAGCATATTTTTTACACTACCAATCAATCCTAAAGACTTTATAGAAGATTCAAAACATACCAAATATTCCATAATCAACCTTCTTGGCCTTATGCTAGTGCCACCTGTAGGTGGATATTCTGATGTACAGGCAAAGAGTGTGAATATAAGAAATGCGCATTGTATTTAGAATTTAATGGGATTTAGGTCTATTAAAAATATGAAAATATACTTTATCCATTATTTAGGACATTTTTCAACTCAGGTAGTCCTTTTATATATGAGATATTCCATAGCATCACCTATATGTGCATTTGGAGTTGCATATAGGTAGAAAGCATGAAACAATCAATATACTTAAAGGGTATGATTTGATAACCAACTGATGCCCCTTCATGATGCTCTAATGAAACATTAAGATGTTTCAAATCTTTAAACAATATCTCACACTCCATTTCAATTTTGGACTCTTCTGTAGATGCTAACATAGAAGTACATTCATGACTGCCTGACTATATATATTACTTATGACTACCATCACAGACCCTTTGTGTTATTTGGGTTTTATAATATGATTTATAATAAAATAATAAATTTAAAAACACCTTTTATAGTCTTAGTTTATACTCTATAGACGTGATCAAAGCTAAAAACACATGACTATAACTAAAAACAGGTATAAATTTGACTATGAGTATGATAAGACTGGGTGTTTGATTGAAACATGGAATTATGAGGCTAAACATGGAAAGAAGGTAGTAACTATGGAATTTAAATATTGAAAACACCATATCCCCTTCACATGAAGATATTTCAAAGAATAAGACCTTTTGTAAGTAGTGAAAATGATTGCCATTCCTCTTGGGACATCAACCTACAAACTAAACTAAAAATCCCATGAGATATTTTCCAAACATGAAATAAAGCATGGAAAGAATGAGAGGAGAGATTAAAAATCATCTATAAACAAACTCAATAATTGGATTGTATGTATATATTCAAACCAAGGCAAAACCTATAGGGTGCATAGATTAGTAAGCAAATTAGATAGCTCAACTTATTAGGAATGGTTCATAAATTAAATGTCACCATTAATCTATAAAAAAACATAAAATGGAATATGAATGAGTGTATAAGACACCCCCAAGAGCATTTTTCCTGAAACCTCTCTTACTAACCATACCAAGTATAAATCCATTGACTAGTTCTGTGTGCATGGAAGGGTAAAGAAGGAGAAAAATGGTTTTAGATAAATTTTGATAGTTATAAGGTAATTAAATCATGGAACTAGATTTTAGGAAGATTAAAATTCATCTTATGACCTTATCCCATGTGTCACACTCCCTTATGGGCTGTACAAGTGCCAAACTCTTCCCTTTTTCAAGAAAACTACCCTTTCTTCTGAAGAACCTACCAATTTTCAGTTATTAATATTTTATTAAGGCATAATAGGATACATGTAATGTGAAATCACCCTTTTTACACCTTCACACTTCCCAAGGGGGTTGTACAACTCATTTAATGCTCATTTTGACACTCCAAGTGACTCAAAAGGACATAAGGACTAAAATGACTATTGGCCAAGGCTAGTATCACATGAAATAACATCAAATAGATTATAATACACCCTATTAAATAATATTAAACCCCTTATAAACATCTAAATACCAATTTTTTACCTATAGGGGTCCCAATTTGACCCATAGGGTCAAATTTGGTCAATAAATTAGTGACTCATAGGGGTAACATGCCTGCGATGCTAAATAGACCAGTAGCCTTATCAGTCCATTGGGATTAGGGAGTCATCTGAATTTTGAAACATAATAATATGAATTTTACAACTTGATAACCATGCTTGATCGAGACAAGACCAATTGACTACCTCAACCACACAAAATAAAGGACACAAAAAATAAAGCAAACAAACAAATGAGCCACACACACATGTGCTAAAATCACTTATGGAAATAATAAAAAAAACTAGTATGTACAACTAACAATTAATCATACCTCCCTTTTCAAGATCAAAATGAAAGTTCCTTGCATCTCCTTCTTCATGAGATGAATTTTAGTGCCAAGCATGTTGTTCTTTGGATTGAACACTTGATAGATCAAACCTACTTCTTGGCACTTCACTTGCTATGATCTCAAGTAGACCATATTTAAATAGGTTTCCAATGTAAAATTAGTCCTCTTGTCCTTGTACACATACCTCATATTTATTCCCACTCTTCATCTCATGATAAACTTGCATCTTCTTTGTAGGCATGATTTTAAGAGGAATGGTTTCTTGTTCCTTGGAAGATTGAGGCCAATAGAAGATTTTTTTGACCTCCAAAGGATAAGGTGAACCCTGATTTGACTCATTTATGACATTTAAAAAAATGTCATCTTTCTTACCATTACTTGCAATCTTCTTTGAGGAAGTTGCAGATCCATTGAGAGATTCAAACTCATTGAAAAAATTCTTTTAAATTTCTATCATAAGTCCCCATCTTCTTTTTTATTAGCATCATGATGGGGAAAAACAAGAGAAGCTCTTTCATTCTTTTCTTTAGAATCCAAAAAGACTTCATCCAAGATTTCTTCTTTGACACAAGGAAAACATTATTCATTATCAACCAAATAAGAAGACTCAACACAAGGACTCACCTCTTCCTCAGCATTTATGACCTCTTAATGTATCTCAAATTGTATCTTATCTATCATAAAATAACTTTTCTTCTCAAGGGATGCAAGATCTTCCATCTCCTTCTCCTTCTTGGTGATTCCAAGACTAGGCATCTTAAATCAGTTGACTTAGCCTAATGAGGCTACCAAGGAGTTGTAATTTCTTCAAGCAAGAGTTCTAGATTTTCCTCAACCAAATGCTCCTGTTTAGGTTCCCATACCACATGTACATCAAGGCAAAGGGTGATGTGGTGAGGACAATATGAACTAGTTGGTGGAGGTGGAGCATAGGATTTAAATTTAGATTGAGAATGAATTGTAGGGGATCCTTTTGTAAGCTTTTAAGGAAGGGGAGGTAGACCTTGGGATAAAATAGCTTGATTTTCTTCCTTTCATGTGACAATGACTTCATTGACATCTGATTTAGCTTTATGAATCTCTTAAGGAAGGGTATATGGGGTGTGTTTAGGCATAGGATCTTGTTTTGGGTCTAAACCTTCCATCACACCCTGACTAAACAATTTCATTCTCAATTCTAACTCTTCAATATGCATGGTTAGGATTTCTTGGAAAATTCTCTCTTGAAGTTTATAGGCATCATCATGAGGATAAGGAGTACAATAGGGCTGACATGGAATATAATAGGTCTCTTGAGGAAGTGTGAGAGGGACTTGAATAGGATCATGTTCTTTCTCAACTTCACACAATTTATCAAGGCTTATATCCTCTTTCTTTCCCCATGATTCCACTATCTAATTATAGCTTAGGATGTTAGGATTAAGAGTCTTGAGATGGTGATGCAATTTGAGGAGTTAATGAAGTAGTCAAGAAACTTGGGATCTCTTTAGGCTTGGATTCTCCACCTTGTTTCCAACTTGGAATCTCATATCTAGAGGTCTCTTCTTGATGTGGGGATTGTTGACGCCATGGATTTGCACCTGGGGAAGGAGGCTGAGCTCCTGCCTTTCCACACGCAACAATGGAAACTCCCCTCTCACCTATGGGACCAGCGAAGCTGGAGGGGAGAGTCCCTAGATGAGGGCTATCTCCCTCTGATGTATCTTTTAGGCCCTAGTTTCTCCTACTACTAACAAATAAAATGAAAAAAGGGGGGGATCAAAAGGGAGAGAGAGATGCTGAAAATAAAACCTAAGCCTAAAAATGAAAAGGTAATACACCATAAAAGGTTGATCTACTCCTAAACATACACTTTCCACTGAGAACCAGCTCCCATACACTTCATCTAACATGAGAAAACCTTTTACATCAGTGGGTCAGGGGTCCATGGAGATACAAGGAGGAAAAAACTACTAGAGGCATTCTAAGACACACTGCAGTAGCTTATCCACTTCACCTATACTCCTCTAGGGACACTTTTGACAGACCTGTAAAAGGAAACTCAAAAAATGCACCAGACATGCTAAAATCATTCTGTAAAAGCATTAATAAAAATGACTTAACATAGAATCAAGCCATAGACACATACAAGAGATGCAAAACTTAGAATGGAGGTAAAAATGCTATGTTTCGATTCAAGGTAAAATTTTGGTAGCTCTGCCTTACAAGCTCAAGATATTTTTGGGTAGAGTTTTGCCTTAAGGCTGAGAGTTGATCCCCTTTCTCAAATGAGAAAATTACAATATATAGGAAGAGGAAGAGAACTTGGCACTTTTTGGGCAAGATTTTGGCACCCTTTTCTACCAGTGGCCCATGTGCATTCTGAACCTTGGGAAGAGGAAGCCATTGTTACTGATGTCATTCTTCAGGAAGAGGCCTATTGGAACCATGCTGTACAATTGCTGAAATTGACTTTGGCATTCAATCATTAATGTAAGAACATGGCCGCACCTCTTTTTTGCAAACAAATTACAGTTTGTCCCCTCATCAATGCAAACTGGAGAAAATAGGTTGTGCCACTCATCTGGCAATAACTCGCCTTCCCTTTGCCACTTGGATGCTTTGTCTTTTCTGCTCCTTGTCTTCTTCCTGCTCTTTCAACCTTTAGGGGTGATCTTCTGGCAGGTCGCTACATTCCTTGGGCTCCTTCCATGGTTGGCACTCTTTTAATTCAGAAGCAAATGGCTATTTCACTATGTTAAATTTGACATTCACATGGCCGTCACCCAATGGCTAGTCCGTCTCCTTAAAATTGATGGATTTTAGGATGTCACTATTCTTGGAAAATTACTTTGAATCCTTTAATGTGCTCTTTAATGAGTTTTTTGCTTCGGGCTTTTCCTGCAGATAAAAAGTCTACAAGAATTGTCTCGGTCTTTGTCCCTTCATTTTTGGCTCTTTCTTTTGGCCCATTTCTGTGGCTTCTGTGCTTCAACCCTTTAGCTTTCCTATTGGGTGGTGGCCTTCCTCCAAATTCCTTCAGACAAAAAGTCTAAAAGAATTCAGACTTAAGTCTTTTCCACGTCCTTATCTTCTTCCTACTCTTTCAGCTCTCAAGGGCAATCTTCTAGTGGGTCACTGCATTCCTCAGGCTATTTCCATGATTTGGTGCTAAAAAATTTCAAAACAAATGGCTACTTCATTGTGTTAAAATTGATTCCTGTGCACCCGTCATCACTTTAAACAATGGCTAATCTGTCTCCTTGAAATTGATAGTTTTTGGGACGTCATCGTCCTTGGCAAAATGTCATCAGTTCTTTTCTATGGGCTTCTGTGCTTCAGGTTTTTTCTTGTGAAAAAAAATTCTGCGAGAATTGGCCACTTTGTCTTTTCCCTATGCTAGTGGCATTTTTGAACTAAGCTTTCCTCGAACTCCTTCGATATTTTTGTTTAAAAGAATTCCTTCAGACAAAAGTCTGAAAGAATTTAGCCCATTGCTTAAGTCTTTTGTCCCTTTAAATCCCTTCAACTACCCTTTGAAACTCTTTCTTGCCCTCTACAAGGGACTTTAAACCTAGAACTACCCTTTGACTGCCCTTTGAAACTCTTTCTTGCCCTCTGCAAGGGCCTCTGAACCTAGCACTGCCCTTCAACTTTGGGACACACCCTTGAACCAAGTTGTTAAACCAACCCATTGAACCAAAATTGGTTCAATAGTTCAATCGGTTCAATGGTTCAACACTGCACATTGAGCCAAGTGGTTGAACCAAATGTTGAACCAATGCATTGAACCAATGTGTTGAACCAATGCATTAAACCACTCATTAAACCAGTTTAATGGTTTAACACTGTGCACCGAGCCCCTTGAACCGTTTGATGAACCGAATGTTGCTTGAATAAAAAGCCACTAAACCAACTAAATTAAATTGAGGCTGATGAACCTTGCACTAAACTAAGGCATTCAAACCAAAATGGTTGAACCATGCCATTGAACCAATTGGTTAAACCAGTTTAATGGTTCAAATCTATGCATCGATGAACTCACTGATTGCACTCAGGCTAATTGAACTAGGCATTGAACTAATGAATTGAACCAAGTGCATTAAACCAACACTAAAGCGTTGAAATTGAGTGATGGACCAAAGCTCAATAGACTTGTGTAACCTAAAAATGACTGGATCTAAAAAGCAAGGGAAGAAAGGGACCGATTTTTGGCCTATTGGGCAAAAAATGGTCAACAAATTGGTGAATCCTAGGGGAAGCATGCCTGCTATGCTTAAAGACCAGTTGCCTTGTAGTCCATTAGGCACAAAGTCAAAATGTAGCTTTGAAGAAAGGTTAGCAATAGCCCCAAAGATCTGAGAATCAAACATGATGCTTTTACCCCACACACAAAGGAAAACACACACAAGGCTAAAAACACTACCTGTGTAAACTGCACTTAGGGAAAGCAAGAAAAGAAACTGAAAACAACTACTATATATAACTAACCAGGAATATTTGCCTCCCTCCTAGATCAAAAGGAAAACTTCCTAAGTCCCCTTCCTGGTAAGAAGACTTATGGTACTAGACAAGTGGCTGAATGAAAAGGAGATCTGGTGACCTGCTCCTCTTGCCTGTCACCTGGATTGGCTTGCATTTGAGTGGATCAGATTCAAACATGCTCCCAAAATATGAGTATTCCTTTTATTCTTGGAAGCTTTTTAAATGTTGGTCTTTCATGCTGGTGCATATCACCAAGAAATCAATGACTATTGGCTCATCACCATAAGCCCTTTGATCTGTACAATCCCTCTACAATGCATCATGTTCTGACCCATTTCCTTCTGCTTCATTAAAAACCCTATCAGACTCATCCTCTATTTCCTCTTGGCCTTCTTGAAGAAGGGTGACTATTGTGATGTCTGAAGTAGAATCACAAAATGATTGCTCATCCCACAGAACATCACCTCTCTATTCAAAACTTTCTTCTTCAAGGCTTTCCTCAAGGAAGACAAACCTCTCCTTTTCCTCCTCAAAGATTAAGATCTCTAGATGTTCAAAGATATTCTCCTGATCCTCCTCTAACTCAGGCTCCTTGACATAATCATCCTCCTCATCGAATCAACAAGTAAGTTCATCAAATAAAGGGGGAGAGAGCTCACCATGCTTAAGTTCCTCTTCATATTGCTAGAACATCTACATATATGCATGCCCTGTGTCTTCTCCATTGCTGATGAGGTCTTCATAAGGAGCCTCCATGATGATTCTACCTTCATTGTTTCTCATGATATCCCCTTGGGAAATTATAGCTTGGATCTTCTACTCCTCACTCACCTCCTGCAGAATAAGTTCCTCTTTGAGAAGGGGTGAAGTGGGAAAACCATGTGGAAGAGGAGGCAGTCCTTGAGCTAGAATCGAATGATTCTCCTCTTTCCATTTGGTCAGCACTTCATCAATATCAAGTGTGGCCTATATCTCTCTTGGAAATGTGTAGGTGGGGTGTGTTCAAACATAGAATGTGCCGTTGGGTCTGAACCATCCATTACACTGGCTGAGGAATCTCTCTTTAGACTCCAACTCTCCAATTCTCCTAGCTAAATCTTCTTGGAAGAGCCTTTTTTAGAGGTTATAAGAATCATGGGTAGGAGCATCTTTATCTTTTTTAAGGTTTTGAGCAAAACCTTTCTTCTTTTCTTTCCTACCCCATGATTCCACTATTTCCCCTCAGGTTAGGAGGTTGCCATCAGGGCAAAAGATCTCAAAATTGGAATTTTCCCTTTTGGTTGAAGGGCAACTAGGAGGGCTACTTGAGGGGATTGCATGAATGTTTTGAGCTTGATCATGGTAATATGAAGGAATACAAGGCCCATGATTTTGTGCAAAGGAATTATACATACAAAAATGTGATTTTTGATGGCACTAGGCTGCTTAACCAGTTGATTCAACTCAGAGTCACCATTGGTGTTGATGCAAAAGCCTCCAAAGGCTACTTGGTCGAAGAACACACCAAAATTTTTTCAACTCTTTGGATAAAACCTATCCTAGTTGGTCCCACCAGGCATGCCAAAAATTGTTGACACCATGGATTTGCACCTGAGGTAGGAGGCCGAGCTCCTGCCTTTCCACACGCAATAATGGAAACTCCCCTCTCACCTGTGGGACTGGTGAAGCTAGAGGGGAGAGTCTCTAGATGAGGGCTAGCTCCCTCTAATGTATCTTTTAGGCCCTGGTTTCTCCTAATGCTAATAAATAAAATGAAAAAAGGGGGGGATGAAAAGGGAGAGAGAGATGCTGAAAATAGAACCTAATCCTAAAAATGAAAAGGTAATACACCAAAAAAGGTTGATCTACTCCACCTAAACATACACTTTCCATCGAGAACCAGCTCCCATACACTTCATCTGACATGAGAAAACCTTGTACATCAGTGGGTCAGGGGTCTATGGAGATACAGGGAGGAAAAAACTACTAGAGGTGTTCTGAGACACACTGCAATAGCCTATCCACTTCACCTATACTCCTCTAGGGACACTTCTGATAGACCTATAAAAGGAAACTCAAAAAATTCACTAGACATGCTGAAATCATTCTGCAAAAGCATTAATAAAAATGACTTAACACAAAATCAAGGCATAGACACATACTAAAGATGCAAAATTCAAAATTGAGGTAAAAATGCTATGTTTCAATTCAAGGTAAAATTCTGGCAGCTCTGCCTTACAAGCCTGAGAGATTTTTGGGTAGAGTTTTGCCTTAAGGCTGAGAGTCAATCCCCTTTCTCAAATGAGAAAATTATAATATATAGGAAGAGGAAGAGAACTTGGTGCTTTTTGGGTAAGATTTTGGCACCCTTTTTTACCAGTGGCCCATGTGCACTCTAAACCTTGGGAAGAGGAAGCCATTGTTACTGATGTCATTCTTCTAAAGAGGCTTGCTGGAACCATGCTATACAATCACTAAAATTGACTTTAGCATTCAAGAATTAATGTAAGAACATGGCCATGCCTCTTTTTTTCAAACAAACTATAGTTTGTCCCCTCATTAATGCTAACTAGAGAAAATAGGTTGCATCGCTCATCGGGCAATAACTCGCCTTTCCTTTGCCACTTGGACGCTTTGTCTTTTCTACTCGTCTTCTTCCTACTCTTTTAGCCTTCAGGGGTGATATTTTGGTGGGTTGCTACATTCCTTGGGCTCCTTCCATGGTTGGCGCTCTTTTAATTCAAAAAAAAAGACTATTTCACTGTGTTAAATTTGACGTTCATGTGGTCATCACCCAACAGCTAGTCTGTCTCCTTAAAATTGACAGATTTCAAGACATCACCATTCTTAGCAAATTCCTTTAGGTCCTTTGGCGGGCTTTTCCACAAGTTTTTTGTTTCAGGCTTTTCCTACGAACAAAAAGTCCACAAGATTTGTTCTGATCTTTGTCACTTCATTTCTGGTTCTTTCTTTCGGCCCCTTTCTATGGCTTCTATGCTTCGGCCCTTTGGCTTTCCTATCAGGTGGTGGCCTTCCTCCAAATTCCTTCAAACTTTTTGTCTGAAGGAATTCCTTTAGATAAAAAGTTTGAAAGAATTTAGCCTTAAGTCTTTTCTACGTCCTTGTCTTGTTCCTATTCTTACAGGCCTCGGGGGTGATCTTCTAGCGAGTCATTGTATTCCTCAAGCTATTTCCATGATTTGGCACTTAGATAGTTCAAAACAAATAGCTACTTCACTATGTTAAAATTGATGCACACACACCCATCATCACTTTAAACAATGGCTAATTCGTCTCCTTGAAATTGACAATTTTTGGGATGTCATCGTCCTTGGCAAAATGTCATCAGGTCTTTTCTGTGGGTTTCTATGCTTTAGGTTTTTTCCTACAGACAAAAAGTCCACAAGATTTGGCCACTTTGTCTTTTCCCTGTGCTAGTGGCCTTTTTGAACTGAGCTTCCCCTGAATTCCTTCAGGCTTTTTGTTTGAAGGAATTCCTTCGAACAAAAGTATGAAAGAATTCAGCCCATCACTTAAGTCTTTTGTCCCTTTAAATCCCTTCAACTGCCTTTTGAAACTCTTTCTTTCCCTTTACAAGGGCCTATAAACCTAGTATTACTCTTCGGCTACCCTTTAAAACTCTTTCTTGCCCTTTGCAAGGGCCTCTGAACTCAGCACTGCCCTTTGGCTTTGGGATACACCCTTGAACCACGCTGTTGAGCCAACCCATTAAACCATAATTAGTTCAACAGTTAAATCATTTCAATGGTTCAACACTGCATGTCGAGCCAAGTGGTTGAACCAAAGATTAAACCAATGCATTGAACCACTCGTTGAACCGATTTAATGGTTTAATGCTTTGCACTGAGCCCCTTGAACTGTCTAATGAACTAAATGCCGTTTGAACAAAAAGTTGCTGAACCAACTAAATTGAATTGAGCCTGATGAACCTTGCATTAAACTAAGGCATTTGACCTAAAACGGTTGAACCAAGCCATTAAACCAATTGGTTGAACCGGTTCAGCAGTTTAAATTTGTGTGCCAATGAACTCACCAATTGTACTTAGGCCAATTAAACTAGGTGTTGAAACAATGAATTAAACCAAGTGCATTGAACCAATGCTGAAGCATTGAACTTGATCGATGGACCAAAGCTCGATAGACTTGTGCAACCTGAAAATGACTGGCTCTAAAAAGCAAGGGAAGAAGGGGACTAATTTTTGGCTTGTTGGGCAAAAAAAGGTCAATAGGGATGTAATAGGAGAGAGAAATGATAGCTTAAACTCTACTTCCCTTTTTGATGATATGAATTGTTGCATCTACCTATCAATATTTACTTCAAAAACCAAGTCTATCTTTATAACTCTCTCTTCCAATTGATTGGGGAAAAGATAACTTTGATAAGCTTGATTGGGCTCATGAATAGGGGTCAATTAATACTAATATAAATCTTGGGAAAGTGGATATGAAGGCTAATAGGTTTGGTGAGGCTACTTCTCATGAATTTTTAACCTATATTCCAAGGATGAAACTAGTCCACTCACATCTAACATCTCACTTGTGAGCCTTTGCCAATTTTCTATCTCAATGGGTGCCCACTCTCTTTTAACCAACTCTAATGCATCTCTCACCTTATGAATGGAATGACTAGGAACATATTGACCTTGTCCCCTAAATGTGTCAATATCTAACATATACTTCTCATATCCTAAAAGAGTTTGCCTGAAGATTGAAATGGATTGACGTGAGAAGTGACTAGGTTGACTAGGAGTAAGATATGGACAAGGATAATTGTAGGGATGATACAACTCATGACAAGGTTGGAAATGGTCATATTAAAGCTGGTAATAATCAGATTAGAACTGGTAAGGATTGTGACTAGGATGATAAGAAATTCCATAAGCTTGATAAAACTCACCAACTTGTGTAAAATAATACTCAATACCAAATTCAGCCATGGAACTTCATTAGGAAGAAAGAACACAAGGAATGATTGTCAATAATCTTCAAAATGAATACCTAGGTTGCTTGACCAGTTGATGTAATCTTGGAATCACCATTGATTCTTGGATAGACACCTCTAAAGGCTAATGTGTTGAAAGACAACACCAATTATCTTTAACTTTTTTGGACTAAGAGTCCCACTGGGCATGCCAAAAATTTTTGTCACTTGTATTTTCACCCTTTGAGGAGATGTCTTATCTCTCCTCAACTAAGTGGCATGATTGAAACACCTCTAGGTTATGGGTAGCCCACTAATGAGGTGAATCCTTAGATAGGGCTAGCTCCCTTGATTTACAACTTGTAGAACACTACTATACCTAAACTTGTGAAGGAAAAGGGAAATATAAAATTGAAATAAAACTATCCTAAACAAGGTGATACACCAAATTAGTTTATGACTACCAACTAGCTGCATGTTACACATAAGAATAAAGGACTAACCAAACATACACTTCTTCAATATGCATCTTCTCACATCAATATTTCATTATGAAGTTGTGATGAATGCTTAGGGTAGAAGGACTAGACAAGTGGATTATAATGACACTATTTGAATATATTAACTCACTCAACCTTAACACATCCTATAACACTTCATATGACCTACAAGAAGAATCTTTCCAACTAAAAATAAGTGAAAGAATGAGACAACATGCTAAGGAAAAAAGAGTCATCACTAAGCAAGATCAATCATCCATTTAAAACACACTATGAATAGTTATTGAAGAGGTAAAAATTAGTTGTCTTTATTGATCCATGTTATGCAAATGAGCAGGGCTTCACCATACTCAGGTGGAGCATAGTTTACAAAGGCCAAAATGACTAGTTTTTTATAGAAATTGAGAGACAAAGGAGAAGAGAGAAGTCCAAAGGTCACAAAGACACTTGTTAAGATAAGAGAATGAGTTACTTGTCCATGATAAGAGGGTGTGAAATGGACCATGTAAGGTCAAAAGAGACAAATGGCTTTCTAAGTCATGAAAGTCATGAAAAGTGGTGTGGAGTTCCCCTTGTTAGCTTATAAAAATGCCTTCATGATTTATTTCTATTTAAACATCCCATAACTAACTATGTATAGGTATTATGATTGGAATTAAAGGGAAATATTTTATACATGTCTCGCCATGCATTGGTTGCAATCTTACTCATCTAGAATCTCCTAGAAGTGAGACATTAGTGCTTACAGTCTAAAAAACTCTTTTTTAGTAACCCTTCACACTTGATCTCAAAATTGGATTAATTTTATCATGAAAATACATTAAAATGAGTTTATGATACTTTTAAATACCCTCCATATCCTTATACTACTCAGGTAAAACTTAAAATCCCATTCAATTGAAGTTCTCAAACTTCTCACCATCATGTTCATTATGCCAGTTTTGACTGGCTAAGATGACACTTCTGGTAGGAACACTTACGTGTTTTTTCAAGGGATTAAATGTAAATTGGGAGTTATATTATGTCTCAATAATCCTTCTAAAGCTTATTTCATCTCTTGAAACCTCCTATAACCTACAAAATACATAAAATAGTTATAAATACCCTATTTTATACCCCATTTATATAATTTTGTACAACTAATCTAGATGGTAGGGATATTTAATAAGTATTATAAAATGTCCAATCACTTTCATGGTTATAATGGTACATTTGGATGCATCTCCAACCTCATTTTCCAAATCAGGTCTTTTTAAGGGTTTAACAAGGGTTTTGAGTAGTTTTGACCTTTAGTGATGTTTCATAAAGGTTTGACATCCAAATATAAACTTAATGCCACAAATTTAATGTTAAGGACCATATATAACTCCTCAAAAATTCCTTGACCTACATGTAAAACCTTCAATGATATGTGAGCATCCAAATTGCTTATTTGAGATTATTTCTTCCATTTACATAGGCCTGCAGTGATTTTGAGCTCAAAAATGGCCTTATTGAGGGATTTTATTCATAAAAGAGTTGATAAATAACTCATATATCACTAAAAACATTAATCCAAGGATTATAATTCTCATCTAGTGCCAAAAGTGTCAATGACCTTTGATTTGGCCTTTAGGCCAAGACCTTACTTCCTAGGCCTGCTTGCAAACTTAGCAACCCAAACCATCTTATTGGTTTAATTCCTTATATGAGGTGTTTATAATATTTAATTATGTGTTTTTAAACTTATCACACCTCAAAATTTCAAACATCTCCTTATCCCACCTTATCACCCTCCTCCCCCAAAATTGACAGTTTGTACTCAAGGGAAGTGCCTTTTATCTGAGATAAAATAGAGGGAACTTAAACTATTTGTCTAGAAAAAAAATTTTGGATGGGTTTTTAAAACCCATAAGAATTATCTATCTAAAAAATTGACATTTTATTAGGTCATTAGACCCCCCAATGAATTAAAACCAAAATAGACTAGGAAGAAGGCAGACTGTGTGTATGATAGTCACATCCTGACTATGTATTTCCTATGGAGAGGGTTTTTATGCTATGATCATTTGATTTTATAACATCATGATATTTTAATTCAATTCTAAAAATTATTTCAAGAACTTTATCATTGTAACCCTTGCTAATACCCCTATATCATGCACCCTGTCTTAATGGTTAAGGTATTTGACTATATTTCATGTTTTTCTCACTAAGGGTGACCCCTGTAGGTTAATTTTCATGGATTAAACTTTAAATAATGTTAAAATACCTTTATTTGAGTTATTATGGTCATAATACACTTTTATTTAATTGTTTGTTTCATCTTTATGATTTCTCCACATCAAGAAACTTAAATCTTGCTTTTTACCCCTCACAATCAACTACAGTTGACTGTGTGGGGTCTTGTAGGGATATTTTATATGATCTAGGCCTTGTTTCATGGATTTGGAATCCTCATAAAAGTTATATACTCCATATATAACTATATTTGTTTCTTTCATGCTTGGAATGAAGTCTGTTATCAAGGATATCTAGCTTACTCTCCATGGTGACCCTATAGCTAGCCTATAAATGTACATTTTGTGATGCAAAGAGACCTATAGGTAGACATGTGGGGGTATATATTGTTTCTTGAACTATATAGGTACACATTTAACATTATTAGGTTATTTTTCACCATTAGAGACTATATACCATGAATAAACTCTTATACACTATCACTTTGGGAAGCAATGACACTTAATCATTTAAATTATGTAGATAGCAATGAGGAAATTTAGTGTTCAAATGTCAAATTTGGAGTGTTCAAATACCATCCTTCATAAATAATCTCATATGAAAACTTTTCATATTCCCTCTCTTATATATAGGCTACAAGGTGAAGTTTATAGGATGTATCAAACTCTTGATAGTTGTGTTATATGATCTTGACAAAAAAGGTTTAGACCTCTGTTTTCACTTTTTTTAGAAAGTGTCTAGTTTCTCATTCTAACTTGTACACTTCAAGATTCAAGAATATTTTTCATACTACCAATAAATCCCAAAGACTTTATGAAAGCTTCCAAACATACCAAATCTTTCATAATCAACCTTATTGGCCTTATGTTAGTGCCACCTATAGGTGGATATTCTGATATATAGGCAAATAGTGTGAATATGAGTAATGTGCATTATCTTTGGCATTTCATGGGCTTTATGTATATCAAAAATATTTCAAATAGACTTTATCCATTATTTAGGGCCTTATTCAACTTAGGTACTCCTTTTCAACATGAGATCTTCCATAGGATCACCTATAGGTGCGTTTAGAGTTGCATATAGGCAACAAGCATGAAATAATAAATATACTTAAAGGATATGCTTTGATAACCAACTGATTCCCCTTTATAGTGTTCTAATTAAATATCAAGATGTTGAAAGGCATGAAAGAAGCTTTCACACTCCATTTCAATGTTGGACTCTTCTATAGATGTTAACATAAAAGTATGTTCATGGCTGCCTGACAATATATATATATATATATTGCTTATGACTACCATCACAAACCCTTTATGCTATTTAGGGTGTCTAATATAACTTATAATACAATAATAACATGAAAAACAACTTTTATAGTCTTCATTTCTCCTTTATAGATGTGATCAGAGCTAAAAACTCATGATTGTAACTGAGAGTAGTCATAAAGTTGACTATGAGTATGACAAGACTAGGAGTTTGATTAAAGCATGGAATTATGGGGCCAAGTTAGTCCCTATGGAATTTAAATATGATAACACCATATCCCCTTCATATGAATCTCTTTCAAAGAATACAACCTTCTACAAGTAGTGAAAATGAATGCCATTCCTCCTAGGACATCAAATTGAAAACTAAACTAAAAGGCCCTTGAGATATTTGAAAAACATTAAATTAAGTATTGAAATCATTAAAGGAGAGAGACAAAATCATCTGGAAACAAAATCAACAATTGAATTGTATGGATTTATTTAAACCAAGGAAAAATCTATAGGGTGTACAAATTAACAAGAAAATTAGATAAGTCAAAATATAAGGAATGGTTCATAAAGTAAAGGTCACCATTACTTAATAACCAAACTTGAAATGAAATTTTAATGTGTATAAGACACCCCCAGGAGTATTTTTCTTGAAACCTCTCTTGCTAACCATACCAAATACAAACCTACTGACTAGTTCTATGTACATGGAAGGGTGAAGAAGGATTATAATGGTTTTATCTCAATTTTGAAACTTCCAAGGTAATTCAATCATGTAAATGGATTTTAGGAAGCTAAAGATTCATATAATTACCTTATCCCATGTGTCACACACCTTTATGGTTCGAACAAGTGCTAAACTCTTCCCTTTTTCAATAAAACTACACTTTATTCTAAAGAACCTACCACTTTTTATTTATAAATAGTTTATTAAGGAATAATAGGACACATGTAATGTTAAATCACCCTTTTTACACCTTCACACTTCCTAATGGGGTTGTATAACTCATTTAATGCTCATTTTAACCCTCAAAATGACTCAAAAGGACATAAAGACTAAAATGACTAATGACCAAGGCTAATATAACATGAAATGACATCAAATATATTATGATACACCATATGAAATAGTATTAAACCCAATATAAACCTATAAATACCAATTTGTTACCTATAGGAGTCCCAATTTGTAGGGTCAAATTTAGTTAATAGGTCTTTTAGGGACACCTTATTTAGGTCCCTAAAGTCAACACATAACCAAATATATCTATTATTTTTTCCCAATAGCACAAGGTTTACCACCCAAGAGGAATGTTTAATTGGAAATATTATCTAGGGTTTGATCAATTTATAGATTTCTCTTCTCATGAGATCCTCCACTCTTAGGTTGATAGGCCTCTATTTTTGCCTAATTGGATTGACATTACTTTCTAATTCAATAATTTGATATGTAAGCTTGGGTCAAATCCATTCAAGTGTTTGTACTCCCAAGAAAAAATATCAAAAAATTCTTGGCATAATGAAATAAATGCATCTCTTTTTTCTATTGTATTAACCTTTCCCAAGTTCAACAACTTGCCCTTAAAGATCTCTACCCTTTCATAGTGTTCCTCTTTAGTTGAGATGCATGCCTTCCCATTTCTTACTTGGTAATTTTCATTTAATATTCACTCTAATTTAACAAGTCCTTTGGGAATATTTTTTGATCTCAATTATACTATTTGATCATCATATTGATTATAAAACTTACACTGGTTCATGTGGTAGAATTCTGCTTCTTGCATTAAAAAACATATGATTTGATTATCATTTTCAAAGACTTACCAAATCACCTCATTATTAGGCATGAATGGTCCACATATAATATTAACCATATCTTTTCCTTGGTTATCTATTACTCCTTATACTAGCTCATATTGGGAACCAATGGTAGCAAGCCTATCTACATGTTGGTTTGTTTGTCTTGGTATGGATTGGATATAAAATGCTAAAAAATGCTCCATGAGGTCCCATACCTAGTGTTTATAGGCTTTTAGATGGTGATTCTTGATGACGCTTAGGCTTCTCACCTACTACACTACAATTTCACTATCACCCTTGAATTTGATGATCTAGATACCTCTCTTCTTTGCTTCTTGTAAACCATGCAAAAGAGCTTCATATTCAGCTATATTTGAGGTGCAACTAAATTGGAGTCCTACAGTAGAATGGAAATTTTGATCGAAGGGTGAAATTAACATGATTCCCACTCTACTTCCATTCTTAGACCTTGAGCCATCAAAGAACAAGGTCCATATACCATCTTCTTCTTGAATAATGTTAGTTAAGGAAGCTATTGCAACACCTTCCTCATGCATACAATAAACTCCCAAGTATATGTCTTCAACAATGTTGCATGGATCAAATCCATGGTTATCAGCTACCCACTCATCTAAGTATAGGTTTGAGATGCCTTGCAGATGACTATGGGGTTCTTATTTAATAACCTCTTCAAATAAGGCACAATTGATATTTGTAAGATTGGGCATGCAGGGATCTAGGTGAAATTTGGGTATAGGATCAGACCTTATGGTGACTTTGGTCCCATTCCTATTTTAAAAAACATGTATGACTAATTAGATGATAGATATCCCCCAATATTAGTAGTGAAGTCTCTAGACAATCATAGGGAAAAATAAGGGGTAATCATAGGGAAAAATAAGGGGTAGGTCTAACACCATTACATTTTGGGAAATGACATAATTTGGACATACAACCAAGATGATTTGAATATCCTTCAAGATGCATACTATCTTAGTAGGGGAGCCATCTAATTGGAGTACACCTTTTTCATTAGGCACATATTTGAGACCAAGCTTGTCTACTATGGCTTTAAGCATCACTAAGGTTGAAACACCTGAGTCAGTCATGAAATTATGCACCAAACAATCCCCTATGATGACTAATAGATAAAATGGGGGAGGCTTTGCAACCTTAATAGGAGGGAAAACATTTTTAGGTTGGCTTATGCTTGGAACTTAATTGGGAACTTGGCCAGGGGCTCGATTAGGTTGATTATCATTGATGAAAATAACGTTTACCTTATCGACCATTTTTTCCACTTGAGAAAATTTAGATATCTCTTGATGGAGAATATCCTTTTGCCTATGGATAGACATAACATCATACATGGACAAAGTTACATTAGCCTTATTTAAATGATCTATAATATTAAAAAGAAGACTAGTACCTTTGGACTATGCTTTAGAGGTAGAAGCCTCACTAAATATTTGAGCAATATGACAAATAAAAGGGGACCTCTACTACTATCCATGGGATTGGGGCACTTATTGATTTGTAAGAGATTAAGTAGCAAGATCTAAGGAAGTGGGTTGTTGACTACTCTGAAGAGGTGATGTAGAATATTTAGGTTTCCCCAATTTATCCTCCAACATCCTTTTCTTATCTCTTGTCTGAGCTATAACTGGTTCATTTATCCTCTAGGCTTGTCCCATATTGGCCACTACATGCTCAAACACATATTCCCCTTCTTGAAATTCATACATATGGCATCAAAAGGTGTTCCACTCATGCTCCTTTATTGCTATCCTTGAGCTTCTGACCATGACATGGTAGGCATGTTGTCTTGACTCACTTGGGGGCTTATGGTGGAAGAGGAATCATGTCATGACTTTAAAATGAAGGAACATGCTACCTGTTGACCCAATTTTGCCCCTCAGGCAAAATCTTGGTCACCTCCTACACCTGCTTTACATGACCAGTCATTTTAGGTTGCAAGGTCCACCTTCAGGTTTCGACAGCTCCATTTCAGAGCATTGGTTCATTGGCCTCATTCGTTGATGTTCACAGTAGCAAGAGGCAGAGTCTTCAAATGTTCACAAGAAGAAGGGAAAAAACTAGGGCGTTTGACACTTAGCAAAAAAGGAAGGGCAAAAAAAATGCAGAGGGCGGCAGAATCGCCGCCCACTACATGGGCGGGTAAAATGAGACCACCTACACACATGCAAAGGGTGGCAAATTTGCCACCCACAACACAAAGGAAAAAGAAAAAGGTCGTCAACATCGGTCAACGTCGGCAATACTGCCACCATCGGCATCTTACACCGGCTGACGTCGGCAAGACTATCGCCATTGGCAGCTTATCAGCCAACGTCGGTAGAAGTCCTACATGTAGTCCATGCAGCGGGCAGCAAATTCGCCGCCCACAATAGATGGCGGCAAATTTCACTTGCAGTGCACAAGAAAAAACCCGCCCAATCGCCGAAGGAGAAGACCAGCATGCAAAATGAGGCAACAAGCATGGCCTTGGCAGAATTGTGACATCAGCTACAATGTTTTTTCACTCTTCTCAATTGACTCCTCTTGGCTCTTTCCCTATATATACGCAGACTTAGTCATTTATCAGGATCTTCCCCACTTTTGTAAAGAGCACTGCTCTCCAAATTTTCCACCTGAATCAATAAAAGATAGTTTTACCTCTATTTGGATGGATCTTTCTGTGTATGCATTGAATGTTAATCTGTGTCCAGTCATTGTCTCTTGATGCTCTCACAGGTTCAACACCAGCAAACCTATGATCTACAAAGTGCCACTGTCTGCTGCTGTCAGGAGTAGAGTTCTGTTTTGGAGGTATAAAACAGGGGAGGTCACTTACAGTGTGTATTTCTCAGCACCTTGGTGAGTCCCTATTTCTTGTGCTTTCCATAAAAACCTCCCTGTCATCCCAGAGACCTGGTCTTTTCTACCAGATCTGAGTGTATGTATGTTTTTCCCTGATCCTGAGTGTGGATGTGGAAGGTCAACCTATTTTTGGTGTATCACCTCTTTTAGAGTAGGCTGTTTGCTTTCTTGCACTTCTTTCCCTTTTCATTCCCCCCCAGTATACCTATATACCTATATTTTGCATTACCTGAAACAAACAAGATACATCAGAGGGAACTAGCCCATACCTAGAGACTCTCCTCTCTTGCTTTGCCATCCCACAGGTGAGAGAGGGGTTTCCATGTTGTGGGGAGAGGGCAGGAATCCATTTTCTTGCCGCAGGGTGCACTTTCCAGCGTCAACACTACCAATTAGGGTCTTGATTCATATTTATAGTAGTGGACATCACCATCTCATTGGATTATCCCTCTGATAGCCATGGACCTTTTTTATCATAGTTATTTTGAGTTGGCACAATAGATCTAGACTTACTTGGAGCATTGGGATTGTATTGCCTTGATTGAGTCTTCTACCCTTGTACTTGCTAATTAGTTTGGTAGGGTGGCCTATTGTACTGAAAATTTTGATTATTATCCTAGTATGGCCTGTATGGTAGATCATGTTGCCTCTCTATTGCAACCAACTTATTGTTCTAGTCTTTGAGGAGACTTTTTATCTTCCCCAATCTATTTTTTACTCACCTTTTATTTGATAAAACTTTGTTGATTCTAGAATTAGAGAAATAATTGGGGTATGAGGATGTATTTTTTGGAAAAGAGGCATTGGTGGTCATGGAGCCAACTTGCTTGCTTGTATAAGGCAATTTTGAACCTTAATTATTACTTCAAAAGCTACAGAAAGGGTGTTCCCTCCCATGGATTAAATAATTATAGATACATTCAAGCTGAGAGCCTTCAAGTAATATAAAAAAGCATATTTGAGCATAGGCTTGATTACAATAGTAATTCTATCCCAAGTCTTCTAGAATATGTAATTGAAATCCACCACGAACTCATTAGGGAATCTCTTGATTTTTGTAATTTGCTCCACAAGTGAGAGATGAAAACTCTTGTCTTCAAAGTCTTTGCACATAACCTCTCCAAACTCATCCTAGCTATTGATTGATGTGGGGGGCAAACCTCTATACCACTCAAGTGATTTGCATTTGAAAGAAGTTGCTAACAATCTCATTACTACATTTTCTTGGGTTACATGATGTACCGAACATAGGTTAGCAACATCTACCATATGGTCTACAAGAGTAACTATATTTTCTCCTATATAATAGGTAAGGGCCTTCAAATTTGAGACTGGAATATCATCCCATTGAGTAAGGTTTAAGGGACTACCACCATTAAATTTCACAAAGGCTTGCCTTCTAGGAATAACCATCTAAGGTATGGGGTTTATAATAGTGTTTAGATGAACAATACTAACTTGAACATGAGGATTTAAGGTAAAAACAAGGGAACCAAGAGGGGTAGGTGTAAGATTTAGCTGAGGGGCTTTCTTCTTCTTTGTTATTTTTAAAGGTAGCTCAAACAAATCTGTTCCCTTCCCTTTTTTTCAAGATCTTGTGATAACCTTGAGGGGAATAAAATATTAATCAAGACTAGAAATGAAACTCTAAAACTTACTACTATACTCAGATATGCAAGATTAGTTGTCCAACCGGGCATGCCAAAATTGTTAGCAATCCAACTTGCACCCTGGCTGAAAAGAGGAAAGTTCAAGTCCTACTTTCAAAGTTGGACTAACATGGGAATGGTCTAAGGCCATGGGTTGCCTATAACTAGACCAAACTATAGGATTTTTTATGAGGCTATCTCCTTAGATTTTATAATTTGGACCATTGCTTCTAAATCTAAGACTGGTTGGGATGAAAAATGAGAAAGAATTGCATAAAGTAAAAATTATTCTAAGCTATGATGATGCACAAATAATTTAATAAAACCACTCTTAGGACTGAAATATTTAACACACTAATGAAATATGAAAATAATGCAATGCTCACTATGCCTTATATGCAATAGTATTTCATATAGAGGTTTATTTGATGCACTTAGATTAGGAAGTAGGTTAAATAAGGTCTAGTTAAAGACACTTAAGCTCAGCTATCCACTATATCCTTGAGAGATCAATGATGAGGCACACTATATGACCTGAAAATATTGTCTCGAAATTTGAGAAATTATCTTATGATCTCCATCTTAGATAAATTTTTTGAGAGAATCCATGTCTTTTGGACCCTTATTTCAGATAAAAGTTCAAAAGAATTCTGCCCTCTGAAAAGTTCCCTTCAAAACTTTAGCTTGGTCCACCTTTCTATAGAAATAATATCCTTTGGAGAAAATGTGCCGAACACTTTTTTGAGGAAATTCCCTTTGAAAATACCTTTCGGAACCTTGAAGTGGACTATTTCTCTAAGAAACATACTATTTGGGGAAGTAGTTTGGGATATTTTACTTGGGGAGAAGCCCTTCAAAGAAATTGTTTGGGTAGCTTGCTACTAAAAGGACATTTCATAACTTTGAAAATAACCCTTTTGGAAAAATGTTTTGGAATTTGATCCAAAAGTTCCCTTTAGAAAAATTAAAATGACCTCTTCAAAGAAATGACCCTTTGGGGAAATGTTTTTGGACAAAATGTTTGAAATAATTATAGATACTTTAACAATAGGATGAAATAAAAATCCCAAAATAATTCCCCTTAAAATAATCTAGATACTTAACACCTTTTACTCTAGAACACTTTTCATGTGGAATAAATGTGCATTTGAGAAAATTGTTGTCGAACAATTTTCCCAAAATAAATCACACTTAGACAAAAAAGAAGTAGAATAATTCTTGAAAGAATTAACCCCTATTATTTTGCTATAGGCTTTATGGCAGAACCCTTCCTCTAAAGGAAATCAAAATTCCATACTTAGCCTAAAGTGAAAAAAATTCTAAGTATAAACTTAGGCAAAAGTTAAAATAGTGTAAATAGGCAAAGGTAGATTTGTTCCTACAACCATTAAAGCATCATGAACACCTACCTAGATCCCCACCAACTGTAATGTTGATCTTGTCTCTAAACCCTTGATCCATGTAATAATGGACCTTTCTCATCTTATTTAAACTGGGTAATAACTTGGCTTGTGGGCCAAAATGGCCAATAGTAGGTATAGAGAGAGTGAATGTTTTGGACTCTTGATAGATAGTGCAAGTCACCTCTAAGAGTCAAGTTTCTTTAGAAGAAAAAGGTTTTCAAGCCTAATGGTTACCTATAAGCCTATGATAGATACATGAGTGAGAAAAGATATCCTTGTGAAGGATGAGAAGTAAAAAAATGTTTATAGAAGAAATAAAGAATATGTGCAAACTCTCCATCCTTTTTCAAGAACACTTGGAACACCAAGACTAGCCCAAGAAGACTCATTATCAAAGTGTGTAGTCAGGAGGCCTAATGGACACTTATAGGCTTATGTATCAAATATGAGAAGTTTGGGCATGTTTTGGACAAATTTTAAGAATGCAAATTTATAGTGTTTGAATAATAATTTGGTGAAATATCCTAGGAGGTTGAACTCATTTCAAGATGGAGAGAAGCTATTGAACATATGTGGTCAGGGTCATCTTCATATGACTACCCATTGACCCTAATAATATATTATTTAAAGATTTAATGTATTGGAGAGGTAAAACCCTTCAAGATAAAAATTAAACAAGTCAAGATAGATGGTACATACCTTACCAAGGTTTCTTAAAATAAGAAAAATCTTATTCATAACCTATCTTGCAAATTAACATTTATTGAGTCTACCAATAGGTCTGCATTGGCGAAGATCATGAATTTCGTCAAGTGTGAACATTCATAAAGAGATGCATGGATTTATGAGGATAATGGGGAAGATGGATAATTTTTTTCCCCTAATACTCATAGTATTATCTATCCCATAAAAGACCATAGATCTATGAATCATTATTAAGAAGACAACTACCTAAGAAACATTATTTTGCCTTAAGATGAGCTCAAGTAGGCAAGGGTTATTGCTTATAACTTAAGTAAAGATATTCAAGGGTATAAATGTCACTAGGAGATGTTGAATATGTCCCCATACTCTAATCTTATGGCATTGAGAGTTACTCAAAAAAACTATATAGTATGAATAATCATTAAGAAAGAAGTTCATTCAAAAACCTATTTGTGCTTCGTGAAGAACTTGAGAAGGTATAAAAAAATGATCAAAAATCATAGGAGATTTTTCATGGGAGAAAATAGTCCTAATGGAAATTACTAAGGTCTATGTCATTCATCTTCCTATAATTAAGTTTCCCTTTTAGGATTATATCTCTATAAATCATTGTTAAGAGAAAAACTACCTAAAACCCTTGTAAACCCTCATATTTGAGATTGATAGGCATGAAGGATTTCCAAATGAATATAGTGCACTTATATCACTTTAGAAACAATGTGGATAGACCTTTATACCTTATAATAACCTTGTAGAGTTATTTGTTAGCACGTGTGGAGGGTAAGAGGTATGAAAATGGCTTAGAAGTGACCATTTTGGAGATATTTGTAAGAATGTGAGATATTGAGGGCTCTTGGTCAATTGTGGTGGTTTTTTAATCCTTTTAAAAGGTGTGAGAGTCTTATTCAAGATATTTTACAAGTATACATGATGATAAGACATTTTTATATTCAAAAAATAAGTCAAAATAAAAATTGCCTTTTTGATTAACATAAGGTGGACTGAGTGATAGACCTTGTAAAGTCACCTATCAGCACTAAAACCTAAAGATAGACCTATATAAACCCAAATGGATGATTTAAGAACTACATCATTAAGGAACAAACCATTTCCAGTGGTTGTATCAAGTGGTGGATCTATTGAGCATATACATTGGCTTTAGAAAGCTTAAAAAGGTTTTAAAAGGCTAATCAACATCAAAAATATGTTATGAAAGTTTAGGTGTGATTGAGTATGATCATTGGTATATCATCTACATCATATAAAATTTTATTACATAGGTATTAAGCCTTTTCAGGGATTTCATGTAAAATGTATATGTTCTTAGCATTATACTAATCAAAATTGGAGTTTCTCAAGCATAAACAAGGAATTTAAGAAACCTAATGATAGATGGACATATGTTACAAACCCTAGAAGGATTGATATACTTTATGGCATCATTTTGAAGGCTTCCAAACACATGATTGATGTGTCAAGGGAGTAAAATGGTAGCTCAATGATAATTATCTAGTCAAGTGTGTAACTTGTGACTTGTCATCAAGTGAAGAGGCCATTTTCAAATGAGGTTGATGATTCATCCAAGGATTTGAATAGTCCTTTGTATGCCATTTTATAGAAGATCAAGATCACATAAAAGTGACACATGTTGATGGAGTTATTATATCTACCTACTTGTAGGCTTTTTTGTTTGTAACTTACCTCATTAAGAGATTATATTTGACATATGTAAATCTAACATCCTTCTCCTCTTCCTCTCCCACTTTTTTCTATATATGTTGCCTTGAATAGCTTGTTATGGATCCTCAACCATGATTATGTTGAAGATATACTCTTTTAATTGCATCTAGTCAATATATAGCTTATTTTGCTTTCTTTCATGGCTACATGTAGCCTAAATAATTGAATAGTTGATAAAATCAAGTGTAGACTCATAATCACCTTGGTTTATTTTCTTGTTATTCTTGACTTAATCAAATTTAGCTCACTAATACAAGTCTTAGAGAGTATCATCAGGGGTTAATTATGGATTAAAATTGCCAATAATCTTCCCTCATAACCCCACAATATCTTTCCTCTCTGCAAAACACTATTCTTATAGGTTCAAATTGAGAGAAGTGCACATCTTTTAGTCTTACAAGTCATAATTCATCTGTAATAGGTGTTAGTGATGTTAATATTTGGTGTATCAACTCCTTAGTTAGATTTATTTTATGTTTTCCTTCTCCATTTTCCCTTACAAGCTAGTAATGTAGTGTTGTCATCCTAATTAATACATTAAGGGGAGCTATCCCTATAATCTAGCAATTCAATCTACCTATTAGGCAACCCTTAACCTAAGATTATCTCCATGATACCCAAAATTGTGAAGGATTGAAAAACCTTCTAAGGTTACAAATTTGGGAGATAATAGTTATCTAATTATCATGGTTACTATGTAAATATATATGTTATTCTATTGTAGACAATGTGACAGTTAAGTAATGAGATAACCCCCATAAATCATGACCATTGAAAACCCCAATATGTTGCATTTGCAAATAAAAAAATTATACCTCCATTAATTGATGTCATTTTGAGTTTCTCACTCTCCATTTGTATTTTTTTATCCTTGATGAAGTTCAAGTGGACATGTAATATAATTAGTTAGTTAAAATCATAGGATCATGCCACATGGTGAAAATTTAGTTGGTTAAAGTAATGCACTGATTAATTTTGAAACTATACTCCATGGTCACTATGTGAATTACATGAGTGCATGAATCCATGACCCTTATACATAGGATTTTACTTAAAATAAATAAGGCCAAATTCCTAATTAAATAAAGTGATTTAGTTTAGATGTTGGTTGGAAACTCTTGACCCCATAGTTATTGTTACAAGCAATATTAGAGATATGATTTGGGCAAGTTTTTATTGTAGGATTTTTTATTGGATCCAGTGTTGTACATTTCCTACTAGCTAAAGGATAAAAAATAAAACTTCTAAATTGGGAATAATTTAAATTTTTTGTCACCACAGTATTGTTAAAAGCTTTTATTAAAAAAAATTAAAAAAAATATATAAATTTTTTAACCTTGTGAAAATTATCAATTGTTAGATTCATCTCTATAAGATGATCCAAATTGTATGAAATTTAAATTACATGGTGCAAATGAATCAATACTATTTTAGATAAGATATATCAAACCTACACTTTCAATTGGGGCACACACTTGTCAAGTAGGAGCATGACCAATATGAAGATCTGCTAGATCCGATTAGGGGATCACTTGTATCATTTGTCATAACACATCATGCTAGGTAGGGTTCCAAAGCATACAATCTAACAAAATCACACAAAAACTCTAAAATATTCATATGGTTTCTATATTAACTTATGATAATAAACAAAAAACTAAACTAATCTAGTGCTCACAAAAGCTTGTGGCACAATGTGAGTGGTTAGAACAAAATGAATGAATAAAAACTAAACTAAACATGTATAAGAGATATATACTCACATCATTGTATATGGAATCCTAATACACAGGAGAGAATAATACATAATTCATTATATATCTACTCTTACAAAGGAGAAATAAAGTTAGGAATACTTACCCTTGAAGATGAACCTTCCAAGTCTCAACCTCTCCCTTGGCCAATGGTGCTTTGTAAGAGATTATTGTGGCTTGTAAGGACAACCAAGATAAATCATCTTAGGATACATGAACTACCTAAGCATCCAAAAGGCTTCTCTATAAGAAAAAATCATATCTCTAAAAAAATTATTAAACCCTAAAGGTTTATTCTTCAAGTAGAATGGCCAATAAGTAGATGTTCATTCGCACTTCTTCGCTTAATTCAACTCTCTTATGAAATGGTAAGGAATGACCTTGTATACATAGTAATATCTCACCCTAAAGGATTTTAGACATATCGAGTATGCTAGGTCAATTATGTTGACCTAGCACATTATCAAGCTAATGCCTAAAGTTTATGTTAGGTTGATTGGGATGCAAAGCAACAAGGAATGGCAAAGTATCCCTAGAATAAGCTAGGTCAACTAGATTGATCTTGATTATTGAATAGGTAAAAAGGGAAACAAGGTAAGAAATGATGGATAAATCATGAAAAATGGTGAAAATAGATAGGAAAGAGAGAAATAATCTTAAGGTTCAAGGTTTTAGGAGGCAAGAGTGTAAATAACAAGTAGCAAAAGGAATAACAATCTTACGAAGCACCAATGGTCTACCCACCCCTTTCTTGGTACACCCTTAAGGCATGCACTTTGAGAGATTTAGGCTTGGTAGGTTCTTAAAATATATGAAGTTTCAATAATCATTAAAAGTGTGAAAATTTTATGTGTATACATATGTCCTAAATGAAGCTCATCACATGTCACATAAGAGCAACATGGGATGGTGCTTCAGGATAAAACATGATGTAACATAACCCTAATGCTAAGTAAAGTGAAGTAAAAAGTAAATAAGATAAATGAAAGGACAAAATTGAAAAACACATACCTTTAACTTACCTTAGTGCTAGAGAAGAAGACTTGAAGAAAGTGGAGGTGTCCAATGTAAAGCACACTAGGTGAACTTGTAAAAGTTAGTGCAAAAATAGCCAAAAATAATTTTTTTAGAAGATAGACATATAATAGTGTTAAATAAACTCTATGTCATCATGAATCTAAAAAATTTTATGGTTTGAAAAATGGATGAATAGAAACAAAGATATGAGAAAAAGAAGGAATTTGAAGGAAAATAAATAAAGAATTTGAATTGATAAAAAGTAGTTTTAAATATGAAAAAGAGAATTCATTTTGTTATTTTGCATTAAAGGAGAAGAGAAAAAGAACTCTATAGATAAAAAAAGATATAATGGTGAGGGAACGACATGTTAGATGAGAGGGAGCTCCAAGAGCAAGAGCTGGTGCACTATAGCTATGCATCTAAGAATCTCAAACCAAATTTTGAAATTTGAAATGAATTAAGTGAATTTTGATAAAATTCAATTGTAAGCATTTATATATGATAAAAATGAACAAAAGTAGATTCTAAGGGAGGGAAATAGGAAGATGGGAAATGGTTTGGAAGGAATTACGGAAAAAGCCAAAAAAAGGGCAAGTTTTTGGCAAAATGTGCTAAGTCAACACACTAAACCTACTAGGTCGACCAGGTTGACCTAGTAGAGTAAATTGGGCTGAAATCCATGTGGTCAACCTAGAGGGTATAGGTCGACCTAACACATTTTGGAACCAAAAACCTAGTGTGTGGTATCCAGTTGGTCCATAAGGGCTAAAATGGAAACTTAGCACAATAGAAAGAAGGATAAGAAGGAAAATAAGAAATGTGGAGAAAAATATGATAAAAATAGGAATTTTTTTGGTCAAACTAGGTTGACTAGGGAACCAAAAAAAGCACAAAAAGCATGCAAAAAGTTGAAAGAGAGCTAGAATGGTCTGAAATGACCAAAGAAGGGCAAAGGGGACCAAAATAGGCTAAATTAGATAAACATGAATAAATTATACTTGTTTATTATTAAAAATAGAATGTATAAAGAATGTATTATGATTATACATGACATGGAGGAACTAATATATCCTTTGTTGTTTCTTGATTGTAGAGATGATGATGGCTCTAGAGATTGTTGGTCATTTCTTGGTTACCAGATTGTTGGAGAGATTGACAAATGAAGATAGGGATAGACTGATATCCATAGGTTTAGGAGGTATAGTAAATATGTGTAGGATACTCCTGAGTGTAGACTTGTTAGTCATGTTACTTGGTTGCTGAGAATGATTGACTAACACCTTAATATGAGAGGTGGATGGGGATGTGATAGAGGTGAATATCACACTAGAAGATGTCCATGCCATCCTTGGGCTACTTATGGTAAGAGCATTAGTGACCATAGGGATACTAGATAGTGAAGAGGAAAGGAAAACCTTAGCCATGTGGGCTACAAGTTAAGAAATGATATTACTGGGGTGGAGAGTGAGCATGAATGATGTCTATATATCATAGATTCTAGATCTATGGAAAGTGGTGATAGGACTTATGACATAGTGGGTGATCTATCATAACTTAGATGGTAAGGTACCACTATACGTTGTAGCCTTGAGCAGGATAATACTAGAAGAGCAAGTAATATATGATCTAGGCTTTACCATCTGGGTCCAATTCATGCATGATCTATAATAGATGCTGGTCAGAGGGTTGAAGACTATAAGACTGATCATACTATTGATAATATGGATATATGAGATATTTCTTATGTATTGGTCAATTGGATTGACCCATGTGGTTGATGATAGGTTACCTTGAGTGAGGAGATGGAGAGAAGAATAGGTAGTATGGGTCATGCCCCATGTATTAGCACTACAAATGGTGAGGCACATTGACATAATATGGAGACCATATGAGACGCTAACAACTACCTAGGAGAGATAGCACATAGTTAGACTAGTGTTATAGAGGAGAGAGGTGATAAGACACCATACATGTTGGATAGAGCCACATCTAATGACATAGGTGTCAGCATAATTGGGTCTACCTCATATAGTGACACTAATACTCATGCCTGAGTAGTGGACTCAACATTTGAGGGAGTCATGAGGGAAGAGGGGATTTAGACCATTGATAGTGAGGCCAAAAATGTGACCATATTGAGAGTGACCATAGACTAGTCAAGCATTATGGTGGGTAGAGTAAGAGGAGGAGGAGGTAAAGGTAATGATACTAGATGTACCACCACTAATTCTATAGAGAGATGAGCTATGACCACAAAGGACATGATATAAATAGAGGTAAGAGAAGAGAGAGGAGACCATCATCATCCTTGGTGAATCAATAGAGGAGCCAAAAGAGATACAGATGAGTGAGATACCACTAATGCATAGGCTTTAACAAATGCAATTCATGATAGCTGAGTTTGAGATGAGGAGGTGACCTATAGAGGAGGTACTGGGAGGTCACATAGATGGGGAGACTATGCTAGGTGGTCGTGTGGATGGTGAAACCATAGTAGTTGAGACATAGATAGATAAGAAAAATATAATTGATTTATCACTTAAGATTTGGATTAAAAGATAGATAAATAGATATTAAAAGATATGATAGTGATCTAATATCTATCTGGTGTGATTTTATAGGTGTACCTAAGGATGAGGAGGAGAGATGGGAGTACTTAGTTAGGGGAACAATCCATGATGTCCTAGATTAGACTCTAAATCCATATGACCCCATGAAACTAGAGGATTTGAGTTTACCATCTACCCCAACTTAGGTGAGCTAGTTTAAACTAGTAGGGGAGACCATGAGGTAGATACAAATGCAGAGAGAGGGCAAAACCACTATTAGAGATGGGTACAAGAGAGAGGTAGGACTAGTAGGCCCTAGCTAATGAGATAGCTATGCATTTGGAGATAGTGACAAAGATGATGTAGGCATATATAATGATATAGACCTAATTGACATAGGCATATATAACAACCTAGACTGAGTTGTTACAAGAACAGGTGTAGATAGCATGTTTATAGGGGTATGTAGAAGGATTGAGATCTTGGAATGCCTCATTATAGCATACAATTTAGAATATTTAGACTAAGGCCTCAATAGGTAGCATGGCTTGGCCATTAGATAGATAGGAAGCCTAGCCCTAGAGCTGGAGCATTGTTTATGGTTGTCTATGTTTTATCAATCTCTTGAGATATATATGATGTATCATTTTGGATTACTGATGTGATTGTGTATGTGGTCACTATGGATATATTGTTATCATTATGTTGGTTGTTTATGTGGATGCTCTGGATATATTTCTTTCTAGCACATGTATTTAGCTTTGTTGTATATGCTATAGGAAATATATGTGATTTGGTTTCTTTTCTAGCATTATGAGAAAAACATGCATGGTTGAAAAATAAATAGGCAAAAAGATTTGGAAAAATATAATAAATCAAAAATGCACTACACACTAATTCAAGCTGGAAAATGTGTAATAAAATTAAAAAAAAACTAAGTGTAAAGAACCAAGAAATGGAAAATAAGATGGTAAAAAGGGGATTTGTTTTCAAACCAAAGATAACATATTTTTGCACCAAATTAAAACAAATAAAATCATACTATATCACATTGGGAAGTATGAAAAACAAAGTAATAAAATGGAAGGTATGCAGAAGGTCACACAAGGTAAGAAGAAAAAATGAAAAGTCAATGAAAATTTGTCTTAAATTTATCACACTAATTCAAACTAGGAAGTATGAAAAAATTCAAGAAATGGTTGAAATCTTACATGCGCTCAAAAAATAAGAGGTGAAATAAAAATGAAGTAAGCATAAAACATACTAGTTCAAGTTAAGAAGCATGTCAAATGATATGTAATTTCATATTCAATTGAATCTTATCTCAAAATTGACACACGTAATTTGATGGTGACTTGATTGTTGGAAAATTTTGTGAGGAGAGTTGGGTCATATCCATGGTCTTATGCTACAAATCCACAAAGGGAACACCACATGGGGTGGAATATGCATGAACAACCAAGTACACGGGGAATAAGGGTAATAAGATAAAACATTCATAAATGAAAAACCCAAAAGGATGCCAAAATAACATTGGTAAGTAAAATAATAATATTGGATTAAAATGAAAAAGCAATGGTAATTTTGTGAGGAATTGTTGGGTCCTATCTATGGTCTTATACTACAGCTCAAAAAATAAAAACACAAGGGGTGTAATAAAAAAACAAGACAATATTTCTCAAGAGGAAATATGAGGAAAGGGAATGAAAAAGGGAGTGTAAAAATAAAATACTTAGGCATCTTAAGAGAAGACCTTAGGAGATAAGAGGCATACTAAGAACATGGGAAGACACTAAGTGACTAGTGGTCATCTATGTACAAAGGAAACCTATTCCCTATAGACACAAAGCTTTGTATACAGATAAGTGTGCTACTAAGATCAACTCATTAAGGTATATTGGTACAATGAAAATTAGAATATACCTACCTCCCCATGACATGTTTCCTACCCTCAATACCCCTTACAAAGTCGTCAGTCTACTACAAAGATTGGGTACTTACATGAGAAAGTAGGTAGCACTAGAAGATTTTTTTGAATTCCCCTATTCTAATCTACTGGCCTACCACACCCTAAAGGACTTTGGCTCTATGTGAAGCTGAATATGGAGTTTTAGCTTTGATTGGAGATAGGAGATGTGTTTGTATCACATCTTTTAGTGTGATTAGACATTTAAGAATATTGCATATTTTTGCCTTTTGTTATCGATGTCTTTTGTTTTATTGATTTGGATTTTAACTTTATTTTTTAAGGCTCTTTTTTTTTAGATTCCTCCTCCATATGTATTTGGAATGACCAAGCATGAGAGAGATAGTGATACACATGAATGAGCTATAGGCTAAGGTTAAAGAAAGCTAAGTAACCAAAGACAAAAGACTGACTAAGACACTTAGGCTTGATAATGAATAAATATGTGATCTCAAATCTCAACCATGCATATGATTGGTTTATAGAAAAAGGAAGAAAGGAAAAGGGAGATCCAAAAGTGGACCGGTAAAAGGAAATAGTAATGAGAAAGGCTATTTGCTAACTGATCACATCATAAAAAGAGACAATAACCAAAGGGAATAGGGCAAAGACAACCAAGTCACCGTGACAATTATCTATAAAAATCAAGGATAAGAAAATAAACAATCATGAAGATACAAGGAAACAACAAGATAAATATGGTGATTTTGTGGGGATCCGTCAGGTACTATTGGTGGTCTTATAAAGTAACTCACAAGAGAAAATATACAAAGGATGCACCAAAAATAAAAGAGAAATATAAAGCAATTATAAATAAGAAAAAACATATGTGAAAAAGATAGAATATAAAATTAGCAAGAAATATAGTACAACAAAGAAGATAATGATATAAGATAAGCAAGAATTTGACATAGTGTCGAACGATAGAATCAGATAAAAAAAAGAAATAAAAATGGAGCACACATCCAATCCAAATATAAATGTAAACATATCACTCATGTGCTCATAGTTATTGGTAAATCTATCCATACACATTATCCAAGACATTGAATAAATCTCTATGAATTTGGATACGAACTACTGCTAATGTGTCATAAATCTTTGCATAATACTGGGAAAAAAATTATTTTTTAATATACTCAACTAAAAAAGTAGGAATACTCATTGGATCATGCTGAGGAGTGAAATCAGGCAAAGGATGATCATAAGAATGTGTGGGAATAGGATCTATGGGAGAAGGAGGAGTCACCAATGGAGAAGGATCCATAGGTGAAGGGGGTCCATGGGTGGAGAAGGAACCACAAGAGGTGTAACTATGGGAGAAGATGGGGGAACCTTCTTGTAGAATGACCTATGGGAGGAATAGTATCTAGTCTAGGGATAAATATAAGATGATCTTTAATATGTTGTTGAAGGATATGATAATGATCAGTATGATGTGTGTTGCATTGGTGCCATATATAATACCTCTCACCATACTTAGGTATATAGTCAAGAAGAATCTTGGGAGGAGGTATGGTAGTGTCTATGGGTGGTGAAGAAGGATGTAAAGTATCAATATATTGTCACAACTTATGATAATGGCTAGATGAATGAGTATCCATCCCATGAAAGCAATAAATATGCTTGTGAGTGTGCTTAGGAGGAACAATCATGGGAGGTGTAATAGGTGTGGATGAAGAGAGAGATGACTCATCACTCTATTTGGTGGGAAAAGGATCCATCTTAGGAAAAAGAAGTAAACCATTACCAAGAGGAGGTAGTGATGGAGAAGGAATAGAGCTAGTTTTAAAGGGAAGAGAACTAGTGAAAGAAGAAAGAGTAGGCTCATCAATAGGGGAAAAAGAAATAATAACTAGTTTTGACACAAGTTCCATTATGGGAGGAGCAAGATCAATAGAAGGTCTAATAAGGGTAGCACTAACCTTAGGAGTAAACCAATGATGAGAATCAAGGAACCTAGAAAAATGGTAAGGGCCAGTCATAACATGATCGATGAGCATAGTCCTATAGGGCTCCTCAGAAACTGGAGGTGTAGGTGCCATCTTTACTCTGTGATAAAGAGGAAAAATATAAGAATCAAGAACTAAAAAATTTGAAACACAAGAGAACGCATGAAAATACTCAAGTAAATAAGAATGATAATGCATAATCTTGACATCATGGGCTTGGAAAAGACCACCTAATAAAGGATCATTTAAAGAATAGACATCATCATAATCAAGCAAATGAAGATCAATGAAATAAGCCATAATAACTTTGTTATTGGAAGAAGCATGGTGAATAGAATGATGAGTCTTGGCTAAGACTACAGGAATGTCATCATAAGGAGGTTTGTGAGAATGAGGTTGCAAGGAAGCAAGAAGTTGTGAGATGAGATGAGGCATGAGATCAGAAGTTTTGATCTTGACATTAATCTCATTAGGATCATCATCATCAGAGTCTAAAAGGTTGGGAGGAATACTACCAATAAGTTTAGGATGTCCATTGTATCCTCTAGTTGAGTTGATAGGAAAATTTAGATGTTGTGATTCTTGAAATGGAATGCTAGGTAAAAGCTCAACAGTAAAAATATTAAAGACACCATGATCTTGGAATTATTAAAAATTTTAAGGGTTAGTTGTTAACCATTTTATGCATAACTAGTTTGTGTTTTCCCTTTCAACTTTTCATTTCTCCCTTGCTCATTTTCTGTGTTTAGTCACTTGCTTTGTTGCTTGTCTTTTCCCTTCAGCCTCTCCTAGTTTTGAATCTTCTCCCTTGTTCTTTATTTTTCCCTTTGCCTTGTTTGCCTTAGCCTTTATTGCTTTGTTTTTCCCTAAGGTGCCCTTTGGAAAAGGTTCCAAAGGGCCACTTCCCTTCTAAGTTCTCTAAGTTTTTTTTTGAATGGACTTTCTTGCCTTGCCTTCTTTCCAAGTGTCCCTTCAAACTTTTTTGAAGGGCACTTTATTGTCCAAGTGACCCTTCAAAAAATTTCTAAAGGGAACTTTCCCCCCAAGTGTCCCTTCAAACTTTTTTGAAGGGCACTTTACTGTCTAATTGACCCTTCAAAAACATTTTGAAGGGCACTTTTCCCCCCAAGTGTCCCTTCAAACTTTTTCGAAGGGCACTTTATTGTCCAAGTGTCCCTTCAAAAATTTTCAAAGGGAACATTATTGTCTAAGTAACCCTTTGAAAAAGTTTTGAAGGGCACTTTTTTGCCCAAGTGTCCTTTAGGAAACTTTCTTAAAGGAACTAGCCATTACCTTTCAAGAAAAATTCCCAAAAGAATTCCTTCAGGCAAATTTTCTGAAGGAATTACTTTTAGAAAATTGCCCAAAACATAAGCCCAACCCAAATGGATCCCTATGATGTGCCACATGATGTCAAAATTTGATGCAACTAAATAGTCATTGGGATTCAAGGATGCGACATGCTATAAGATGTCAAATTTAGGGTGGTCAACTAACTGTTGGGGTGTAAGACATGATGTGTTATAGGACATCAAATTTAGGGTAGCCAATTAGCCATTGGGGTGAAACTTGGCGACATGACGTAGGACATCAAATTCATGCCTAAATTTTTTAAATATGTAGTAAAGTCATTGGGAAAACTTGAATGACTCTGTAGTGCAAATTGAGTTTCCCAACAAGCTTTGCTTATGAATTTTATAAGTGGAAGCAATCAAAGAACCTAAAGGAACAAGCAAGGAGTAAAGCCATTTAGAAAAATTGATAGGGTCTTAAGAAAATAAAAAATAGGTTTTTAAAAGAGTTTTTATTATGACTTTTATAGGTATAATCAATCAAAAAACTTGAAAGATCAAGAATAGTGTAAATTGGGTTTCCCAACATGTTTGACTCATAGGTTTATAAGTAAAGCCATTCCGAAGGCCCGATTGGGTTTGTAGTGAAAAATGTATAAGATTTAAAGAAGAATATAAGGTTTTAGTAGCAATCCAAGCCATTTATTATGGAGTGTCATATCACCATTGCTTTTATAGTGATCCTGGTCATTTCAAGAGGGCAAATCAAAGAGAAGGACAAACTCCAACTGAATGAAAGAATAACTAAAATTAGTTTCACTAGGATGATGAATACAAACCATTTTAGAGGATTCCATTTTTTTGGCCAAGATCTCTCTCTTCTCTCCTTCTTTTTATAGAAATAGGACCCTTGGGATCTTGTTTTATCATCCATAGATAGTACGATGAAGCCCTGCTAGAATGTTTTGCCATTTTATTGCCTTTGAGAAAAGAAGCATAAATCTATTTTATTTCTAAGTTATATAAATTTTCCTAGGCATGAAAGAGACACAATGTGATAACAAGTAATTTTTTATCCTTCTATTCTCTATCCTTCATGTTTTTGAGCAAAGAGTTGATCCAACAGGTCATGTAGAGTTGATTCTAGTTGTATGAGATTTTGCACATGTGTAACCCTTCTTTGGAATATACAGGTTATCTTTTCTAGTTATTTATCTTATGTGATATCATTCATTTTGTCTCTACATTTGATTCAGGTAATAATTCAAGTGACAATTCAGGTGACGATTTTACCCCAATTGATGATGGAACTTCTAGGAGCCATAACTTTTACACTATTATTTTGATTGACTCATCGTTTAAACTATTAGAAAGCTGAGAACAAGGAAAATGTGGTGAGATGGAACAAAGATTATATTGGTGGGTTTTGACCTTTGAAAACCCAATAGAAGTGCCTCAAATTTCAATTTTAGTAGTGCATTCTAAAAATAGTAAGTTTCTAAAAATAGTAATTCCTTAAATTTTGTATTTTTATGAATCATGGAAGTTGAACCACTTAATATCCCTCAATATTGGTGACCACACATCCTCCTCCTAATTCAAAATATGTATAAATGAATATGTAACCCAAAAAAGGAATCAAACATCTCTTCCCAGAGATAAGCATATGTTTGTATTTGTAATCTTGAGTAATAAAACATCTCTTCTTAGAGAAATCATTATTGCTATGTTATTTTCATGTTATTGAAATATCTTTCAATCAAAACTTCTGAGTTTTGGATCAACATTGAAATACTTATGTTAGAATCTTCTAAAACTTGAGTTATAGACTATATTTTGTTGTATTGTGCATAAGTTAGAGAATACATGTGGATACTAATTCTTGGTGCATCACCATTTTAGATGAGGCTTTTAGTTTATGTAAAATTCTAAATCTTTTCACTCATACAAATTGGTTCAACAATTTTACTGCACAAAAAGCTAATAGAAGGAGCTATCCCTTTCAACATAGAGGTTCATTTCCACCTATAAGCACACCCACAAGCATGGAAATGTCCCAACATTGCCCAAATCTGGAGGAGGCCTGAGCAACCCTAATCTAGGGCAAAATATTTGGAGACAACATTAGTATCTCCTTGAATCCTATAAATGGCTCCATTATGAGGGAATTTAATGTATTAATAGGTATAAGAAGGGATAAATCACATACAATGAGTCCATGGCCTACCGAATAAGATGTTATAAGAAATAAAAAAGTTAAAGATCATCACCTTCACATGAAAGGTGATAGGTGGGATAGTAATGGGAAGGCACATACACCTTAGAGGAGGATTTTACTTCTATCATATCATTACTAGGTGATATGTGTGGACTTAAGATTATATTTAGAATATCTAAGGGTTTTATTGAAATCAAGAAAAGTAACACAAGTGCTAGAACCCTTGTCAATCAAAGCACGCTTAACTTGGATATCATCAAAGTGGATACTAATAAATAGGGGAGGATCATCTAAATGAAATAAAATCTCATCAAAAATCATAAATGCAATGGTAAATTTTAATGAAAGAGAAGTGTCGATAGTTTCATGAACATTGATGGACATATCTTCACATTGTTGCAATATACTATCTTCAAAACTAGATAAGGTTGCCTCCCATCCTACTAGGGGAGGATGAGGGACATTCATCTCAAATAATAGTTGCATAACATGGTTCCAATGATGGGGAGATGTCCTCATGAGTTAAATAAATGTAATTTGAGAAGTTAAATTAGTGAGCTTTGCAATGGGATCCCACTCATCATAATCGATGAGAATATTGTTAGATATAGGCATGTAATGGTTAAGGAGGTCTTCAGAGGGAGGAGTCTAAGATCATTTAAATTTGTATTGATAAGAATGAGAAGGCTTATAAGAAGGTTATAAATCATGTTGAGATGATGAACTAATAGGTTCAACTTGATCTTGAGAAGTAGAAGAGGTGTTTAATAGAAGGTTGATTAAAATTAAAAGGAGAAGATGATAGAAGAGTGGTAGAAATAACATGGGATGTGTTATCCAAAGGATAATCATAAGTTGGATCTTCATCAATGGTTATAAGATCTTATTTCCCTAACTTATTTAAATGAGTTCGAGAAGAGTCTTGGATAACACAGTATACTAGAGAAGGAGGTGGGGTGTAGATAGGTTGAGAATTGATGAAAGCCACCACTCTTTACATAGTAGTCATGCTAACAACATTTTCTTCAAAAATTTGTTCCACAAGATTTTCTAAATTATTGGTGAAAGAGATGGTCTTGCCTTGGTTTTCTTGAATTGGTTGATTAAGTTGATGATTAGGTAAAGGATCCTTATAAATAGGTACATGAACATTTGCTTGATTCAAGGCTTGAGTTTTACCATGGGTTTTATATTTTTTGAATGCATGCTCATAAGCTTGTTGATGTCAACACGTGATTAAATCATAGTTGAAATTAGGTCCAAGAATAAAGTACATAGCTAAATTATGAAGCTATCTATAGGTCTCATGAGAATGACCCCAAATATCATGAAATGAACAAAACTTGTTACGCTCATTCTAGGTTTTCATAGGATGAGTAGGGTCAATTTCATGAGGAAGAGGCTTAGGTAGACATTTAAGCAATTCAGCTAAGGAAAGAGATTTATGAACATAAATGTTATTTGTTGAGAAATGGGGATTAGTAATTTTTTGAGAAGAGGAAGGTAGTTCCAAAGAAGGGGTAGGAACAACAACTTGAACATGGTGAATGACATCATACCATCACTGGTAACATTATGGTTTTTTTTTAAAGTAATATATGAGAAATCGTGGAAGGTTTGGGTGGCTCAAATTGATGCATAAGGAAATCTTGTCATTTATCTTGATCAATGGCTTCTTTCAAAGTGTGTGGAGAAAGGTTACATACTCTATATTGTAATTTGGAATAAAGAGAATTTGTAAAGAGATGAAAAAAAATATCATTAGCCATGTTGTGTTCACATTTATTTGATAAAGTCTTGCATTATTTAACAAATGCTTGGGCAATTTCATTTTTGATTTTCTTGCAATTGATGAAATAGGCCAAAGCATTTTCAAGAAGATCACTAGTTTAGAATTCTTGAACTAAAGCATTCACTAAATCCTCCAAACTAGTAATGGAATATGGTATAAGTTGATTGTACCAATCCAAGGCATCCTCTATGAGGGTCTTAGCAAGGAGCTTGGTAGCGGCAAAGGTGTTTAATTTAACCCAAACTTTCTAAAGATTCCCAAATGTTTTAAGATGAAGAGAAGGATTAATTGATCAATTATAAGAGATTGTGGGTCTTATACCTCCTATATAAATGTTAGAAATTTGAGTAGTGAGAGGTTCATTTTGTATATTCTTGATAGTTTTATTGATTAAAGGAGGTTGAGGAATAATATTTCCTTGATAATCTTGAAGAGGAATGGGGGGGGAACTTTGGTTATGTGTGCCCCAAGCCATTAGTTGCAATTGTGTTTGAAGATGAAGAAGGTGAATTTTGCATTCTCATCATTTGATTTGTGTTATGGGCTTGAAAATCATTTATTTGATTGAGAGTTTACAATAGAAGTTGGTGAGTTTGACTAACAATATTAGAAGAGTTGGTGTTGGTATTAGTGGCTTGGGTACCACTATTGGTGTTGTTGAGAGCTTGAGATGAATGATGAGAATGAGAATCACTAGTGGCAAAGCTTGCATGTGTAGCCAAAGATGGACTAGTGAATGGAAGTGTGCAAGAAGAACTAGAAACATGATTGCCTTGGGTAGCAAACAATGAACTAGTGGAAGAATTAAGGATAGTGGATTTTAAGAGAGGTCCACTAGATGTAGAATTAGCCATGATAGTTGAGATATTAGGCATGTAAGTAGAAAAAAGAAAATAAGAAGAAGAAACATGAGAAGAGGTCATGATCGAAGGGAGAGGTTGTGAAGCAAATAAATCAATACTACCAAATCCATTTAAGAATATATAATGTGGTGAATGAGGTTCATTGTCTTGACCACTAATCATGAGATTGTAAATGGTAGATGGATCTTTCCCTTTATGTTAGGGAAATTAGTTAATAAAGAAAAGCATTTCAGGACTATACTCTAACTCAGGTTGGTTTTCTTGGAGAAAATAAGGATTATGTTGAAAAGAGGTATCATGAGGGAACCCATAGTCAATTTTGTGAGTTGAAATATGGACATTACTAGAATTTGCAAAAGGAACTCTACTTTAGCTATGGGAAACCCCATGAGGATTGGTGAATTCCATCATGCATGCTATTTGAGATTCAATGTTGTCACCCAATAAGAAATCCATGATGAAAGAGGAAGGAAAGAAATATGAGAAAAATAGGATTCAAAAAGTGATAGAAACAAAGATAGGTTGACCCAATCAATCGAGTGCAAAATAGGGATAATAAAGATAGATAGGGTCCACAAAACTGACCCAATATAGAGAGCAAAAGCTGAAAAAAGGGATAAAGGCTTGAAAACTATGCTAAGTCAACCCAATCAACCTAGTACAGTGCATAAGAGCTATAAAAACTAATAGGTTGACCAAGTTGACCTATTGCAGTTAATAAAGGCAAAAAGTAGGGCCTAGGATAGTGCAGAGTCGAGCTGGTCAATGTAGCATAGTAGATAGGAAAAGAGAAAGGATAAAAGATGAAAAATGAAATGAGATATGCTTGTAGCTAGTCTAGAAAATTAGATACTGAAATGAAATACACAGTGAATTAAATTGACATTGGCTAATCCAATTGGTACACATACATAGACTGTAATTTTGAAATAAAAGTATAGATCATAGTAGAAACAAAGAAATAGAAACTGACCTTAGTGTTTTAGAGATGAAAATAGAATAGGTAACTAACCTATAACCTTGGAGAGAACTAGACCAATATATAGAACTAGGTTGAGTTGGTCGACCAAGTGAGATAAGAACCTAATGTAAAAGCTAAAAAAGAGTGTTAAGTCAACCTGGTCGACCTAATAGACTAAACTAGATGTCTAGAAATGTGATATGTCAAGTTGGTTGACCTAGTTGACTGGAATGTAAATCTAAAAGTTTGGAATTTAGAACCTGCACTATGAATCTTGAATAGGAACCTACTACCAAGTGGCTAGAAATGTGCTAGGTCAACCTGGTTGACATAGTAGGTTGAATAGAAAGTCTAAAAAATGTTGAAAACCTGTGTTGGTTCAAGCTTGTTGATCCAGTTGCTTGTTCTTACACAGAGAAAAATAGTTGGGTCAATGGAATCGAGCCAACAAGTTAAAACATGATTAAAAAGATGAAAAAATGAATAAAATAATTGAAATAAACCCTATAAGGGTTTGATTCACGTTGGGTTCACTAGAATATATGTAATAAAAATTACATGGTGTGCATGAATCAATCCTAGATTAGATAAGATAAATCACACCTACACTTCTGATTAGGGCACACACTTGTTAAGTGGGAGCATGACCAATATGAGGATATGCTAGACCTGATTAAGGGATCACTTGTATCATTTATCACAACACATCATGCTAGGTAGGGTTCTAAAGCCTATAGTTTAGCACAATCACATAACAACCTTATAATATTATTATGGTTTATATGATACTAAAAAAGAAATTAAACTAATCTAATAACAAGAAAAATTAGACTAATCTAGTGCTTAACAAAGCTTGTGGCACAATGTGAGGGGTTAGAATAAAAAAATGATTAAAAACTAAACTAAGCATGTATAGGAGACATATATTCACGTTAATGTATATGGAATCTTAATACATGGGAGAGAAGAATACATATTGTATTATCTATCTACTCTTACAAAGAAGAAATAAATTTAGGAATATTTACCTTTGAAGGTAAACCTGTCGAGTCTCAACCTCTCCCTTGGCTGATGGTGCTTCACAAGAGATTATTGTGGCTTGTAAAGACAACAAAGATAATTCAGATCTAGGCTACACAACCTACCTAAGCATCAAAAATATTTCTCCACAAGACAAGATCAGAGCTCCAAAAGAAATTATTAAACCCTAAAACTTTATTCCTCAAGTAGAATGGTCAATAAGAAAATTTTCATTCACACTTCTTCACTTAATTCAAATCCCTTATTAAATGGTAAGGAATGACCTTATATATATAGTAGTATCTTACCCTAAATACTTTTGAACACGTTAGTTGTGCTAGGTTGACTGGGTTAACCTAGCACATTATCAGGTAATGCCTAAAGTTTGTGTTAGGTCAGTCGTGATACCAAACAACAAGGAAAAGTAAAGTATCACTAGAATAAGCTAGGTTGACCAAGTCAACCTAGCTTACTAAATAGGTTAAAAGGGAAACAAGGTAATAAATGAGGGATAAAGCATGATAAATGGTGGGAATAGATAGGAAAGAGAGAAATAAGGTTAGGTTTCAAGGTTTTAGGAGGCAAGAGTGTAGATAACAAGTGGAAAAAGGAACACAAATATCACAAAGCAACAATGATCTGCCTACCCCTTTCCCACTACACCCCTTAAGGCATGCACTAAAAGAAATTGAGACTCGATAGGTTCCTATAAGATATGAAGTGTCAATAATCAATAAAAGTGTGAAACAGGTCAACCTAGCTTACTGAAGAGGTTGAAAGGGAAACAAGGTAATAAATGAGGGATAAGTCATGATAAATGGTGAGAATAGATAGGAAAGAGAGAAATAAGCTTAGGTTTCAAGGTTTTAGGAGGCAAAAATGTAGATATCAATTAGAAAAAGGAACAAAAATCTAAAGAAGAACTAATGGTCTACCTACCTCTTTCTTACTACACCCCTTAAGGCATGCACTCAAATAAATTGAGACTCAATAGGTTCCTACAAGATATGAAATGTCAATAATCAATACAAGTGTGAAAATATTATGTATATACACTAATGATATATTCTTATGGTACACTTTTTTGGGATAATTATTTCCACCCTTATGCACATTAATAATTTTTAAACTCATCTTGGAGAGATAATCACAATGGTATCATCTACCAATACACTTTTTTTAGGTCTAAAACCCTCATAAAGTTTGTACATGGCTAAACCTAACACTAACAGATGTGGGAAAGGGAGAGAAACTCATAAAACTCCTTACAAGGAAAACATGGACTCTGGAACTTCTAATCCATGTATTTAAAAGGTGGTTTAACAAATTCAATCAAATTTTAATGGAATTGTGTGGAAAGATGATCTTGATGCAGTTAAAGATGACATTATAGAGATGAGAGGGGACCTAAATGCCTTATATGATTAATTGTAACAAATAACTAGGAAATTGTCCAACTTTGTAGTTTATCCTTTATAAAATCACCCTCCACCACTCTTGATCCAAAACTTGAAAGTTTTCATTGAAAGATAATTTAGAAACAAGAACAAAACAATTCAAATAATGCTATCTCTGAGAAGAGATGTTTTATTGATCAAATTTGCAAACCCAAACATATGCTTATCTCTGAGAAGAGATGTCTGATTTCCATTTCAGGTTACATCTTCATTTATACATGTTTTTAAGGTGTGGGGAGGATGTGGAAGGTCACCAATCTTGAGGGAGATGAATTGGTTCGACTTCCATGATTTACAACAATACAAAATTTGAGGAATTACTATTTTTAGAAACTTACTATTTTTAGACTGCACTACTAAAATTGAAATTTGGGACACTTTTGATGGGTTTTAGGGGGTCAAAATTCATCAAGTGGAGTTCAATGCCATCTCAAAATGTTCCTCTCACTATTATCTTTCCAACATTTCAAACGGTGAGTCAATTGGAGCTACGGTGCAAAAGTTATGGCTCCTGAAAGTTTCATCATCAATTGGGGTGGACCCATCACCCGAATTGTCATCTGAATTGTGGTCCAGATCAACTATAATGTGGTTCTCTTCCAAACAATCACAATTCCAATCCTAGTGTGAAGCTAATGTTGACAAAAGTGGAACTCTAAAATTTTTATGGTTTTAATCCATTGGCATAGATCACTCAAATTGAAAATTTATTTGATCTACATCAAAATCCATGCTTGCAAATGGTTGTCATCACCTCTTTGTATCTATAACCTGATAAATTCATTTGATATTGATGGTTATGTGATTTAAATAAAAAGAAGGGTCTCTCAATTTCTTAGTCTATATTTTTGAAGAATTAAAGCTCCACTATTGTAATAATGTCTCAAAAAAGTACTTTATCCAACTAGTCAACCTACACAAAATAGTGACTATAGAGGAATATATTCATCAATTTTAAAATATTTCCTTACGTTTGGTAGACATCACTATGAAAAATTTGACTAACCTATTCTTAGGTGTCCTCAAGGATAACATCTAATTATAGGTTCACATGTTTAGTCATAATTCAATATTTAGAGCCATCAAAGGGCATGCATGGTAGAAGTAAAAGATTTGATTAGAAGAAGACCTTTCACTAATGTACACGAATGTACTTTCCTAACATCCTCATTTCCTTAGCCTACCTGATTCACCCCTCAAAAAATTGAGGAGAAGCATGCAAAAGGTTTGTGTTTTTGTTGTGATAGTGAAAAGAGGAAAGGACATTGTTGTGTTGAAAATAAGTCATTTTACATTGAAGGCTCTAATGAAGATGGCCAAAATTATGAAGCCTCAAGTGCAGGTTTAGATGAAATCAATGATGAATCTGAATATTATCAACCCATTATCTCTTATCATGTAATTTTAGGTATTATTAATCCTCAAACTCTTAAGGTGGTGATTTATCTCAATAAATAGAAAATGATTATGTTGATTGATTATGGGAGTACACACAACTTCATCAACAATAACTTGGCTAGTCATTTGAATGTTTTCATTTACCTAGCTTCATGATTCAAGTCATGATTATAGATGTTGGTGTCGTCAACTATTCTATAAATGGCCATAGTATTAAGATTGCTATAGAAGACTACATGTTAGATTCTCCTATGTTTTCTATTCCCATCAAAGCGGATAACATTTTTTTGGGAGTGAATTGGATCACCACTTTGGGAAATATTGAGATGAGTTTCTAATAACTATTCATGTTTTTCTATTTAAAACTTAAGACATTTGAAATTCATAGATTATAGGTTAAATATATATAACTAGTTAGTTCTTATCAGATGACAAATATTATTAGAAAAGGTGTTGAAGGATTTAAAATGTGCTTATTTTCCATAAAGGTTCAACCAACCAAGGAGTCTACACATCTTGATTTACAAAGAATGTTGGATGACCATTATGTTATTTTTTGTGGCATGCCAAAATAAATTCCACCAAGTTGAGCACAATATCATGCCATCATACTACTTATTGAAAGTACACCACCCAAAATTAGACCCTATAGGTATCCATAAGCCTAGAAGAGTGAAATTGAGAAGATGGTACAAGATATAATAAAGGTAAGAATCATCTGACATAACCAAAGCCAATATTCTTCCCTAGTGGTCATGGTGCAAAATAAGGATGACACTTGGAGGATGTTTCTAGACTACAAAGAACTTAATAAATTAACCATCAAATAAAAGTTTATTATTCCTATAAATTTTTATTTACTAGATGAATTACATGGTGAAATTTATTTTACCAAGTTATATCTTCACTCTAGGTATCATCATATTTGAATATGTGAAAAATACATACCTAAAATAATTTTCAAAACTCATGAAGGCTATTATGTGTTTATGCTCATGCCTTTTGGCCTTAAAAATGCACCAAAAAAAAATTAGATTTTGATGAATATTTTTGTCAAGTCATTTATGAGAAAGTAATGTATGATAAAGTTTGAGTTAGTTTTTTTATGACATCTTAATTTACAACAAAAATTTTGAAGACCATTTAAATCATACAAAACTTATACTGTCAATTTTGGAACAACATCACATTTATGTAAAACTTTCCAAATGAGATTTTGGATTACAAGAGGTGGAGCACTTTGGTCATATTATTTCACATAAAGGAATTAAATTTGATCCTAAAAATATCCAAGTGAAGATGGAGTGGTAGGTTCCTAAGACCCGTAATAACCTCTCAAGATTTCTGAGGCTAACTAATTACTATCATTAGTTTGTTAAAAATTATGGTACTATCATAGGCCCACTCACATATTTGTTGAATAGAGACCCCTTATAATGGAGTGATACAACTAAAAACTCATTTGAATAGTTGAAAATGGCTATATGCACCACTCCAATTTTGACTATTGTTGATTTTTCTAAGACTTTTATTGTTGAATTTGATGCATTAAAATATGGCATAGGGATTGTACTCATGGAAAAAGGCAGACAACATATATTTTAGTCACCAAATAAAGGGAAAAAATAGGCTCAATCTAATATATGATAAATAGATGATGTTTATTTTGTATGCAGTCAAGCAATGGAGACCTAATTTGATGGTTCATCACATTTAGGTAAAAAAAGATCATCATAACCTCAAATATTTTTTAGAACAATGATTATATTATGAAGAATAATAAAAAGAGTTGAATAAAATGTTAATATATGATTTTTAAATATTATATAATAAATGAAAAGATAATTTGGAGGACGATGCAATATCTTAGAGTGATTAATCAATTGAGGCATTATTATACATCAAGTGACCCCAAATAGTGCTAGAAATGTGGTGAATGTTCTACCCTACATAAGTTCCAACAACCATCTCATTAAGTTTTGATTTTCCTTGAATTTAGACATTGAAAACATGTCCTCTTCTTTCAAATGACTTTATAAGTTCAATTTTTCTCATTTAAATGATTAGGTCTTTATGGAGGGTATTCACTCCTCTTGAAATATAGGGAAAATCTCTTACAATTCTAGCTCCAGTATTGCTCAGTGGAACTCATGTGTGGAATTATCCAAGAATTTTGCAAGAATGTATGGTCAGATCAAGGCTAAAATGTACAATAAAAAAACTAGGGTCACCCAAGAAAAACTAATTATGGCTAAAAGTTCTCTTCAACTTGATCCTTATAATGGTAAACTAGTAATTGAATTTAACTCACTAAAGTATCAAGCTAGCCTATCCCAATGCTACCTTGCCAGGGGAATGCATATTCACTCAAGAATGGCTTGGCTTAATCTTGGTGACAAATGGTCTAATTTTTTATTTTAATTTTTTAGAAGTAAAAACCAAAGGATCAAAATTAATGGTATTGAGTTTTAGGGTAATACTACTCATGACACTTGCATAATCAAATAAGCTTTCTTTGAATTCTAATTTAACTTATTTTTGTTTAATGGTTCTAATACTCTCATAAATAAAAATAGGGATATTTGTGGTATCTTTATTCATAATAAAGTTTTAGGTATGTAAGCAACTTCCCTTGATGAGAATATCACTTTTGATGAAATCAAAGTGACCATTGATTCACTTAAGAATGACAAAGCACTTGGTATTGATGGTTTCCCTGTTGAATTTTACAAATCTAATAAGGATTGGTTGGCTAAATATTATCTTGAGGTCTACGAATAAGTTATTTTTACTAGTTTTTTGGGCCTTAAAAATAATAGAGGTGTTATTAAGCTCATCCCTAATGGAAAGGACCCATATTTAGTCAAAAATTAGAGGCCAATTACCCTCCTTAATGTCTCCTACAAAATTTTGGTGAAAATATTGGCCATGAGACTCTCCTCTCTTCTTCCCTCTATTACTTCTAGGACTTAGACTAGATTTGTTGAAGGAAGATACATTTTGGATAACCTAATTACAATTTGGGAAGGGATGTATTGGGCCTATGATTCTAGTCAAGATGTGGGCATGATCCTACTTGAATTTGAGTAAACCTATGACAAAATAGAATGGCTCTTCATTGAAATAATAATCAGAACCTTTGGTTTCCAAGAATTTTTTTATAGAATGGTAAATTTTCTTTTTAGAGATGACTCTTCTATCATCAAAGTGAATGGGGAATTGACAAACTCACTCAAGCTTTAATAGTCTATCAAACAAAGATTTCCTCTTTCACCTTCTTTATTTATGTTGGCATCTAAAGCCTTGCATTTTTTGCTTAGATTTTTAGATGTAGGTCCTCCTATCAAAGTAATTTCTCTACCTAATGAAGATGAATTAATTAATGTTTTATTTGATGATGGCACTACTCTATTATCAAATTGGAGAAAATCAACTTAAATTAAACTGTTGTAAGGCTTGATATATATTTCTTAGCTTTTGGATCTAAAGTTGCCATGCATAATAATTATATAATGGGGTGGTAGGAAACCCCTCCTGATTGGCTTACATAGTTTGGATGGATGTGGAAAGGGATGGATAAATTGGTCAAATACTTAGATATTATTTTTTGACTTACCCCTTCATTCAAGCTCATGTGGGATTGGATTTTTGTCAAAATTAATAAGAAAATTGAAAAAAGGTAGATACACTTGATTTATTTGCCTAGAAGAATCCAATTCTTACAAAACATTCTTGCATCATACAATATATGCTATGATTCTTGTTGGATTTTCAATAAGACACAAATCAATTTGATACATAAAATCATAAGGGATTTTCTATGGTCTGATGGCAAAGGAGGGAGGAAAAGACATGTTATTTCATAGCAATTTTGTTTGAAGCCCAAACATATTAGGGGACTTGGCCTAAAGGATATAAGGATCCAAGGCATCAACTTAATATTAAATGGAAATCAGAGCACTCAAAAGGGATGATCCATGGAAAATATTAGTTAGAAATAATATCTTATGTGTCTTTCCTAGATGTGAACCAAATTGGAAAGGGATCAATATTGTAGATCTTCTTATAGGTCCCTTCTCTATTAAATTAGTTGAGACACCAATTTTTTATTCTATTTGTTTTACTCTAAATTTTTTTAAACCTTCTATCACTACTAAAAATTTGTTTAGTTAGTTTAGGACATTTTACCAAGGTTATAGATCCATCTGATGGAATCTCTATGTCAACAAAAGGCCATAAGCACTCACTAGGATATTTTTAATTTTCACTAGTTCACTAAAGGTTTGAGGATTTTAAAATATATTTCTCACATAATAGTTGGACCACCTGGTTGGAGTTAAGAGTCAAATTTAAAATCCCTTTCACTTAGCATAGAACTTATACTCTTCTTCAAAAAACACTACAGGGGAATAATAATGTCTCCTTTATGGATGATAAGGGTAAATTATGGGAAAGTGTTAAGTGGTTGAAGGGTCCTCCCCTGTTCATGTTCTCTACTAAGATGCTATACAATAAGCTCTTTTTTTTAATTTCCTATATCTTACCCTTAATCATATTTAGAATGTGTGTGATCCCCTCTATTCTTGGTCCTTTAGGTTTAATGTTATCTTGGCTTCTTTTATTGAACCTAAAAAGTCTGATTTTTGTTGGCTTTTGATTTACAATAAATTAGATATTGGTATTATTTTGGTTAAAAGTGGTTTTGGGAAACCTTTTTGTTCCTTTTTTAGTGATGCTAAGACTTTTGAACATCTTTTCTTCTCATGTACTTGTGCTTCTAATATTTGGAATGTTTTCTTAAGGGATGTAATATTGTTTTTGATTATGAGATTGGATGGTTGAATATTGATTTTAGGTATATTTATCCTAAGAAAGAAATCCATATTTTTTTCCATAAGTTTTGTCTTGTTTTCTTAATTGAAATTTTGTGGTTTATATGGAAGTAAAGTAACTTATAGGGTTTTAAATCTAAGGCTAGGGTGATTACTAAACTCATAGTTGAAGTCATCCTATGTGTTATTTCTTTATAGATCTTTCTCTGATTGAAGGTGCCACAAGTACAACTAGAATAGTTATTTAGGTCTCTAATGCTTAAGATTATGTCAGAATAACTGATTGATTCAAGTGGCTATCCAAATTTGAGTCCACACCTAGAGTGAGGAGTTTTCCATGAATTGACTATAGAGATGAAATTTTTTGAGCATGAATGGGAGTGCATCAAGGATCCCTATTTTGATTAGGTTAATAAACTAGTTTAGGGATGGGTTAACTCTTCAAAATCTGACAAGAATGGTGTAAATAGTTGGCTAATGGCCAACTATAATATAATGAGGGATGTGTAGAATGATGGTCTTGATAGTAGTGTGATTAAAGAAGTCAAGGAATATGTTGTTCCTCTTGACCTATACATTGATCTGTTCTCTAGTGAAAAGGAAGCTCTGGTACAAGTTTTGATGATCAAAGTGAGGTTTGAAAACTAATTGAAGAAAAATTTAATGTATTTTTTGGGAAATTGGAAAAGATCATTAAAAGGGGTGGCTCTGCTGAAGTGGACAAGGCGATAAAATATGTCAGGTCTAATAACATGAAATTCATTTTAAACAAGGTTGATCAGCTGGGACCTTGATTGAAGATGAGATTTATTGAGGGACTTATGTGTGTGGAATCAGATGAAGACATTGAAAAGGACTACACCACTTCCTGGAGGGTGCTTGAGGACAAGGAAATGTATTTGATGGTAATTGGGTCCACCACTAGTGTAGGTGGTAGGATATGTGTGCTTTTTTTTTTTTTTTTTTTTGATTACTAGGCTACCTATATGGGGCTTGTTTTTATATTGTATTATTTATTTTTATATTTTTAATTATGGTGGAATGCATCCTAGCTTGATAATATATGGTGTTTTGAATCTTTAAAAATTGTTTTGTATCTCTAATGCTTATACTTTGTAATTGATAATTCAATATATGAAAAAATGATAATCACATGCAACACCCTCCAAATTGGTGATACATAAATATCAACATGTTCCTAAAAATTTACAATATCTTACTAGACCTCATCATATTTAACATCATTCTACATATCCTATATCTACTTCTCCTACACAACATTACACAAGTAGTGATCTAGATATCTTGTTTACTGTCTATGATCCATTTTCTAAACCTGATACACACACATCTAGCACATTTCATTCAATGAAATTAATTAATTCATAACTTATAATATATTTTTTATGATTCTCATATTGATGGGATCATTAGTTATATTTTTTCATTTTCAAATGTTCTGTATATCTCAAAAACATTCAAATATTTCTAAAGTGTTAAAACTTAACTATACGTAGCTTATTAACTATTGCATCATGTTTTCCATTTCTTGTACATTTGATAAATTATTGTAAGCCCTTGGCTATTTTTGATTTTTTATCCACTTGGCTCTTATTTTTCACCTCATAGATTTGAATAATTCAAAATAGTGATCAATTGTGCTAGATTATACAAGTTATCTCCTTATTATCACGGTCTATATTCTTAATTCTGCATTTTTCTAATAACATCAAACCTATCCAATAAGGGTTAAGACTAATTAGAATTACTAATTTAGTTGGTCAATCTTGACCTTTCTAAAATTTCACCTAGAAACCAAAATATGAGCACACACATGCTAAATACTTGTAATTCTTAGATATTTCACTTAATTTCTATATGCAAATAATTTTTTTCAATACAAAATCTTTCTTTTCTTGAGTTATATTGTTCAAACATACTACATACTTTAAAAAATGTCCATTTGGTGAAACAAGGATGTAAAATTAGTCTTATACATTCTAATTATGTTATTACATGATTTTCAAGGTTATATTTCATATACACTTGGTTCATCTTGCTCATACCTATCCATACAATAATTTATAGTGTTTATTTCATATTGACACATGTCATGGATTGCTCAAATATTTCTCTTTTATTCTACTTTTGAAACCTTGGTTATCAATGACTTCTATTTTTCTAGGTAGAAAAATTATACATACATACATACATACATACATACATACACACTACAAGTACAAAAATTGAAATTATTCTATAAAAAAAGTATCAAGACTTCAACATGATTATACTTTTAGTTTACATCATTGTCATACATTATTTATATTATCACATTATTTTTATTTCACACATGAATTTTACTGGTATTCATGATTATTACACATGACATATAAAATTTCATATTGATTAGGGTGTTATACTTACCTCTATCTGGTATCCTTGCTAAAATGGAAGTATCTTATCTATAGGTTATAGTATATGTAGGTGTATCATTCTATCACTCTTATACTATTGAGCTATATTATTTATAAATGTCTTGCTAACATCTCTATCTTACATTGTGTACATAGATATGTTATATGATATCATATGGTCACATTACATAAACATTCTTAGACTACATTTATAGTTCTATGTTCTATTGATGATATTAATCATACATAGAATATTACATATTTTTTTGTCTATTGTGTATGGCCCTTGGCCCCTGTATGCAAACCTTTCTTGAACATCTCTATGATATCTTATCTAGTACGTGTGAACGTTAAACATGCCCTTTATTATTGGCCCTTGTATCTATATATTTTAAGACATTTGACACGTCTCTTGTTTGAAATATTATTCAATTCCCTTTACATGTTTCCATTTTCATTTTGTATGCAATCTTTCATTATAAGACATTTAAACATGTCCCTTCTGTGCAGTGCTTTGCCCTATTGTATGACATTGTTTTTGTTGATATTTTACAATTTGATGGGTATTGTGATAGATATAATATAGTAACAAACACATAAGCTACTAATTTTACATTCTATTGTTATGAATTTCATTTTACATTTCTATATTTTTTTCCTCATGTGTTACATATAAAATTCAAATGACAAAATTCTTACTATGCTAACATGGTTTTTACATATGCTAAATTAATAAATGAATACAATTACTATGCATGTTTCCATTAGATTTTAATTTGAGATGAGCAACTTTAAGGATCAGCTCACCCACATTAAAATCAGGTGTTTCAGTGGGATTTTCATACATGAGATAATTCCCTTCAAGTGCAAAATCAATTCTATCACAAATTACAGTTTTAAATTTTCAAAATGGTTAAAAAAATAATCATGGGAATAGATTATGGGGAAATATGGATGGAATATGTACTCAAAATTAAATATCAATTTACAAATTTGAATAGTTTTTAGTAAATGATTCATTGCATGTACAAGTTTCGGGAAATATTTACAATTAGCATCTAAATATAGTTACATATTATAAAGTTGTCAATGGGGGCATGATATATATTCATGCCATGATTTTTAATATTTAAACCCTATTTTATCTTTGTATTATATGTTTTTAAGATTCATAGTGTGTGGTTTCCCCTTAAAATTGTTATATAGGTACACTCAAGTCATTCATTTTACCAACTACAAAGTTTCAATACAGAGGAATCCTTACATTATTTCACATCAAGTAAAACTTTCCTAATCTTCCCAATTATAATTTTAGTCATTTAAATCAATCCTCAGTCAAGTCAAAATCTTGTTTTATCCATACCAAAGTAAATCATGATCAATAATTCTAAAAGTCATTCCTAGATGCATTAATATATGTAAAGGAGCATAATATGTAAAAATCACTCTAAGTGGGAGAACTACATGGGATTGACTTCCCTTGGATTATTGTATAAATAGGAAAAATTTAATATTAATGGGGGTGATTGGGGTTATCTTAGTTAATTCCAATCTCATATTTTTATATTGGAAGGTTTTAGATCATTTAAAAACTCTAGTACGGTTTCAAATTTGGAGAAGTTATATTTAGGTCTTCAACACACTTCCCAAGGTAAAATCTATGGATATGGAGCTAATTCAGACTGTTACAAGTGATCTTGACTTAATTTCATATTTTTAAAGAAAATTCATGATTGACTTGTTTAGGTCAAAAGTGGTAGTCATTCTTGACCTCAATGTAATATTCCTAACCTTATTCACTCTCAAACATAGGATTTGGACACTAGCAGTCATAGTTCCCAATTTCTTGTTTCAATTAATCTATTAGTCAACATATTTAAATCTTTGACATAAAGACCTATTTTTTATCAATTATTGTAGAGATGGTCTCCTTTCAATTATTTACACATTGTTGAATTCAATCTTATATCTTTATTCTTTTTGTCACAATTCAATTCATACCAAAAATATTTATCCTATTCAATTTATATTAACTAGGTTTATTTACCATACTAATTCAAATTTTGATGAAACAATTATCAAGTAGGGACAATATATAATTAAAGGAATAAATAAACTAATAGTGAAGGGATAAAATGATGAATAAACCTATTTTAAGCGATTATTTTTATCACCATTATATTTTATAGGTTTGTTAAATCTATAAATACATTATGGATGATAATAACTCACCTTTTAAGGGTTGTGTGCCATGGTTTTGGCCATCAAAAAATGTAAACTAGGTTGAAAACTTTTGCATATATCTTTACACTTGACTATGAATCAAGATAAACATGCATATCTATTTAATAAACATTTATAAAGATAGTATTTTCACATATTGAACCCATTGAATCCTAAAAAGGATCCCATAATCACTATCACCTACTAAGGTGTCATAGTTATTGTTAGCCAAAATTATCTATCATTGATGGGGATGATTCAAAATGCTTCTTCTAGACTTGTCTAACCTTGTTGATAGGTTTTTTAGATATGGTATTGGTCAGTATTGGTCATATCAAGGTATCTTGTCAAGTGCTTGTCATCTTAATGTCCATTGCATGATCCAAATAAGTGAGTCTTACCCCTAGTTGTGTCTTTAACCCTTTTTCATGAAAGTTTTGTTTGAGTTTTAGAAATATTAAGGTAGTTTTTATGAAATTAAGGTACTTTTATTTATTTTAGTCTTAGGGTATATTCCAATGTTGAGATGAAACTTAATAGAAAAGATAAAATGTGAAGTTTTATGTCATTAGATAAGGGTATTTTTAAATATATTTGACATGTGTGTAAGGTTTTGTTATGTAATTGGTCTTAAATCTTTCTCAAAGTGCCTTGAAGTTGTTTCTTCAACATTGAAGCACTCTTTGTAACTGCATAAACACTATTTATAATGTTTAAGAAGATGATAATGAGAAAATGGTGTGGAAAAAAGAATGGGAAATGCTCCAAAACATTTCCCCAAGTCAGGAAAAGCATTATTGGTATTTGATCTATAGATTTATTAGAGTTTCTTAGCAGAATGTAGAGGTTTTATGAGGAAAGAGAGCCCATGGGGGTCTATTTGAAGGTTTTAAACTTTGGAAGTGGTCTCCTAGTTTCTTCCAAATCTCCATACATGTATCTCCAAGTTCAAACAATGTATAAATATCTTGAAAGGTTAAGATAAATGCTAAAACCTATCCTATTTCTCCATCGGGTTTATAGGCCTTCTTTGTAGCCTAAGGAGGGTCAACAATTTGTTGTTGGTATGTATAGGAGAGAAATAGTTGAAACCATTGATATAGGTGTTGGAAGGGGTCCTTAAACCCTCTCAATTTATGTCATTTGTTTATTAAAAAATTCTTTTTATTTATGAATCATCATTAAGGAGTTAAGGTGTTCAAAACTACATTTAATCCCCACTAGCTATATTTTCTATATTTATCATTAGTGCTGATTTTGGTGAATTTATGTTGGCAATTTGAACACATGATCCATGTCCCTAGATACCTATGTAGTAGGTTAACTCTAGGAAAATAGCCATGTATCAGATTTACAATGCCAAAGAAAGCCATGATCGATGGTATTATGAGTAACAAACAAGATTGTTGAAAATAAAAGATATTTCCATGCATGAAAATGATGGTTTTCACCTAGGAAGCATTATATTAAATCTCATCTAACTCCCTTAGATCAATCCAAGGCATTATATGAACTTAATAGGCTAAACATGAAGGAAATAAGAAAGTTTTAGGTTGGTAGGTGTTAGAAATTGAGATTGCACCCTAGCTAAAAGGAGGAAAGTTCAAGTCCTACTTTCAAATCTCGACTAACATGGGAATGGTCTAGGAACTAGAGCAAACCTATATGATTTATTATGAGACTATCTCCTTAGATTTTATAATTTGGACTATTGCTTCTAAATATAAGACTAGTTAGGATGAAAAGGGAGAAATAATTGCATAAAGTAAAACCTATTCTAAGCTATGCTGATGCACCAAGAATTTAATAGACCCACTCTAAGGCTTGAACTCTTTAACAAACTAATGAAATATTAAAATAAATTAATTCTTGCTATGACTTCTATGTAATAATATTTCGTATAGAGGTCTATTTGATTCCCTCAGATTAAGGAGTAGTGAAAATAAGGTCTCATTAAAGACACTTAAGCTCAACTATCTACTATATCCTTGAAAGATCAATGTTGAGGCTCACTATACGACCTACAAAGAATATTCTTAGCACTTAAGTTGAGTTTAGACATTAAAAATGAAGATGACATTCATAGATGCATATTACACAAACATGGAACACTAAATACCAATTAGTGAAATGAGTGAAAAAATATCTTATTCGCTACTCCAAGTGGCATAAAAATATGAATCTAGTAGAGTCTAGTTGTACCAATTTGAGGGATGCAAAATAATAGCTCGAAGGCTATATTTATAGTAGAAGGGAAGAGAGAGGGGGTTTAACATGTAAAAGAGAATCAAATGAATTGAAATCCATTTGAAAAGTTGTTACAACTACCTTTACAAAAATGCTCATTCAAACCATTTGATTGATATAGGTCACCTCAGTCTATTACATCATTAACATATTTTCTTTATGATGGTCCATGGTGGCTACAACAATGGGATCAAGTCATTTTCATTTGTCCTGATGTGAAATACTTATGATTGGTTTGTCGATGCATGCCTAAGTGGGCAGAAAGGTCACTCCCATGTAGCTAGCTTTGGCAACAACCATTAAATCTCTACATGTATTACTCTATAGGTTCCTAATGGTGTCATCTGATGCTAGAAAATCCATCCTAGCCCTAACTAAAACATGATAGAGCTTAGATCCATCATGCTTACTTGTCTTAGTTAATAAAAAATCAACTCTTCAACCTCTACCCAAGTCACTTTGGCTATCCTTAATCTCAACCTTGATTCTCATTGGTTGTTGATGCTTGATCTAAATCCTTCAATCATCAATGAAATCACTCCATCGATCTACCTATTTATGGATGCCTATGAGTCATTGATATTTTACCATTCAAATGTACTTATGCCACTTGTCACACACCCATTCATCCTTGAAGTTCACTGACCATTTTGACTCAAATCACTCTATTGGATTTGCCAAATCTAAATGAATGTTAGCCTTTATATTTACCTTTGAATTATCAACCTTATCCCTACCTACACCATGTGTCAAACACATGTCAATCCTTAGGATTCTATTGTCAGTTTACCAACTTATGCACTTGTACCACATATTGATATATCAAGCTATTTGACTATTTGAATTCATTGTGATCCATTGGATCTCCAATGTATGATTGAGTGTGAGCCGTTGATCTTTCCAGGACCCATAATTTGAAAGCCAACAATTACTTTATGATATTAAATTTAACAGTCTATGAGACATCAAATAACATTCACATGACTATCATTGATGTTCAAACAACCATTAAATTTAAGTTCAAAAAGACCAAATTTGTTTGAGCTTAAAATTGATGTTAGCATGAACTTACTTAGATTTTCAAATCCAAATGTCTAGTTAGAGGGGCTTGAATTTGATGATCATAGGGCTCCTTGGGACCTTTTGAAATCTAGCCACTATTTCCTTTGTACCTTTTACTAGACAATTATTTTGGACAAAATGTTTGAAATAATTCTACCTTAGTCTTTTTATTTAGGACAAAATCTCTAAAAAAAATATACCTTCAGGAAAATTGCACCAAATAATTTTCTCAAAGGAATTGTGTCCTTAGAAATATCCTTTGTCCTTTTAACATAGCCCTTTGGAAATTTGGAATGGTAATTTGGAAAAATGCTTTGGACCTTTTGGGAAGGACACTTTGTTAGAAAAGTGCCCTTTGAAACCTCTTAAATGAATCACTTTGCTTTAAAGATATTGAACACTTAATGGAATCCTAATAAGGATCCCATAGTCACTATCACCTACCAAAATGTCATAGTTATTGTTAGCCAAAACTGGATACCATTGGTGAGGATAATTCAAAATGCTTCTTCTAGACTTGTCTAACCTTGTTGATAACCATTTGAGAGTTGTGGTCTTGGTAAATTTTGTTCATAGCAAGGTATCTTGTCAAGTGCTTGACATCTTAAGGTCTATTGAATGATCCAAAAAAGTGAGTCTTACCCCTAGTATTTTCTTTAACCCTTTTTCATGAAAGTCTTGTTTGGGTTTTGGAAATATTAAGGTAGTTTTTATGAAATTAAGGTACTTTGATTTGCTTTAGTCGTAGGGTTTACTCCAATGTTGAGATGATAATTAATATGATAGATAAAATGTGAAGTTTGATGTCATTAGATAAGGGTATTTTTTAATATATTTGACACATGTGTAAGGTTATGATATGTACTTAGCCATACATCTTGCCCAGTGTCTTGAAGTTGTTTCTCCAACATTGAAACATTCTTTGTAACTGCCTAGACCTTATTTATAAAGTTAATGTAAGATGATAATGAGAAAATGGTTAGGAAAAAATAATGGGAAATGATCTATAATATTTCCCCAACACTGTATAAGTTAGGAAAATCATCATCGGTACTTGGTATATATTTGTAGTAGAGTTTTTTGGTATAATGTACCAGTTTTATGAGGAAAGAGATCCCATTGAGGTCTATTTGAAGGTTTAAAAAATTGTAAGTGGTCTCCTAGTTTATTATAAATATCCATACTTGTCTATCCAATTTCAAACAATGTATTAAAATCTTGAAAGGTCAAGAGAAATGCCAAAACCTATCCCATTTCTCCATCAAGTTTATAGGCCTTCTTGGTAGCCTAAGGAGGGTCAACAGTTTATTGTTGGTATGTAGATGAGAGAAATAGTTAGAGTGAGTGATATAAGTGTTGGAAGGGGTCCTTATTCCATCTCAATTCATGGTATTTATTTTTAGTGAAATCTTTTTTAATTTATGAACCATCATTAAGGAGGTAAGGTGCTCAAAACTGCTTTTAATCCCCACTAGCTAAGTTTTCCATCTTTGTTAGTAGTGATAAGATTGGTGAATTCATGTTGGAAATTTTAAAACATGATTAAATTCCATAAATACCTATATAGTAGGTTAACTCTAGGAAAATATCCATGTATAAGATCTATAATGCCAAGGAAATCCATGATTGATGGTATTATGAGTAACAAGCAAGATTGTTGAAAATAAAAGATATTTCCATTCATGAAAATGATGGTTTTCACTTAGGAAGAATTATATTAAATATAATATAACTCCATTCTATAAATTCAATGCATTATATAAACAAAATAGGCTAAACACGAAGGAAATAAGAAAGATTTAGGTTGGTAAGTGTAGAAAGAGTGGCTGTTGCCTTTCATAAAATACATTGCCAAAGGGTTTTAGGTTGGGAATGGAAGCCAAAGTACATGTCACACTTTTTTAACAACACCCAAAACCTTATTCATACTCATTAATAAATAATTTCACTCCCAAAATTATTTTCTTATACCATACCAAATATACAATCATTAAGAGATAAGACACATGCCTGATGGGTATAAAAGAGTAATATTGCTGCTGAGTTTTGTTCCTTAAGAAACTAATATGATCATTGGTTTATATAGGTCATTATTAACCTATGAGTATTGAGGAAACATATGGAAGTCTTATGAAATCACTTCATAAACATATATAGTAGAGAATAAAGGTGGTAATTCATTGACAATGTTGGTTGAACTCTCTCATAAGGTACAAGAGTGAAGAAGGAATTAACAAACACATGATGGGAAATATAGGGCTCTAATGTATGTTTAAAGATATATATTGATGATTATAGAATTTAAAATCTTCAAGCTCCTCAATATTTTCATGATTAGTCAAGTTTGTGTTAGTAGGAGAATTATTGATGCATAGAGGTTCAAGTAGGCCATGAAAGTCTAAAAGTTTAGAATGATGGAGTATTGACAAAAATGTTGATTTTATCAGTTGAATAAACTAATAAAAAATATTAATAAGTTTTCATAATATCAAAAAGGAAATAAAATCCCACTCTAGGATGATTATACAAAGGACTGGAGATCAAAATAGAGATCTACAGGTCTGCCTACTAAGGTTAAAGAATTTACCTTGTGTATGCATGATAAGGAAGATCAAGAAATAATATGAAGAATGTTGAGAACATTTAAAGGGGTTATAAGGTTTTGGAATCTTTCTAGGTATTGAATTTCACCTCTTAGAGTCAAATTTCTTTGGAAGAAAAAGGTTTCCAAGCCTAATGGTCACCTACAATCCTATGACAGATAGAGGAGTGAGAAAAGAGATGCTGGTGAAGGATGATAAGTGAAAAAATGTTTTTATAGGAAATAATTAATATGAGAAAAATATCCATCCTTTTTCAAGATCACTTGGAATTCCAAGACTAGCCCAGGAAGACTCATTATCAAAGTGTGCAGTTAGGAGGCCTAATGGACACTTGCAGGCCTATATATCAAAAATGAGAAGTTTAGGCATGTTTTGGAAAAAATTTAAGAATGAAAATTTCTATTTTTTAATAAGAATTTGGTGAAATTTCCTAGTTTTTTTAACTCATTACAAGATGGAGAGAAGCTACTGAACATAGGTGGTCAGGGTCATCTTCATATGACTGCCCATTGACCCTAACAATAGATTATTTTAAGATCCAATGTATTGGAGAGGTAAAATATTTCAAGATAACACTTAGATAATTCAATATAGATGGTGCATACCTTACCAAGGTTTCTTCAAATCAAAATAATATTATTTATAACCTATCTTTCAAATTGACATTTATCGAGTTTACCAATAGGCTGACATTGAATGAGAACATGGCTTTCATCACGTGTGAACATTCATGAAGAGATGCATGGAATTTTTATCACAATGTGGGAGATGGAGAAGTTGTTTTATCTTGATACTCCTATTATTATCTTTCCCATCAAATCCCAAAACTCTATGAATCATTAGTAAGAAGACAACAACCTAAAAAAATTATTTTACTTTGAGAGGATCTCAATGAAAGAAGGGTTTTTTTTTAAATTTATTTATCATAAATTAATTTAATATATGCATGGGTGTAAATGGAATTTATATATGTAAAATATGCCCCCATACTATAAGCTTATGGCATTGAGAGTTTCTCAAAAAAATTGTATAGTATGAATAATCATTAAGAAATAAGTTCATTCAAAAACCTATTTCTACTTTGTGAAGAACTTGAGAAGGTATAAAAAATGATCAGAACTCATAGGAGAGTTTTCATGGAATAAAATGGTCTTAATGGAAGTTACTAAGGTTTATGTCATTCCTATTCATGTAATTAAGTTTTCCTTTCAGGATTCTAGCTCTATAAATCATTGTTAAGAGAAAAACTACCTAAAACCCTTGCAAACCTTCATATTGGAGATCAATAGGAATGAAGTATTTCCAAATGATTCTAGTGCACTTATATCACTTTATAAAAAACTTGGATAAAATTTTATACCTTATAATAACCATGTAGAGTTATTTGTTGTCACATGTGGAAGGCAGGTGGTACGAAAATGGCCTGGAAGTGACTGTTTTGGAGATATTTGTAGGAATGTGAGATATTGAGTACTATTGGTAAGTTGTGATGGTTTTTAGGCCTATTAATAGGTGTGAAAGTATTCTTCAAGCTATTTTGAAATGATACATGATGATAAGACATTTTGACAAGAAAAAAATAAGCCTAAATCAAAATTACCTTTCTGATTGATATAAGGTGGACCGAGTGATAAACCTTGTAAGGTCACCTAGAAAAACTAAAACCTAAAGATATCCCTCTATAAACCCAAATGCATGATTGAAGAACTACATCATCAAGGAACAAATCATTTCTAGTGGTGGGGTTAGTGAGCATATACATTGCTTTTAGAAAGCCTAAAAGGGTTCTAGAGGGCCAATCATTATCAAAACTCTATAATGAAAGTTTAGGTGTGACTAAGTATGATATTTAGTATATCCAATACACCATATACAAGATTATTAAATAGGTATTCAACATTTTCAAGGCCTTCATGTAAATTGTATATCTTCTTAGGTCGATAATAATCAAAATAAGATTTTCTCAAGCGTAAACAAGGCATATATGAAACCTAATGATAGATGAAAATGTGTTACAGAACCTAAAAGTATTGATATAATTTTTGGCATTAGTTTGAAGTCTTCCAAGCATATGAATAAGGTGTCAAGGGAATAAAATGGTAGATCAATGATAATTATCTATTAAATTTTGCAACTTGTCACTTCTCATCAAGTGAAGAGGTCATTTTCATTTGAGGTTGATGATTCATCCAAGAAGTTTAATAAGCATTTGTATGCAATTTTATAGAATATAATGATCACATCAAGGTGACACATGTTAAGGGAGTTCTTAGATATACCTACTTTAAAGATTTCTTATTTGTAACTTGCATCATCAAGAGATGATATTTGACATATGTAACTCCAACATCCTTCTCCACCTCCTCTCTCACTTACACACACACACACACACACACACACACACACACACACACACACACACACACACACACACACACACACACACACACACATGTTGCCTTGAATGAATTGTTATGGATCCTCCACCATGAGTATGGTGAAGCCCTACTCTTTTATAATTACTCTGATTAATATATAATTGACTTTTCTTTCTTTTATGGCTACATGTATCATAAAAAATTGAATAGTTGATAAAATCAAGAGTAGACTCATGCTCACCTTGGTTTATTGTCCTATTATTATGGACTTAATCCAATTTAGCTCACTATTTTAAGTCTTAGAGAGTATCATAATGGGTCACTTTTGGATTAAAAGTGGAAAGAATCTTCCCTCATAACTCCATAATATATTTCCTCTCTAAAAATCACTAATCTGATAGTTGAAAGTTGAGAATAGTGCATGTATTTCAGTCTTATAGGTCATAGTGCACATGAAATAGGTGTTAGTGATTTTAAGATTTGATGTATCACCTCCTTAGTTATATTTATTTCATGTTTCCCTTCTCCCTTTTCCCTTACAATCAAGTAGTGTAGTGTTATGATCCTAATTGATACATTAAGGGGAGCTAGCCCTATAATCTAGAGATTCAATCCACCTATTAGGCCACCCTCAACCTAGGATTATCTCCATGTTACTATAAATTATGAAGGTTTGAACAACATTCCAAGTGTAAAAATTTGGGTGATAATAGTTATCTTTATAAGTAAGAGGTATTTTCCACTAGGAGTCAAAATATGATATTGATGTTAGGATTCAACTGTGTAGTTTTTGAGTTAAACTCATTGACCCATGTTTCATGAGTAGTGGTTTACACAAACCCAAATCTCATGAGAATGAATGATCCACTTAGCACTCATTGCATCTAGGTTATAGTCATAAGGGTGAAGCATTGGGCCATCCTGGAAGGTCACCCATCATAGTAATGCTCTAACTCAAGCGTGCTTAACCATGGAGTTTCCTCTAATATTAAGCCCACTTAGATGGATAACCTATTTGAAGAAGGGTAACAAGCTAAGTATGATTAACCTTAGAGGAAAATCCATGGTTAAGAACACTTGAGTTGGAGTAGTACTAGGATGGGTGACCTTTTAGGAAGGTCCAATGCTTCACCCTTGTGAGCATCACCTAGATGTAATGAGTGCTAAGTGGAAAAATTTATTCTCATGAGAGATGGGTTCATGTGATCCACTAATCATGAAGCATGGGTCAATGAGTTTTATTTGAAAACTATATAGTTTAATCCTAATAACAATATCATAATAATAGTTATTTTGTTGTCTAATTATCATGGTCACTATGTAACTATATATGTTATTCTATTGTAGATAATGTGACACCTAAGTAATGAGATAACCCCTATAAATCATCACCATTATCAACCCCAATATGTTGTATTCACAAAGTAAAAAATTATACTTTCATTAATTGATGTCATTTAGATCTTCTTTCTCTCCATTTATAATTTTTTATGTTTGATCAAGTTCAAGTTGCCATGTCATAAAATTAGTTAGCTAAGAGCATAAGATCATGCCACATGGTGAAAATCTACTTGGTAAAAGTAATACATTGATCGATTTTGAAACTATACTCCATGGTCACTATGTGAATTACATGGGTGTGTGACTTCATGACCCTTATACATAAGATTTGACACAAAATAAATAAGGCCACATGCCAAATTAAATAAAATGATTTAGTTTATATGTTGTTTATAAACTCATGACCCTATAGTTGTTGTTTGTGTAGGAAAGGTTATAATGTTTCACCTTTTTGTCTAAAGTGTAGGTTAAAAATAATTGTGACACATGTCACCCAATGGATCATCAAACACATAATATCCTTTTTAAGGTTATACCCAAACCCATTACATTATTGAAACTGGTTAATAAGTGATTTTTTGTTAGTCTTAAGCCACCATGGAAGTATTGGTTTTAATTAAATTAAGGTCACATGAAGATTTATTTTCATATATTATACTCAATTAACCTATAGTGAACATAGGGATATGTGTGGTTGACATGTGGCTTATATAACTTCATATTATCTCATTACATTTCTCAGTGTTCTTAGTATGATCAGCCTATGAAATAATAATTGCTAAGTATAATATATATAAGGGATAATGGTTAGTCTTTTAGTTTCATATTTTGAAATTTTGTGTTATTGTAATTTTACATAGGTTAACCACTCAAAATGTCTTAGTTATATTTATTAATCATTCTACTCTTCTATAAATTATTATGTTGATCTATTATCTTTATTCTCTTTTAAGTGATATATTATTCTACTATGTGAACATCTAAGTAATTTCATTGCAAGCAGAGATTTGATTTGGGCATGTTTCTATTGCAAGATTTATATTGGATCCGATGTTGTAGATCTCCTTCTAGCCAAAGGATAAAAAAGATAACTTGCAAATTTGGAAGAATTTAACTTTTTTGTCATTGCAGTATTGTTCAAAGTTTTTTATGAAACAATAAAAAAATGTTTGTAAAAATTTTAACCTTGTGAAAATTAGCAATTGTTAGATTCATCTTTATAAGATGATCCCAATGATATTTTCATCTGATACACTTTTTTGGGTTGAATGTTTTCACCCTTGTGCATATTAACAATTTTTGGATTCATCTTAGTCAGGTGATCACAATGGTCTCATCTACCAACACACTTTTTTCATGGCTAAAACCCTCATAGGGTTTGTACATGGCTATTTATAACACTAACAGATGTGGGAAAGGGAGATAAACTCATCAAAATCCTCACAAGGACAACATGGACTCTAAAAACTTCTAATCCATGTATTTTTAAGGTGTTGAACAAATTCAATCAAAGTTTCATGGCATAGTGTGGAAAGATGATCTTGATGTGGTTAAAGAGGACATCATGTAGATGAGAGGGGACCTAAATGCCTTGAAGGATTGATTGTAACAAATAACTATGAAATTGTCCAACTTTATAGTTTAGCTTTTATAAAATCACCCTCCACCACTCTAGTTTGGGTCTCCTCAAAACAATCACAATGCCAATCCTGGTGTGAAGTTGATGTTGACAAAAGTGGACCTATAAAAGTTTTATGGTCTTGATCCACTAACATGGATTGCTAAAACTAAAATTTATTTGATCTAGATCAAACTCCATGCTCGTAAATGGTTACAATATCCTCTTTGTATCTATAACTTGAGAAATTCATTTGATATTGATGGTTGTGTGATCTAAATAAAAATAAGGGTTTCTTGGTTTCTCGATATGTATTTATAAAGAACTAAAGCTCCACTATTACAATAATATCTCTAAAAAATACTTTATCTAGCTAGCAAACCTACACTAAATAAGGATTATAGAGGATTATATTAATCAATTTAAAAATCTTTCCTTACGTTTGGTAGACATCACTAGAAACATTTGACTAATCTATTCTTGGGTGGCCTCAAGGATAACATACAATTATAGGTTCACATGTTTATTCATAGTTCAATATTTGAAGCCATCAAAAGGGCATGCATGGTAGAGGAAAAAGAGTTGATCAAGTGAAGACCTTTCACTAATGTCCATGAACATACTTTCCTAGCACCCTTATTTCATCAACTACTTGATTAACCCCTCAACAGATTGAGGAAAATCATGAAAAATGTTTGTGTTTTTTTTGTGATAACGAATGGAGAAAAGGACATTATTGTGATGAAAAAAGTCATTTTACATTGAAGGCTCCAATGAAGATGGCCAAAATGATGAAGCCTCAAGTGTAGGTTTAGACAAACCCGAGGATGAATCTAATGATTATCAACCTATTATCTCTTATCATGCACTTTTAGGTATTATTAATCCTCAAACTCTTAAGGTCATGGTTTTTCTCAAGAAATAGAAGATGATTATGTTGATTGACTCTAGGAGTACACACAACTTCATCAACAATAAGTTAGCTATCATTTGAATGTTTTCATTTACCCATCTCCATGGTTTAGTTTGTGATTATAGATGGTGGTGTCGTCAACTATTCTAGAAAATGAAATAGTATTAAGCTTTCTATAGAAGACTACATGTTAGATTCTCTTATGTTTTATATTCACATAAAAGGGGACAACATTATTCTGGGATTGAAATGGATCACCACTTTGGGAAATATTGAGATGAGTTTATCATAACTATTAATTTTTTTCTATTCAAAACTTAGGACATTTGGAATTCATAGATTATAGGTTAAATATACATAACTATTTAGTTCCCATCAGATGATAAAGATTATCAAAAAAGGTGTTGAAATATTTGTGATGCACTTGTTTTCCATAAAGGTTCAACAAACCAAGGATTTTACCCATCTTGATTTACAAATAGTGTTGGATGACCATTATGTTATTTTTGGTAACATGCCAAAATGAATTCCACTAAGTTGAGCATAAGATCATACCATCAGACTACTTCCTAAAATCACACCACCTAAAATTAGACCCTATAGGTATCTCTATGCCTATAAGATTGAAATTGAGAAGATAGTACATGATATATTAGAAGCAAGAATATACATTTTAAAACACAACTTTCAAAATTCATGGACATTATGAGTTTATGGTCATGCCTTTTGGCCTTACAAATGTACCATCTACATTTTAGAGTTTTATGAATATTGTTCCCAAGTAATTTATGAGAAAGTTTGAGTTGGATTTTTTTATGTCATCCTCATTTACAACAAAAATTGGGTAGACCATTTAGATCATGCAAAACTTGTACTTTTAGTTTTGTGACAACATCAAATTTATGAAAAACTTTCCAAATGTGATTTTGGATTATGAGAGGTGGATTAATTGGGTCATATTATTTCACATGAAGGAATGAAATTTGATCCTATAAATATTCAAGTGAAGATGGACTGGCAGGTTCCGAAGACCCTCAAGAACCTCTCAAGATTTCTGGGGATAACTAGTTATTATCACCATTTTGTCAAAAGTTATGGTAGTATCATAGGCCCACTCACATATTTGTTGAATAAATACCCATTAAAGTGGAGTGATAAAACTACCAAGTAATTTGAATAGTTGAAAATGGATATATGCCCCACTCCATTTTGACTACTCTTGATTTTTCTAAAACATTTGTTATGGAATGTGATGCATTAGGATATAGAATGGGGATTGTACACATGTAATAAGGCAGATGACATATATTTTATAGTCACTAAATAAAGGAAAAATAGGTTCAATATAATATATGATAAATATATTATGTTTATTTTGTATGCACTCAAGCAATGGAGACCTGTTTTGATGGGTCATCACATTCAGGTAAAACTGATCATCGTAGCCTCAAATATTTTTTGAAACAATGATTATATTTTGAAGAGTAATAAAAATGGATGACTAAAATATTAGGATATGATTTTTAAATATTCTATAAGAAATGAAAAGAGAATGTGGTGGAAGATGCAATTTCCTAGTGTAATGAATCAGTTGAGGCATTGTTATGTGTAATGATCATTTGGTAGGCATATTGGCTAGAGGAAGAAAAATTAGAATGGGAGAATGACAATGCTACCTAGGATTTGATTTAAAATATTCATAAGGTTTTTGGGTATCTAAAAAACTCATATGGAAGGGTAATGTGTTATGGTATAAAGGTATATTATTTCTTCATAAACATTCTCTCCTCAAATATAAAATCCTTCAGGAACTTCATGCATCTCCACTGGGAGGCCACTTTGAATTTTTGAAAACATAAAATAAATCAAGCAAGATTTTTTTTGGGAAGGACTCAAGGGGATGTCCAAAAATATGTAGCTAAATGCATGTTATGTCAACATAACAAAGGTGAAACCATTGAGACCCAAGGTCTTTTGTAGCCTTTATGCATACCTGACTAGTATTGGGAGGAGGTTTCCATGGATTTCATTATTGAGTTACCATGATTTGGGGGTAAAAAATTTATCATGGTAGTTATGGATTCACTCATCAAGTATGCTCATTTTTTTCCATTATCACAACCATTTATTTCCATTATATTAACTTCTACTTTTCTCAATATGATTTAGAAAATGTATTGTACTCCAAAGATCATTGTAAGTGACTAGGATCCCATATTTAATAGTAATTTTTAGACTGAATTATTTTCATGTTTTGGCACCCAATTGGTTCCTAGCTTGTCCTATCTTCCTCAATATGATGCAAAATATAAGTATTCAACAAATTTATATAAGGGTATCTTCATTATTTTATTTTTAATAAACAAGATAATTGAGTTCATTGGCAACCACTTGCTAAATAGTGGCATACCATTTATTTTGACACTTCTTCCAAAATGTCTCCATTTGTGTCATTGTATGGGTATCATACCCATCCATCACTTCATCCTTGATGATGCATCCCAAGGTTTGAGCTATTGAGGAACACACTCACCATCAATAGGATGTACTCGTTAGTTTTTGAGAGAATTTAGATATGATACAAAATATAATGAAGCAACAAGTAGATCAACATTATATTGAGTGACATTTTGACATGGGTGATTGAGTGTTTGTGATTTTATATCCATAGAAATAGATATATCTAAATCAATAAAAAGGATATAAAGTTATGCCCTAAGTATTATGTCCCTTATTATATACTGTAGAAAATTAACAGTATGACCTAAAAGCTAGATTTGCCCTTGTTCACTCGCATACATCCGGTATTCCATGTGTCTTTACTAAAAAAAGCAATTGGACATAGATTTTATACTCATACAAAGTTACCTAAATTGGATGAATAAGGTTGAATAGTTATAGAGCGTAAATATATCCTTCACATCTGCACTAAGAAACTACAGACCAAAGTGATTAAGGAGTATTTGATCAAATAGAAGAGTCTACATTCTTAAGAGGCAACATGAGAGGATGAAGCATTCTTTCAAAAACATCATGGTTTGATTAATTATTATTTTGAATGGGAGGGGCATGTTATGCCCTTAATCTATAGTGTGTCTAGGGATATGTGTAGATAATTTGTAACTTACATACCTTCATATTATCTTATTGTATTTCGAGATGTTTTTAGTATGGTCATCTTATAGAATAACCATGGATAAGTAGAGTATATATAGGAGGTAGTGGTTATTATTTTAGTGTCATATTATGAATTTTTATCTTATTGCATTATTGTGGAGGTTTCTCCCTCGAAGTGGATCAGTTATGTTTATTATTGATTTTTCTCTTCTATCAATTATTATGTGGATCTATTATCTTTATTCTCCTTTGTGTGATATATTATTATATTATGTTAACATCTAAGCATTTTTACTATAATATAGTTAAGGGCATTGGTTAATATAACAACCACATTGATACTTTGTGCCTACTTAGTATAAGGTGGTAAAGTCATATAAATTGTGTAATTTGGTAACTTGAGTGTGGTTAATGACACCCAATACATAGGTCCATCTTGCTTACTCACATGACCCTCATAGGCATGTTTTCATTGATTCCTTGTCATCTGTAGCCTCCCATATTGAACCCTTATAGACCCAAATTTATCTTTCCATGCTTAATCCATCCCCCAAGTCCCATCAACCATGGATAATAGTGCTCAAACTTGGACTACAATATTGAAACTCAGGGTGTCCTATTTCTAGAGCTATTATCCAAGTACATTTTTTTTCTAACAATCATATTATTTTGAATCCTTATCATAATTTGTGTTGGCCTAACATAAATTTATTTTACCCATAATCATTAAATTCATTATAAAAGGCCACTCAAAATCCATTTAGAAGGGTTGATATTCATTTATAAGAGAAAAGCAAGAACACAAGCAAGACCACTCAAGCACTCTTCCTTATTCTCTACATACAACCATATAATAGTATTTAAATCTTATTAAAACCTTTATACCAATCCCTAGTCATTCCATGTACACCCAATTTTGAATTTACTTGCATTTTCATCAAAATATTACACCAAACACTTCAATGAAAGAACTACATATAGCTTGATCCCTCCTCGAAGTATTTGTATATAGGTAGTGTGCCTACACATGGGGTGTGAAGTACATCCAACATATAGTTTACACACTAACCCCTCCTCTCCTTTTCCAAATTTTACATTCAAATTCAAGCACAAAGAGAACCTAGGGTAATGAAGACTAAATTAGGTACACAAAAAGTTCCATGGATTTTTAGGCTTTGATATTTCACAAGTAGGGTCATACAGACCTGGTACACAAAACCCAAAAAGATTACATCACCATGACAACAACATTGAGATAAGACTACGACATCAGAACCTAGGGTGTCCCACTTTTGGTGCTCTTATTCAATCAAGAAATGAAATTTAAATTCTTGTTTATGATAGTCTCCCAAACTTGCATACATATTTCCAGAACCTATCTTAGTTAAAACAACACAAAATTAGACAAGTTTAATTTTCTCTTTCTCACTACTACTTTTAGAAAATCCCTAATTACAATCAAATTTCACAAATTAGTAGCCTAATTATTGCATATTATTTACCGATTCTATCTGCTCAAACCTATTTATTATTTAAGAATTAAACATCTAATTTTCAAAAAATAATAAATCATTTGGTGAACCTGACTTACTTCAAATTTCACATAAAAACCCTAGGGTAAATTCCTATTTGATTTTTCCCATTAATTTTTGAATTTTTTCTTGAATATTAAAATCATAAATTGCTCTCAAATTTTAAAATTTTGTAATAAATTTTAAAATAAATTTATTTCAAACCCTAGTTGCATTAACTAGCTCCCAGTAATTTTTTAATAATTTTCTAATCATTTTTTGAATTTTTAGTTGTATATTAAAATTAAAAAATCAATTTCAAATTAAAAAATTTATAGTTAAAAATAAAAAATATTTATTTTTTTCCAAAACCCTAGTTGCATCTACTAGGTCCCATTAAATCACTAATTTTCCACTAAATTTATAATTTTTCAATTGCATATTTAACTAAAAAATTTAAATTTAAATTTCAAAAATTCATAGTAAATTTTCCACATAATCATTATTCAAACCCTAGTTGGATGTACTAGCAACTGTTTTGCTTCTTGAGATATCACCTTACATCCATACTCAATTTTTAAAAATGTTTCTCATTTATTTACAAACTTTTCTTACATTTCTTATAAATAATAAGGAAACCATAATGGGCCCTATCATGTACATGAATGATGAAGTCTATCATATGTTAGTACAAAGTTTTATTCTTTGCATTTCATGCCTATTTTTTATTATATGCAATGATGTTAACCAATTTATTCTTAAAAATGTTAATATATCTCTTGCATCACCTCCTTTGGAGCCCCTACCCCATACCAAGTCATGTTGCATCATCCATTTCACTCTTCCCTAGGTCACTACTCATAGCCAGAGAGCTCAGTTGACACCTTTTATCCATCCACCTCCTTCACCATTCAATTATTTTTGTTTTCATCTCATAGATACTAATCCTATATGGATAGTAAATAATGTGGTTATATCTATTACTCAACATACCGCTATGACTCCTCCACCTACCCAAGAGCCCAGTCACTCTGCTATTCATACCCATCCTAGGCCCAACCGTCTCACATAGGCAGATTTGCACAAGGCATATGACATTGGTGATCAACTGAGAAATACTCCAACTAAGATTTCCATGTTATAATGGCTTTAAAAAGCTAATCTATTCAAGGGCATTCTTTATCAGGTACTCACTCAGACTTCTATGATGATAAACTTAAAACCTTCTTATTTTATATCATTGGTCAACACTTTAAAAACTATAGAAGATGTAATTTATTTTGATAGTGAGGATATGCTTTCTCAGATAGTTATTCATTAAAATTTTTCACTATTCATACAAGTTCAAGTCAAAACTAGTGCAAGAGAGTTCTTGTTGATAGTGGTTTCAAACTTAATATATGTAATATCACTTTCTTATAGGGCATGGGTGTAGATTTGACATCCATGAAAAAATAATATAATAACATTCGAGGGTTCGATGATATGCCTCGACATACATTTGGTACAATTACTTTAGATATCATGGTGGGACCAAAAACCCTCTCTACATAGTTTTAGGTCATACCAGGTTCTCTCCACTATAATCTTTTACTTGGATGACCTTGGATACATACTATGGGGACCATTCCTTCTACTATCCATCGATGTATTAAATTTATTCATGAAGGATATCTATAAACATATCCAACATACAACCAACCATTTAGATATTGTTGGACTATAGAATCATCTTTGACTATTTTGCTAGATGGGACACTTTATCTCATAGTACAACCACCACCTTGTTGCATTTCTCTTGATCAAATACATGCATATGAGGTGGGAGAGACTAGTACATATCACACTCCTCTACTTACATTAGTACCTTCAACTCTAGATATTCCACTAGTCATAGTGACTTCAACCATTCCAACTAATCCATCGATCATAGTTTCAACACCTATTACACATCCACAATCACTGACAGTAGTACTAGTAGTTTCAATTGATTCCATAATTACTCCACTAGTTACAGATAATTTTGTAGTAGTACCATATTCTACTACTATAGATAATGAGACTCCTATATCATAGTTACCCTTCATGGTAAATTATGAATTACCATATATACATAATGTTGATATATATTCATAAGCTTCTTCAAATGATGATATGACACCCACACTCATAGATGACTATTTGTGTGGATTGAGCTTTACACCAATCAACCCATGAGAGTATTTAGATGAATTTAGAGATCTCATTACACATCCTACATCACTTTTACCATCTTGCACTACACTCTTAGGATATACTCCACACTCACAGCCATAGATAGATCACTTGACACATACAGTTCACATAGTTACTTGTAAGGATATAGAGTCATTTTTTCAAATTCAGGGAAGTAGCACATAACATCAGCCATAGTTTATGCTATGGATATTAATTGATCATGGATTGATCACATTACCTAAAGTATGACACATATCTATTAGTAGATTTTCAAAGTAGGATGGTCAATCATTTTGTACTTTTCATAGGATTATAGGCCATGATCCAAATTAAAGTACAACTTTATAGCATAAATTGAATAAACTACAAGATCGAGGTATTATTTAGATTATATAACCACAATCAACATCAACTCTACCACTTCCATTGAAGTCATCTACTAACAAGGCTAAACATCCCAAAATAGAGTCAACATCTACACCACTAGAGCAACCTTCAGTTTGCCTTTGACACGATAACACCATGAACACAACATCTATAATATATGATGATGATCTTGAGGCATTTGATGATAGTCATGGCCCTTTCCTCTATTTCCATCCTATCAGGCTCCATCCTTGTATCCCTTCCCCCCTCTAGCCTAGTCTTTTATATATTTATGTACATATTAATTTATTTACATGATTGTACATAGTCTCTTTCCTACTTTGATTTCACATAGTTTCTTCTACATTGATTGTACATAGTTCAAATATTCTAAAACTACAAAAATAACATAACATTTCAAAATCCAAAAACATTCAAAAATGTCAAAGCAACACAAACATTTTGATTGTATTCATCATCCATGCTTTACATTGCTACTACTATGATAGGACTTACATTTATTATTTCATGCTTCAATTGATCTTTTTTGAGTGTGTGTGTAGTGATATCCAGCTCTTTGAGTGCTTCACTCTACCCATTGAGGGGGCATCCTACTTTTACATTTGAGACACACATAGATATACATACCCACTAGAGGCATCTTCTTCATGACTACACCATCCAAGTTATGTCATTCCTACACTACACACTCTAGTTATCATGTTGACATACATTAATTATTAAGGTTACATATATTACCATATCAACCCTCACTAGTATCTTGCACTTGTGTATTTCCTAGCATATACCTAGTCTTGTATTAATATGTCTTACATACTTTCACTTCTTGCTTTGATTAGTTATATGTGATTGCGCTTTCAGTATATACATGATTTATTTTCTCACTTAGAGTAGCTTGATGTATTAGTTCTTATTCCGTTCCTTGTATATGTTTTAGGACATTTGCCAATGTCCTTTGCTTCTATTCATGTGTGTGACTTAGAACATTTGCCAATGTCTTTTATTTGTACTATTCCATGTGCTTGTGCCCCTTGTGCCAATTTTTTTTGTTTCAATTATATTTGTATGTGGTATTTGAACATGCCTTGTATGCTTACTTTCTAGTTTGAGTGACATGTGCCCATGTCCCTTGATTGCTTGGCCCCTTGGCCACTCTTTCTTCTTACTTTGTATGCTTGTTGCCTGATTACTTTTCCTATTTATAATGCCATGATCTATATCATACATTTCCTTTATTTCTTGGATGCCATGATAGGCATCATGCTCCATCCCTCCTTGCTAACAACTAACAACTAACACTTTAGATTCTAGTTCAGTACATTACACATGACATTACATTGTTAAATCTATCTAGGAATACTTATATTGATCTAACAATCTCTCAAATTAAACCATGCTATATCTTGATATATCTTATCAATTATCATTATTATATCATATATCTATACAACATAACACTATTGTAGGGTTCTTTTTTTTATGGCGGTGATTGCAACATCTTCATTCCTATCCTCAAAAGAGGGGGAAATAAATAGGGGTTTTGTCATAGAGATTAGAGCTCCTAAATAGATGAAAAATAAATTTTTAAAACACTCAGAATATAATCTAGATGTCAGACTAGGCAGGATAGACCAGGTAAACAATAAAGAATCAGAATAGTTACTAGATTTGGCCCTAGACAATAGTGCCAAAGTTGGACTAAAATGTTGGACAGTAGGGTGTCCTATTTTTGATGCTTTGTATAGATAGTATAAAAAATAGTTTTCCCAAAAATAGCTGAAAAAGTGAGTTTATTCACAGGTTTGTCAGCTCAGTATAGTCCAAATTCAATTTGTTTCAGTATAGTTTTTGTTCAAAAAATCTAGATATAGGGGGCATCATGCACAACATGATGGCTATCACTTCAAGTTTTAGATTAGGAGTGGATATAACTTCTAGATCAAAATCCATGTTCCAGATGCCAGTGATTGGGGGCAATGTGTGTGGCACATTAATCCTCCCTTTTTTTTGAATTCAATTTATTTTTCAAGCATTTCTTAGTAGTTGTGTGCCTTACTCCATTTGTAGCTGGTTGGCATCATTTTTCAAGTTTGTATTTCATACAAGCTTAACTTTTTGAGTACATGAGTTCCCATGTTGGCTTTCACATAAGCCTATTGCACTAGTTTTAGAGTGGCTTTTATATAAGCCTAATCTCCATCTTTAAAATGGCCAAAAGTGGCCCAATTTTTAGAATACATTCAACTATCCATGCCAAAATTATCAGATCACATTACATTCATAAGCTTCAAGAGACATCTCATCTGACATCTACTCTATACCAATATTACTTCATAGCTTCAATTCATGGGGCAACAATGGAGCCAAAGGAATAATTAGCCTTTGTATTATTGAGATACCTATTCAAAAGGATTGGACACATAATCTAAACATTGATTGACACACATATGATTCATTAGATTCACTTAGTAGGCAACGATGGAGCATAAAGACTAGCTAGCCTTTGTAATCTTGAGCCACCTATTTAGAGGGATTAAACATATAGTCCAAAAATCAATTAACACATGCATGATTCAGTAGCATCATTTAGTAGGCAATGATGGAGCCAAAATACTAGCTATCCTTTGTATTCTTAAGGCACCTATTCAGAGGGATTGGACACATAATCCAAATATTGATTGACACACGCATGGTTTGTTACCTTCACTTAGTAGGTGACGATGGAGCCAAAAGGTCTAACTTTGCATTTTTAAGCCACTTCTAGGTAATTGAGCACTCAGCTCCATTTGTGTTACTTTTGGTACAACACATGCCCAACATAATCCAACATCACAAGAGGTTTTGTATTGGTTTATGTACCTAGTGAGGTATATTCATTCCTTTCTCTTCCTCTCTCTTACCTATATTTTATACATTATCATTTTAGATATAACGTATCTAGTAAGGACTAATATACTCTATATTTTTCATTACAGGGTTACACTTCACACCATGTTATCTCTATGCACATCTAGCATCACAAAGCTTCATGAGCTTCACCTTTACAAGTAAGTTTAGGTACACTTTCTATTTTTCCTTCATCCTAGTATTTCACTTTGTTGTATCATTAGAATAAAGGAGGGCAAATGTAGTCATATAAAATGAAAAATTTAGTAACTTGAGTGTGGCTAGTGACACTCAATCCATAGGTCCATCTTGCTTGCTCTCATGACCCTCATATGCATGTTTTCATTGATTCTCAATCATCTATAGCCTCCCATACTCAACCCTTGTAGATCTAGATTATTATTTCTATGCTTAATCCATCCCCTTAGGTCCCATTAGCCATGGATAATAGCACCCAAAATTGGAATTCAACATTGAAACCTAGGGTGTCTTATTTCTAGCGCTATTATCCAAGTGCATTTTGGCTTCTAAAAATCATATTCATCTAAATCCTTATCCTAATTCATGTCAGCCTAGCATGAATTTATTTAAACCATGATCATTAAATACCCTATAAAAGGTCATTCAAAGTCCATTTAGAAGGGTTAGCACTCATTTACAAGAGAGAAGAAAGAATATAAGCAAGACCACTCAAACACTCTTCCCTATTCTCTATATATAACCATCCAATAGAATTTCAAGCTTATTCAAACCTTTATACCAGTCCCTAGTCATTCTAAGTATACCCATTTTTGCATTTACTTGCATTTTCATCACACTATTGCACCAAACACTTCAATGGGAAAACTACATATAACTTGACCCCTCCTCAGAGTATTGGTATGTAGATAGTGTGCCCACACATGGGATGTGAATTGCATCCAACATATCCTTTACAAACTAGCCCCTCCTTTCTTTTCTCTAAATTTTATATTCAAGGTTAAGTACAAAGAGGAACCAAGGTATTGAAGACTAAATTAGGTACAAAACAAGCTCTGTGGACATTCACACTTTGATATTTCATAGGTAAGGTCACATAGACCTAGTGCACAAAACTTAAAAAGCTTTAAAAAATTAGGACAACAACCCTTACATAGGACTACAATGTCAAAACCTAGGGTGTCCCACTATTGGTGCTCTTATCCAATCAAGAAATGAACTCTATATTTCTGTTTGTGATAGTCTCCCAAGCTTGCATACAGATTTTTAGACCTTATCTTAGTCGGCACAACACAAAATTAGATAAGTTTAATTTTTTCTCTCTCATTACTATTTTTAGAAAAGTCCTAATTAAAGTCAAATTTCACAAATCAGTAGCCTAATTATTGCATATTATTTACTGATTTTATCTACTCAGACCCATTTATTATTTAAGAATTAAACATCTAATTTTACAAAAATAATAAATCATGTAGTCAGATTATTACTAAGTTGTATCTGTAGATACTTTAAGTATAAAAATATTATTGACTAAATCCATGACCATTATATGAGCATCCTCAAGATCTTGCCATATGTAAATAATCCTATTGCTTAAGATTACATGGCGAATATCGATTCCTTAAGTCACACTTTGTATACATTCATAACCATGTGACTCTATGAACTTACATTTACCACCATGTGTAGATGTGGAAGAAAGAATGAAGTGGGGCATGTTGAGATCACAATGCATATAAACCCACCATGTGGCCATAGTTCACAAAAATAGGGAAAATATGTAGACTTTAATGGACATAAACTCAAATTTTGAACTTAATGTGTTCACAAAGTCCACAAGAGGGAGTGAAACCAAAGGTTAACTTCATAAATTCATAACCGCAAGATTCTGTGATGATACATGTGAATGGCCTAGACTTCACCATCCACATGTGAGTATTTATTTTAGGCAACATGGGTAAAGATTTATTTTATGGGGCTATAACCTACAAATCTAAGCTTTGTAATCGAACATGCATTTGACAGAGCAAGCTAAGACTACATGGCAGTTTACCTATAATTAACCTAATATCAATAATTATGGATGTAATTACAATAAATTGTATTATACAAGAGATGCTTATGTCTATGACATTAATTTAGACATAAATGTTATGTGTAGACTTTAAATAATGTAAAGAAAAAAATAAATTGTAACTAATTTTGGAATAACATGATAGGGTGTTACAAAGACTCATGGTTATAATCCATTTTATAATGATGAATAAATAAAATATATATAAGGTAAGTTAGAGATGGAACACATTTAAATTATATGAAGGATTTGGTTGATTGAAGAATGAGATGGTAAACATAAAATAAGAAGAATTTGTGTGTTCTTGAACTAATAGCACTTTCTTGATAGATTTAAAATTAAGCTTGTCCTTTTATTTATAAATTTAAATATTTAAATTAAAATTTATAAAAATTAAATAGTATCTATATATTCATATTATGTAAATATGTAAGTTAACAAAATATAAATTTAATTTACAGGAATAAGATATATATATTTTATTGTACAATATAAATTAATTTATTTTCCTTTTATAAATAAAAACCTATACTTTTAATTTGAAGGAATAGATATTTAAATGTTTATTAAAAATATTTAAAATTTATTTTTAATAAAAATAAAATTTAAACACTAAAATTTATTGTTTTAGATGACATATATGTTTATTAATTGCATTTTCTCAACCATATTGTGGGGTTACGGTCATTTAAGTATTGATTAACGTGGAGTAAAAAATTGAAGTGGAAAAAACCTAAATTTTGTCCCATCTTAATATTATTTTCAATTTTTATTTTTATTTTTTCAAATAAATAAATTTGAAGTTAGAATTTTAAAATTATTTCATTTAATTTTAATAATTTATAAAAACAATTTTCATAGTGAATTCAAGTCCCAATTAACTCAATGAAAATTCTGTTGTATAGGATATTAAGTTATATAGTTTGGAATGAATGTTTAAAAACGTTTTTTAGGTATACAAACTTTAGTCATTTTATATTAATTATTTTAAGAAAAGATTTTATGAAGTAAATAAGAACAACAGTTTATAGTTAATTTAATGTTTTTATTTTGGAGATGGAGGCATTTTGGAAAGAGCTCTTTTACCCATTTAGACCCTGGTTGTTTTAAGGTTTGCTTTGTTAGATTGTGGTTATGAGGGTATCAATGGTTTGCGGAGGAGGGGGAGATCTTCAAGATACTTTTGGTGTATAGATTGGCTTTTTTTGTGATTGTGGCTCATGTCTTCTGTGTCTGTGTTTTGTATTTATGACGATAGCCATGTTTTCTATTTGCATTTTTTAGTGTTTATGGAGGCATTTCCTCTGTTCTTTGGTCTGCAATCGATGGTGATTTGGAGAACAACAATGGATCCATTTCCAATATGCGGCTTCCATTCCTATTTAAAATTTGGTTAGGGTTTTGGGTTTTTTTTGTGTTATGTTTTTGTAGTTTCACTCAGCCAGTAAGTGGTTTCTGAGAGTTGATTGTTTTCACTTGATTGGCTCTGCTTGATAGACAAAGATATTGTTAGGATTTATTGTCTTGCACTTGCTCAATATTACCTAGCTAATAAAAAAGTTATAAAGAATGATATTGTATTTTTCATCGACCACTATACTAGATAATCTTATGATTATTATTTTTCATAATAAATAATACTAAAACATTCCAATAATAAAATTTCTACTTTATTCATAATAAAATATCCATCTAATTTCTAACAACAAATAAAATATTTATATTTTCCTTATATACCTGAAAACATAAAAAATATCCTTTAATATATCAAAAATATCCATTTATTTCCTAACTACAAATAACACATTTATGTTTTCCTCTATTTATTCAGTTGATATATTTTTTAAATCGTGGCGTAATGAATAAGAGTAATCGTAACCTAATGAATTAGAGTAATTATGTAATAAAAAAAATAAACAAAAAATAAAATGTATTTAATCCCTAGTAGGCTAAAGGGTGGCCGATGGAAAATGCGGTATAGATTGTGGGACTTTGACCTAAAGAGTTTGTAAATAAACTAAAAATGAATTTATTTGTTTAAATAATTGATAATATTAAAATTATTAATGAAAAGTATATATGCCGGAATATTATAATTTTATTCAAAAAAATATTAAGCCAAAAAAATTGTAATATAATTTTAAAAAAAAATAATTTTATTTTATGAAATATTTATTTTAATTTATTTGTGAATAGCGTTAAAATCGATAAAAATGAATATGTAACTAATAATAATATAAAATAAAATAAAATAAATTATTGTATTAATATATTTTTAATTATAAGAAATAGTTCAAATTTTAATTTAAAACTTTTCAACATTATTATTTACATGAAAATGAATCTCTACAAAAGTGTAAATAAATATATTTTAAAAGATCTATATTATTATAAACTATAATCTATAAAAAATTGGTTATGAAGATCGTTTAATAATTATAACATTTCAAAAATCAAATTAAATTTTTAATAATAAAATTAAATAAAAATTTAATATGAAAAATTACTTGAAAACTTAACAATGAATTATTTAAAAAACATAAATATTTAAAAAAATTTTAAAAATGACATTTGAACAAGGTTTAATATATCACATAATAATTTAAAAGGTTTGATTTTATTCTATGATCAAGTATACTAAAATCATAATATTTAGTTCTCTTAATATGTCATGTCAATTATTTTTGTGTATAATACACAAAGTGATTAGTTAATATTCCACTTGACATTGATTAATATTATAAAATGATGTTTTAGTTTTAAATATATTTTAAAAATATTGAATAATAAAAGATTTAAAAAAAAAATTAATAAAAAAAGAATTAGAAAAAATATTAATAAATCAAACAAATCTATTTTATTAAGAGTTTTTATTCTCATACTTTAAAGTATGTATGTATACATGTATATATGTGCATGTATATATATAGATATAGATATAGACACACATACATATATATTTAGGTATTATATGGAATCATTGAATTATATAGAATATTGGTATGGGGAAATAAATAGATAGTAGATTTACAATGTTTAATAGATATATATTTAAATTAATGAACTCTTTTCATTAAGTATTTGTGAGTAAAGGGTATTCACACCATCAAAATCGTTTAAAGCATGTTTTTGATCTTAACTACTTGATTGTCCATATTAAAAATCATCCAAAACACGATTTTGGTCTTAACCACTTGATTCTCCATATCAAATATCTGAAAATTTATACTTTAATAAATAGATATAAGTAATCATCATTGTCACCAATCTAATTACAAACCTTTCAATATAATTTTAAAGTTATATTTGATTTTTAATTTTTTTTTTAAAAATTTAAATTTATTTTCATTTATAACTTGTACAATAGAGATCAATGAAACTGTTTTAGTTATTCTTATTTTTTTATTCTTCTTTAATTTCATATTTTAAGATTTAGAAAAAAAAAAAAAAAACTATAAATAAATTATAATATTATGAAAACTTTTTTTTTAAAGACGGACAAGATAAAACTAGCCAAGATTCACTCACTTCATGATGTAAAGTTCACGTGTTTTTAGAAAATCAAGTTAAAATAGCAATTTTAGTAAGGTGCCAAGCGAAATTACATGGCATACCCTAAATGATATTACAGACAAAAAAATTGAGGCCAAGAAATTTAGTGGAAATGTGTTAAATGTAGCTGAATAAGATGCATTCCACTATTATGTAACATTACGCAGATGAGATCAGTCCTTTGCTTTCGTATTTCACTCTTTTAGTATTAATTTAATTGTAGATAAAAACTATTAAATAAATAAATTTAAAACTAAAGACAATTCCAATACAAAATTGAGAACCATTACAACGGAAAGGAAACTTGCAGATCAGAAGCTGCTTGTACTTTTTGGAATTGATTTTACATGTTGAATGAAGGTTCAACCATGCTCTTCCTAGAACTTCAGAGATTTCTTTTAAAAATGAAGGAATTGGATGATAGATCTGAGAGCAATGAAATAAACTATCATCTCAAATAATTAAGTAGTTTTTATATGATTTGGATCTCTTATTGTTTGGTTTTGCTCCTTTTGTTTATATAAAATGCAATGATGTGTGTTTTGTTAGCTAGCAATTTAACTATATTAAATCAATGTCGGTTAAAGACAGATCTGTGTTTGAATATGTCTTCTCAAATTTCAGATCAAACGACATCCAAGCAAAATAAATATGTTATGAAGACAAGGAAAGAAATTCCAGCTGGTCATGAAATTGCAGCGAGTCTTTCCACTCAAAAAATTGTTCTAGCAGAAGTAGCTTCTAATCTGGTACTTTCTTTTTCATCGTGTAATTCTGAATCTCTTATTAAAATTTTCCTTTCCTTTTTATTTATTTTTTATTTTTCATAAGATAGATCTACTTTGCTATTGAAAAACAATAGTAAAATACAGAAATGGAAGCACTGATCCCATTTATTTACTCCGAGTATATATAAAATGGGTTGTAATATAAATTTTCTTACCTTTATATATATAAACATTTGTATATATGATTTCAAAACTTATAATATTAAACATAGGATATATTGGATTTTAAAATTGTATATAATTGTTAAACTATTTGCATTAATTATATTTGATTTTATAAATATTAAAGTTTTACAACCAAAAAATGAATTTTTAAAAAGTTTCAATTAATAAATAAAAAGAATAGCTAATTGTATTGTAATAATTTAATAATCTTAAAACCATTAGAATGTTAGATGACATCATACAACAGCAACTCATTTCACTTATAAATATAATATACTCTATAAAGCTCGAAAGTGTTGAACTATTTGATCAAAATTTTAATTTCTTTATATTAAATATTCAAACCTACCAAGAAAAAACAATTTTGGTTTAATTGCACTTCATTAAAAAAAAAAATGCTTCCTTTTTCTTAAATAGGTAAACCATTAGTTTTTTATACTTAAAATATGTCTCTCTTAATATATCAGTTAAGATAAAAGCGATTACTATGTTCAAAACAACTACTCTATTTTCCCTTTCTTTTGGGTTGGAGGAGGGAAGGGGGTAGATATGTCCTCTTAAGATATTCCCTATATAAAATAAATTATGGACCTATTTGTATTGGAAGAGGTTCTAAAGGAGGTGTTTTCATATAGGAATATTAAAATATGTTAATAATTTATATTTTAGGGTTCACTTAGATTTTCATATCAATAAATATTTTTATGAATTTTCACATCATTATTTGAATTAAAAAATGTGTTGATAATTTTTTTGGAAACCAATTTTATGAATTTTCATATTATTAATGATTTTTTTTGGGATTTTCAAATCATCATTTTTATAGAATAAAATGGTTATTTAAAAATAGAATAAGAAAAATTTAATGGAATTTTTTTAATAGTAAAAAACAATTTTTAAAGTTTATGCAAAGATTTTAGCCTTTGACATCTTTTCATTCATATATATATATATATATATATATATATTACATTTTTTGTGAAGAATATATATACAATTGTATGAAGATGGATTATTTCAAATATTTAATATTTTTAAACAGTGAAATTAATTAAAAATACAAACTTAATAGGTGGTTATATTGAAAAAACAAGACTGATGCTCAAGAAGACATTCAGTGTAATTTGTTATTTCCATTTTCCTATTATAGATTAACAACCTCCAAGCATATGTTATTTCTATGTTAACAGAGCTCATTTAACTGCAAAGAAGGTATTGTCCTAGCAGCCATAACAGCCATAAGCAGTAGAAGTGAAAATGTAGTGAAAAATCTTATATCAGATTTTATAACTTTCAGCGTTCAATTTTTTATTTTTATTATAAATGCGTAGGCTAAAAAGCATCACTACCATTACACAATGTGTAATAATAGTTTCTCAAGATGCCCAAATTGAGAACGTGAGGCCTAATTTAGGTCAGGTACATATAGTTTTAATATTATTTTTTCTATAGATAACCAAAGTAAAATCACAAATAAAAATAAAATAAAAAATAGATCCATGGAAACTTTCCTCAACAGGTTGAAAGGAAAGGGTACAAAATGCCAATATATAGAATATCCTATCACAATACACAGTTAGTGAGAAGTTAACTAAGTAGATGAGACTCATTCAACAAAAGAGAAGTATAAAAACATTCACCAACAAATCAGTGATCAACATAGGTCAATCATCATAAAACAATAATCCATTAGTCCAGGATCTTTTAGATGCTTAAGAATACAAATCAAACATAGAATTCAACCAAATTTGCAAGCTTCGGAGAAAACAAGACCAACAATAAAATTGTCATTATATGTATAGAGTTCAATCCATAATGAAAACCCAATCTTGAAAAACAACTTATGTAAGAAGATTTAGGTGTGTGCAGTTGAGAATAAAGTTATCCACGATCAAAAAGATCAAAAGCCTTCCAAAACACAACCATCCATGGGAATAGTAAATTGTACACATTTTATTACCAAGATTGTATATTCAGAGTGGGTGTTTTGAGGGAAAGTTACGCAGGCTCCTCACACACTATTTCTTAAACTACAATTATTGCATAAAATATGGAACAATAAGGCAACAACAGACTAGTGTATAATAATTAATAATGATGGGTCCATATCATCCTAATTTGATGAAGTTTTATCCACATCTACTAGTTTAGCATCCTTTCATTACCCTAAAAATCAAATTCATCATTTGATAAGAAAGGTGGAGATTCAACTACAAAGTCTGAAGGGAGATTAATTCACAGTCGCTTTGTTAGGAAGGATTGTCATTTTTTTTATTTTTTTAAAACAATACAAAATCATATGGAAATGCTCCAAACCATCAATACCCTCTAAATAAAGGAGAGATTATATGTCCATTTACACTTCACACAATGTATATGTCCCCAACACATCTGACAACATATTTACATACCTCAAGGATTGATCAACCCAAAACAAATTTTGATATCCTACATATTGATTAAGATCTAAAAGATCGATACAAAAAATGTAAACATATCCTTATATTCCACCTCATCCATATTATCTCAGTAGCCCACATTATTTCTAACCAAGTACGAATGAGGTGTTTTCAAATTTATCTATAAATATAACTTACAAAATCCTCTGATAAAAGCTCCCCCATTTACTTGCAAGTTTCTAATTTTACCTTGTTAGATTGAGTCTTTGAACATGAACCTTGCTTTCTCTTGACCTCTCTTTTTCCATTTTGAGAAATAGGATACAAAAAGATAGAAACTTCCATCTTCAACTTCCATCGAAATCATTTTTGTTAAAAATAAGAGAAGGATTCACACATATCCAGCCAAAGTGACAATCCTTGTATTTATAGTGTAAATGAGACTATCATATCATGGATAACACAAATAAATGGTGATCATCCTAAGACAAATACCACCCATTAAAATGATTACATACCAATAATGAAAATTTCATGTGAATAGAGCATGCCAACCTCATAAATCCCAACACCATTAGTCCTATGATAACAAATGAGAAGCCTCCCATGTCAGAAAGGTTTAAAATGCATTGGGGCAGGAAGGTTCCTAATAAGTATTTGTTCTATTCATTGTTTGCCAAAGTTCAACCCCCTATTTTTCACCCAATCAACCACTTTATTTTCATCTTGCTTTGTTGTGGAGGAACTCAATCTGTTCAAAATGGGTTATCAACTAAGTGATCTCATCCATTATAATTTTAAATTTCAAATATTTAACAGTTCCACCCAGGGCTTCGTTAATGATTTCATGAGAACCCCCTTCCACATCGAATTTATTCTATCCCTCCATTTGAGAAATTATGATGGCCTTCACAAATGTTTGGTATTGACAACATCATAGAAATTAGCTCCAATTTCCAAAGTAAAAAAAGAGTGGTTAGATTTCATGATCTTTAAAAATACTTTTGCACCATGCATGACCAAATGCCTTTGTACCTACTCTGTATGTTTCAAAATTTGTTTGAGGTTACTCAATCCTTGAGCTATGTGAATATGTTTTTGGTTTAATTATTTTGGAAATATTGGAATTTTATTCTTAATTTAGTTAAAGGTTTGAGTTGATTAAATCAATAAATGATATTAAAAAAATTTAATTATTGATGTGTATAATTTATTTGTATTTTTAATTTTTTTATAAATAGCAATAAATATAAAGAAAATAAGATTTAGCTTAAAATGAATTGAAACAGTGATTGTAAGGTCTAATATTGGTTATGCAAGATTAGGACAATGTCATAAATTAGGATCATGCTTTTATTTTGTGAAAGGATAGTAGTGTTGAAACAAGACACCTTAGGGTCTAGTGCTATAGTGTTCTTCTACCATTGTTATCTAAATTACTCGTAGAGACCTGAGTTTTCTTGAGTTTTATTCGTTATCTCTATGTGAGCTTGCCTATGAAATCTCAACTGTTAAAAGTCTAAAAAAATATTTGTAGAGATGATTTAATCTTCAAACCCTAGACTTCATTATGCTTTGATAAAAACTGAGAAAGAAGGGGGGTTAGTGTATGTAAGATGCACTGAATGTGTATCTAAACCCTTTGTGTAGGTATGCTACCTACATACCAATACTCCAAAGAGGGATTAAGCCATATGTAGTTCTCTCACTTGATGTGCTTTATGAAATAGTGTTATGCAGATGTAAAAATGCTAAATGAGGTGTGCTTGAGGTGGCTAGGGACTGGTGTGAGGATCTAGATATGCTTATAGCTATATTAGATGGTTGTATGTAGAGAATAGAAATAATTTTCTCAATGGTTTTACTTGTATTTTTGATTGCTTTGTAATATTTGTCACCCAACTTTGTGAATGACCTTTGGATGAAATTTTATAGGGAACTATTGGTCATAGGTTAAATGTATTCATACTAGGTTGACATGATGAAGGATAGGAATAAAATGAAAATGGTCATTTGGGATCAAAATGTGATTGGATAAGAGCATAAAAAAGGGGACACCTTAGGGTCCGATGCTTATTCCAGGTATGGTGCTCTTGTCCTACAAGCTTAGAACCTAGGGGGATAGAATTGGCCTAGGAAATACTATGTGACTAAGGTGGAATGACTGTTTAAAAATCTCAAGATGATTGGGAATAAGCAAAAAGGTGTCTAGAAGGGTCATGAGAGCATGTAAGAAAGACCTATGGGTTGGTTGTCATAAGCCACACTCAAGCTATCAATTTTTACATTTTATATGAATACATTTATCCCTCCTTTATTCTAGTGATATAGCAAAACAAAATATTAGAATAAATGAAAAGTAGAAAGCATACCTGAACTTACCTACAAGGGTGAAGCTCATAAAGCTATGTGAAACTAGGTGTGCATAGAGAGAGCACATTGTGAAGTGTAAATATATAAAATAAAATCAAGAGTAGATAGGTTCTTACTAGACACACTATGTCTAAAGTAAAAATGTATAAAATTTGGGTAAAATAGAGAGGAAGAGAAAAGAATGAATACACCTTACTGAGTATGTGAACCAATACAAAGCTAGTTGTGGTGCTAAGTGATGTTGAGTATGTGATGAATGATGTTGTACCAAGAGTAATATCATGAATGAAGCTGAGTACTCAATTCCTTGAGAGTGGTTCAAGAATACAAAGGCTAGCCCTTTAGCTTCATCATCATCTACTAAGTGAAGCTATGTTATTATGCATGTGATAATCAATGTTTAGACTGTGTGTCCAATCTCTCTGAGTAAGTGGCTTAAGAATACAAAGGTTAGATAGTATTTTGACTCCATCATTTCCCCATGAAGTGAAGCTATAGACTGATACTAGTATGAATGTGTGTCATATGAGATGACTCCTAAAGCCTATAAATGATCTATAATTTGACAACATGGTATGGATAACTAAATTTGTGTTAGAAACTAGACCACTCTTGACCACTCAGAAAAGGTATAGATTAGGCTTGTATGAAAGCCGCTCCAAAATTGGACAATAAGCTTATGTATAAGTCACTCATAAATGATGTCAACTACCTATAGATGGAATAAGACACACACCTTCTAAGAATGCATGGGTAATGCCATAAACTATAAAGAAGAAGAAAAAATGTGTCACAGACTTTTCCCCCAATCACTAGTGTCTGTAATATGAATTATGATCTGAAAGTTATACCAATAACCTAATCTAAAATTGGAAGTGAGAACCATCATGCCATGCATGATGCCCCTTATATCTAAATTCTCTAAGAAAAATTATATTTAAACTACTGATTCTGAATAGAACTATGGTTGACAAAACTTGTAACTGATCTTAGCTTTTTGTCTGTTTCTGAAAAACAAATTTACCGTTTGGACAAGAGCATCAAAATAGGACACCCTACTATCTAATGTTGTAGTCCAAAGTTGGTACTCTTATCCTATGTTGATTCTGAAGATTGTTATGTAATTATCACTATCTATCTAGGCTGTTCTTCTTGGTTTAATGTTTGGTTATTATTGGTATTCTAAAAACTAGTTTTTGATTGGTTAGAGGATTTTATCTTTATGACAAAAACCCTTATTTATTGTCCCCTCTTTTGAGGGTAGGAATGAAGACCCTGAAATGACTATCCGTAGAAGAAAGAGCCCTGTAAGTGTGTTATGCTGTGAAAATACATGAAATATCAATGATAATCAACAAGTTATCTCAAGATATAGCATGGTTTGTAATGGATATTGTTAAATCAATAGAAGCATGCCTAAATAAATATAAAAATGTAATATCATGTACAATATAGTGAACTAGAACTAGAAGTTTGGTTAGTTATTAGTTATCAAGTAGGGATAGAGCATTATGTCCATCATGATATCCAAGAAAGTAAGAGAATGCATAATGTGGATTATAACACTGCAAACAATTGAAAAGCAAACAAGTACACAAGACAATAAGCATATAAGAGTGGCCAAGGGACCAAGCAAAAAAGGGACATGGGTACATGTCACTCAAACTAGGAAGCAAACATACAAGGCATGTTCAAATACCACATACACATAAAATTTAAACAAGCAAGGTTGTCACATAGAAGAGTACAAGAAAAGGATATTGGCATATGTCCTAAGGCATACATAAGACATAAAATAGGAACTGAGAAATGTAATCACATTTAACTACACAAATCAAGAAATAAAAGCATGTAAATACTATAAATACAATCACATCTAACTAATCAAAGTAAGAAGTGAAAGTATGCAAGACACGGAGTATTATACTATGTATATGTTAATAAATACACAAGTGTTATATACTAGTGAGTGTCGATAGAGTAATCTATGTAAGCAAGAAAATAATGTACATCAACATGATAACTAGAGTATGAGGTATAGGAATGACATAACTTGGATGGTGTAGTCATGTAGAAGATTCCCCTAGTGGGTAGGTTTATCGATGTGTGTCTCTAATGTAGAAGTAGGATGCCCCCTCAATAGGTAGAGTGAAGCAATCAAGAATCTAGATGTCACTGCACACACTCAAAGAAGATCAAGTGAAGCATGGTAATGTAGTTAAATCAAAAAATAATAGGAAAAAATAATAAATATAAGTTTAGCATGGTAGTAAGAATGTAAAGCATGGATGGTGCATACAATTGAAATGTTTTTAGTATTTTTAATTTATTTGAATGTTTTTGGTATTTTAACATATTTAAACACTTTTGTATTTTTGACATATTTGAATGTTTTTGTATTTTTGAAATAAGCTATTGTACATTCAATCATAAGGAGACTATGTACAAGTAATTTTGAAAAGAAGATATATACAATCAAGGCTGAGAAGAGACGATACTAACTGATGAGTCTCATGAGAGACTCCCTATCATGGTGTCCTATATTAAGGAGAGGAATCATGCATGATCATGAATCATGATGGGGAGGTTGAGACTATAATTCTAAAAGCTGTGTATGCTATAAATGCTTTAAAATATCTAAAGTAGAAACCAACTATGGGGTCTCTCTATAACTCTGAGAAGTGTATGAAACTATGAGGTTCTTAAGAACCCATCTAGTGGTAGGATAATCTCTTTGAACCTATTATCTATGTGTAGAGGTATAAGACCTCAATGATACTACCCTGGGTGTGAAGACTATAGCTAGAAACTGTCTAGAGTCCTAAAACTATGGCTGCTCTAAATGAGGGCTCTATGGAAGTGTATGAACTCTCTATGATGATGAGGAAGGCCTCGAATGTGTCTGAATTTAAAATGGAGGAAGAACTATAATTGGTGGAGAAATTAAAACTAGTGACTATAAAGTAAAAGATGGATCTAAAGCGGGGAGTGGTAACTCAGATGGAACTCCACCAACTATAACAACCTGATTAACATGAATTAAATTTCATGCATCTATGAACTATAGAAGTTACTACAAAAAGTTTTTGGATCCATGATTGACCAAGTAACATATCATAAACTTCTACACTGAGAACTATAGTAAATAGTGTGGCCACATGTGTTGGACCTACCTATAGAGGAAGTACATGTCACCCAATGAATTTGTATTCACCTACTAAATTTACTGATAACTATGTTTGTCAAGGGGATAGCTTTCTCTAAATATCCCATATGTTATAATAATGTCATAGTGCACATGTTCATACTAGATTAATTGTCTATGAAAACACTATGGATATGATGATTATACATGTAAGATCCAATAAATAGTGCATGATAATTCAAATCATCCTCAATTATTTCCTAATATGAGAAGGAGATCAAAGGTCTGTATGGAACTCTAAAATTTTACACACCAATCATGTTAATCACAGGATGTGACTCAACTGAAGGTGCCCTATATGTAGTTGGTGGTGGATGTGCATGATATGCATGGTGAACACTTAATGTGTCCCCTATCTCCTATTTAGAATGCTATAGAAAGGGATATGAGAGATTTTTTAGTGCTTTATTTTGTGTTTTATTTACTTGTGAAGACTCAACTGGAGTGCCAAGATCAATAAGATTGCTAGTTATCAAATCATGTATCTTATGTTTCAAACTAATGCATCTATTTTTTGTGTGGCTTGGTGACCTGTGAAAGTCACAAAATGAATTATGATCATATCCCTATGGAAGAGGCTTTGTTGGATCAATTTATTGAATAGGAGGGAGAGATATGATATTACATTCTAAAAGCTTCTGTAAAACTCTAGCTGGAGAAACTGGTATTGGTAAAGGTTCATCGAAGAGATGCTAATAAAACCACTCACTGAGGGGGATCTAAAGTTGCATTGACTATGGATTGATTCTGACTTTTATTATCATTGACCTTGACTTTGTTTGGGAATTTACTCTTACTCTTTTTTATTGTTTTTGATATACATGTGTACTTGAGTTTGCCCATTGAGATTAATTTGACTTGCCTTTCCTTTAGTGTATGACATAACTCAGTGAAGGAAGAGAACCTTTTAAACATTATTAATTCATGAAAAACTAGTAGAAGACTCTATTTGAAGAGATCTTATAACTCTTCATTGACCATAGGGCTAGTCATCTTAGCCAAGATAGTCTTATATTGAAGAACATAATCTATGAGATGTTCATTTGACCTTTGTTTTTGTTATGTAACTTGGGCATAGGAAACTTTATCACCAATGTTAATTCTAAAATAGGCTAGGAACATGTTGACTAAAGGATTGAATGCTTTGATTGACTAATTCAGTGGACTATATAACCATTGTAAAGCATAATCTTTTAGACTCCATAGAAATAGCTTGGTTAGTAGCTAGTCATTTGGCACATAGTCTAAGCATGCTACATGAAAATCTCTTAAATATGTCTTTGGATTACCCTTTCCATCATATAGAGTGAGATTGGATTGAATAAAACTTGGTGGTAAGGGTGTAGAAGCAATATGGCATGCCAATGGTGTATGAAGTAGAGCAAAAGAATCCAAGGCCTTTGTTGGTCTAGAAGCACCTTGTTGAAGATGTAGCACCTTGAATTGAATATATTTTATCTCTTGTATATAAGGGTTGCCACATCAGAAGAGAAAGATGTACTAGTTATAGCTGGTGGTGGCATAGAGGAAGGTTGGGTTGCTAGAGGGAGTTATTGAGACATAGTTACTTCCATAGTGTCGATTTCAAATAGTTGTTTTGAAGGAGTGGAGGACTCAACTTGTTTAGATTTTTTAATTTCCATGATAGATTCTAAGATAAGAGTATAATCTCGATGCTATTCCCTAAGTCTTTCTTAAAAAAATTATAAGATCAAATCTTTTTTGAGGACAACCTCATTATCAATAATAGGTAGAAGTGGATTAAGAGTCTACTATGGTGGGTCATGAACATCGGTGTTTGTATCATCATTGCTATTCTCATATTTCTCATTGTCAAAATTATCCTTAGAGAAATTAGTGTAATCTAGATGTGTAGGATATATAGCAAGAATCTGAGCTGGTTGTTTATCTATGGTATATGGTCAAGCTGAGGGAATATGGGTGAATTTAGGAGGGTTGCCACTAAGTCTTACACTTCATCTCAAAGGAAGAGATGTAAGGAGCTTAGGTGGCATAAGGAAAACAACTTGAAGAATTGAAGAAAAGATTAAACAAATATAATCTAAATAAGGAACTAAAATATGCATAAAAAAGATATGAAGCTCACAAACATGTAAGATGATACCTCAAAAGCAATGGGACCTAGTATATGTAGCTAAGGTTTTGAAAGAAAATATATTTTTAAAATTACTAAGGAATTTTAGAAATTAATGTAAATTTTTGATTTAAATATGCAGCTAAAAAATAAAAAATAAAATAGAAAAAATCCTTATTTAAAATGACTTAATATATGCAACTAGGGTTTGGAAGAAAATAAATTTTAAAATTACTATAGAAATTTAAAAAAATTAATGTAAATTTATTATTTAAATATGTAGGTAAAAATCAAAAAAATATTGAAAAAATTAAGAAGGAATTTTCTTAGGGTTTTTATACACAAATGTAGTTAGGTTCACCAAATGATTTAACTATTTTGGGAATATTGGAGTCTTATTCCTAATTTAGTTAAAGGTCTGAGTTGACTAAATCAGTAAATAATATTACATTGATTTAACTACTAATTTGTATAATTTATTTATATTTTTAACTTTTCTATAAATAACAATAAATATGGAGAAATTAAGACTTAGATTAAAATGAATTGAAATGATTATTTTAGTGTCCAATATTGGCTATGTAAGACTGGGACAATGTCACAACTAAGGATTTGACTTTCATTTTGTGAAAAGATAGGAGTGCTAAAATAGGACACCCTGTGGTCCAATGCTATAGTCCTCTTCTACCGTTGTTATCCAAACTACTTGTAAAGACCTAAGTTTTTTGTATTTTGTTTGTTGTCCCTATGTGAGTCTGCCTATGAAATCTTGACTACTGAAAGTCTATAGAAATCCTTGTAGAAATGATTTAATCTTCAAACCTTAGACTTTATTATGCTTTGATAAAACTTGAGAAAAAGGGGGCATTAGTGTGTGTAAGATGTACTGAACATGTATCCACACCCTTTGTGTGGGCACACTATCTACATACCAATACTCCAAAGAGTGATCAAGCCATATGTAGTTCTTCCACTTGATGTGCTTTGTGCAATAGTGTTATGTGCATGCAAAAATGTTAAACTATGTGGTTAAGGACTGGTGTGAGAATATGGATATGCTTGTAGCTATATTAGATTGTTGTATCTAGAGATACGTAAATTTTCCTTAATGGTTTTAATTGTATTTTTGATTGCTTTATAATATTTACAACCCCTATTTGTAAATGACCTTTGGATGGATTTTTATAGGGAAATGTTGGTCATGGGTTAAATGTATTCACACTAGGCTGACATGATGAATGATATAAATTAGATGAAAATGATCATTTGGGCTCAAAATGTGATTGGATAGGAGCTCCAAAAAAGGGACATCATTGGGTCTAGTGCTATAGTCTAGGTATGACAATCCTATCCTATAGGCTCAGGACCTAGGGGGATATAATTGGCCTGGGAAATGATAGTTTGGAAATTTTGAGATGACTGAGAATAAACAAAAAAGTATCTAGAAGGGTCATGAGAGCATGAAAGAAAGACTTATGGATTGGGTGTCACAAACCACAGTCAAGGTTCCAATTTTGACGTTTTATATGACTATAGTTTTAAAATATGGTGGGGACATATACATTTTATGAATAACAAAAGGACTTGGAAACTCTCCTTCATTCAGTGGATCTTGATGATCTAGACTATTACAATATGATTCTATATGGTTTTAAAAAAATTAGTAAAGTACATCCTTCATAACAAAGCAACTGGGTATTAAACTCCCTCTGTGAATGTAGTTGAATCTCCATCCTAATTCTTGGAAGATGAACTTAAGTCTTATGAGAATTTTAGGAATGTTTGACCAAGACATGCATCTATACCTTTAATAGATAAGGATGATGTAGACCTTGAAGCAATAATTATCATAGACTAGCTTCTTGTTCATTTTTTTTCTTAATGTGATCATTTTTGTTTATTCTATGGTGTTTTTGGGTACTATATAGTTTGCCTTCCTATCACACACTCCTAAACAAAAAACTTGTTAACAAACTATGTATATTTTACTTTAATAAATGAAATATTTTTTCCATTGATGATTAATGTTTTGGAAAGATATTAATCTTTCTGGATGTGGCAAACTTTCTTTGCCATTTCACACACCCCAATCTTCTCAAACAACTTTTGGTGTAAGAAAAGGTTTTGGTTGTGGATCTGATTTTGTATATATGATGGGAATTTGAATTTTGGAGTGGTTTTCCCCCAAGCCTAAAAATTTGGTAGAGTGCTAGGTTTGATTCATGTTTTTAATTGTCTAAAAGATCCTAGATTGATGAATTTTTATTTTATGATAATTGATCTATGCTAATTGCTGATTTTACCATAGATTTTTTTTATATTTTTCTTTTGTTGAATGAATATTGTCTCTTCTATTAACTTATTACTACCTATAAACGAGATATGCCATTCTATATATCGATACCCGATATCCTTCACTTTCAACCTATTATTATTATTATTATTATTATTATTATTATTATTATTATTATTATTATTATTATTATCATCATCATCATCATCATCATCATCATCATCATCATCATCATCATGATTATCATTATCATTATCATTATCATTATCATTATCATTATCATTATCATTATCATTATCATTATCATTATCATTATCATCATCATTATCTCTATAAAAATTAATCCTTAAATTATAAGTACCCAATATACATTAGGTTTCATCTTCTTAATGTGATCGTCTTTATAAACTATTTGCATATAGCCTACAATGGTATGGTTATTTTTTTCAACATATACACTACCCAAAAATTAAATAAAAATTAACATTGAAAGGTATGAAAATTGATATAATATTTTGCATCACATTTTCCCTTCCCCGGTTTCTAGCTATTAGAACATTGCCTCTTTGGGAAGCCAATATTAGAACATTGCCTCTTTGGGAAGCCAAATGAGGTCTAGAAAGATAACATTAGTATTGAGTTTCAAGGTTTTAACCCAAATCAACATGAAAGGTTTTAAAATTTGTCACATCTATTGGAAAATGGAAAAAGTAATTTGCAATGAAAAACTTTTAGAGGATGAAGCATTGTTTGCTTCCAATGAGCCACCAATTAGGTTTTGATATATAGCTTTACAGATTGTTGGGCCACCTTATTTTTTATTAATATTTTGGTAAACAAAAAAATATTTAAATATTTTAAATAATTTATTCTCTTACAATATGAATGCTTTTACTATCTTTGATTATTTTTATATGATTTATTTTACATTTTTAAAGGAAATTTTTATAAAATACCACACCCAAAATTATTACAGAAAAGAATGTAATCCTAAAAATTGTTTTTTTCCTAAATTATTATTATTTTATACTTTCATTTTGAAATAAAAAGTGTATTTTATTAAAGAAATGTAATGAAAATTCTTAAATATTTTTGATTTTGTGAAAATTTATAAAACTACCTTTACAAAAAATACCAACATATTTTAGTTTCGCCTTATAAATTATGATGTGAAAATCTTTATTAATCTTTGTCAATCTAAAAGTCCATGGAATTGACTCCAAAAATAAATATTATTAACATATTTTAATTTTTCTAGTTATGAAAACTCCTACATTAGAACCTCTTAAATAGATTGGTAATTCTTTTAATGTAAACATTATTTTGGAGTACATATTTAGCAAAAACAAAAAATATAAATAAAAAAAATAAAGATGTCCTTTAAATATAATAATTTTGTTTCATGTTAACTGATATATTTATAGAGATATTTAAAATTTTATAAATGATGAACATTTTATTAGTTGAAGAAAAAGGAAGAAATTTATAATCAACTGAAATTAAAATTAAAAAATAGTTGGTTTTATAAAGTTAATGGAGTGGTTCAACATTAAATTTTTTTTTAATCTAATAATTCCAAGGTTTTTAATTTTATAAATCATATTATTATATATTTATAATTATAAAAGTAATGAAGATTAGTGAATGGCTACTATACAACGAATACTTTGTTAATCAAAAGTTTTCATGATTTCATTGATTCTCAATGTAAAATCCCCGTGTTTAGAAAATATAATATAAATAATGCAAATAACTCAATAGTTATTAACTTTAAGTTTTAAAGGCACATATTTATCAAATTGCATATCGTATTTCCTAAAGAATATTACAAATAATTAATTTTAAGGGCAACAAAATTCATATTACAACTGATGAGGACCATTCAATATTTTCTCAAATTAAACAAATGGGATTAGTGATTTCATTTGTGTATTTTGGTCTTGGTGTTTTAATATCAATATAGATCTATCTTATGAAAAATAAATATAAAATAAAAATGAAAGGAAAATAGTAGTAATAGATTCAAAACTATGATGATTGAAAATAAAGTAAATAAAGTACCAGATCATGATATTTCAAATTTTCATATGGCTTTTTGGGTATGATATTTCACATTTTAATATTGTGTTTTTGTTAATGAAATTAAGAAAGATGTAGGAAATATAATTGTAGAATGAAAAATATTATGAGTTCAAAGATGAATTAAGAGATTTTATTGAGGGTAAGTGTACACAAGATTTAACCCTTTTTTTGTTCAATTTTGATCACTCTCTCACCATAGCTCGAGTGAAATCAACCCAACCATTGATAATACTTGACCTCTTCTCTTCTTCTCTTCAACACACACTCCACTCCCACAAGCCTCTTGAAAGTCTACAAACCATCTCATTTGGTTTTACTATATATAGATCAATCATGACTATCAACTTCTTGGTTGGCCATTGCACTTGCCTTAACCATTAAATCTTCTCTCACATAAAGACATGGCTCAAAACAAACTTCATAGGTTGGGCATAACATCTATGGGTCACCCTTAAGCAACTACAACTTTCAATAAGGCCTTTGTAACTTTTATAGGTCTCAAGGAGACCTATTCACCCATTTAGCACTTCATCGATCAAAATAAAAACATAGGACCACAACCAAATGCATACGTCCAATCCAAATTACCCTTTTGACATTATCAAATGATCACATTAAATAATACACTCCTCTACATATTCTTAAACAACTCAAACATTGACCTGGTGTATAGGAACATTATGGAAAAATACACAATAACATTCTTAAGCATTGTTCATTTGAATATTGATTGGTCAAACCTCTAAAGACCACATAGATTATCCTCATGGAGTCTACATCACTCTTCAATAGCTAATTCATCATGAGACATTTGGATACCAATAAGACAAGCTCAAATAACCTTCTTGATTCACTTGCAGAACATAGTCAAACACACAATCAACTTTGTAGCTCAATAACTTTGATTATACGAACATTCAAATATCCTAATTAGGTTCAATAGATGTTCCACGGAGTTATCTTCATCTTTGTTTTTTACATCATAAACAAATTTACCCTAGATCAAAATTTATGGCATAAATATAGAGCATTGGTTTCCCCTTTGTAAATTCAAATATTCAAATGCCAAAGGTCGTAGTTAAACCTTAGACACTATACACTCATCTCGTGTCCTTACTACTTAGATAAAACACACACCATCAATCTCCTTCAACATTTAACAATCTTAAACACCTATCACTTTGACTTCATCTCATGCATTCTAGCATCGTTGACTAAACATGCTTCGTCAATCTCGTTAAGATTGTCCTCACTTTAATCATGCTAAACAACTGTCACTTTGACCTCTTGACTTTCATATGCACCATTGATATTTATTAGTATGAATGCCCACTCACTATTGATATTTTAAATAAGCTCTATCTTTATCTTTGCTTGATGTTAAACATTGATTACTTATTGCCATCTCATTGTTTCCTAATATTTTGAAGCAAATGTACTCTGTTGATCTCCTTGAGACGTGCTCAAAATTTACCATGTGAAAAATTGACTAAGTATGGGGACCCTTGCAATCTATCTGAGAAGCCAAATTTGAACCTTAATAAATTTTTTTCTCTTCGATGCATGATCTTAAATTTAGACCATATGATCTTCCCACATAGGAGAATCCATTCATATAATAAAGTGCTCTTGGACCCTTTGTGCATACAAGGTATAATTCCATTAATCTTCTCACTCATATTTTTCTACCACAGAGCCAACTATGTCGAAAACCGATAAGGAAGGCCAAATTTACACATGCATATCTTTTGATGTGCTTCATTGCTTGATCTAAAATTTAGTGTAAATCAACTTGGCTAAAAAATGAGCAAACCGATAAGATCAATTTCTTCTAAAACTAGTACATGTTCAAAATATAACATCATCAAAATGATTACTCATATTTTATTCCCACATGCAAATTTGGTTATGGAAAAACACAATCAAACTACTTGGCAGCTCAAATTTTTAGTTACATATCTTTTGATGCACTACATTGCATGAAATGGATTTTAGCACATAACAACTAGTTATAAAAATGAACAAACTCATGATCAATTTGTCCTAAGACCTCTACGCATGTGAATGTTGACCTCATCAACATTCTTACTCAGATTTTATTTCTATATGCAAATTTGACAATGTATGGAAAAACACTATCAAACTACCTAGGAGCCCAACTTTGCACTTGCATATCTTTGATTGTGCTTTATCACATGACCTAAATTCTAGAACATAATAACTAGGGAGTAATGAGATCATAACCATATGACCAACTCCCCCTGACTCATCCATACATGATAATGGTGACATAAATAAATTGCCTATTAAAATTTTCTACCATTAGAACCCAAATGTCTAGATGAAAATAATGAACTACTAGATGAGATCCACTCACTTCCATACTCATTTCAGGCACTCTTGAAACCCTATATGGTCTCTACAACATGTCCATACTAACAATATCAACCATAAAATGCCTCACTCAGTTAAACACTGAATAACCATGTAGGAACACTGAAGCTCATTGAATCACATTTTGTCATTGTCATTCTAACACACATGACACCTCATAAACATCCTTGGTCACTTTGGAGACATAATTGACAAAATTCCAACAATATGCCCCTTTGTCATTGATGTCAAACACCAATATAATGCTTATGCTCAGAATTTGTCTCTATCTTTTAGTTCTATTTCCCCCTTTAACACAATGACAAAGTGGGATAAACTTTTAATCCTGTGAACCTAAAAAGACATCAAGGACTAATAATAGGAAGATACCATCTATGACATATGATATAGACTCCCATTAACATTGAAGAAACCTCTTCTTACCTTGAGCTTCTCAAACATGATCCATGACTACGCTCTTTTGATCCTAAAAAGCTTCTATGAAGACAAAATGTTCATGAACAACATAAACTACATGAACTTACCTTGAAAACATTAAGAGGGACCCCCATAAGTATTTTGATCTTAGGCACCTTTTCTTTGAACATCTTCAGACCATTTCCAACAATGATGAATCAATACAACTGATTCCATACCTTCTCTCTTAGATTCAACTATAGAGTCCTTTGATCCTAGGACTTAACCAATTATAAATCTCCCCCTTTATTTATGCATGAGAATTCAATACATTATTAAAGCACTTGAATTGGTTTGATCAAGTTATCAACTCAACCTACTTGAATTAATCATCTATATCATACAACACCTTATCTTCAACATGACTAAAGTATCTCATATATACTCTCCCTCACATTAAACATAGTTTGCCAAGCCAATCAAGCTATATGAATTAGCTCCTCCTAACTTTATGGCATAAACAACTTATCATATACATAAATTAGAGACCTTCATCATGATATCAAAGAAATGACATCTCATTCTCCTCATCCTCCATATCAACCATGTCTTATAGTCTTTTATCATTTGATCAATCATTTAAGCAATAAAAATTGACAAGTCTTACCTTCAGTACCAAAAACCCCACTCTTCAACTCTGCACATATAATTCATTCATCTTGTCTTGAGCTATCCTCTCTTGCTCTTTTTCAGCCTTATTTATCTTTTAAAAAAATTTCTCATGTTTGGTCTTCAATGACTTCATCTTAATCTTTAGTAGAGTGTATTCATCTTCTCTTGATTTCAGAATTGCATTTGTAGTCTTTAAATGATCCTTAAGAATACTGATATTCTCTTCATCCTCTTTGGCCTTTTTGGCCATGTATTTAAATATTTGTGATTTTACTTCAATAACTTGATTTTTTATTAATATTTCTTTTATTTTTTCTTAGACATGTCAAAGAAAATTCCCTCAAGGGAACTGACTTGTGCTTCAAGACCTTTGATCATATTCCTCATTTTATGATTCCTTTTATTCTACTCCTTTAGTTCACCAAGTGCACTCATGATCTCAGCTTCTAGATCAAATTATTCTCCCTCATTTTCATCTTCTTTGATGTCCTTTTATTTTGAACACAAACATGTCTTGGCATCTACTAGCCAAACCTTGAGATCATTGATAACATTATCATCCTCTTCATCATCTTTATTCAAAGTACATATCTAGTCTTAAAGAGCCTTGATCATATCCTTCCACTAGTGATTCTCTTTAATTAACTATTTAGCCATTTTTGTACCTACTCAAAATCTCCTTCAAGCTATTATGCTTCCTCTAAAGGATCCAATCTAATACTAATTCTCAGAGATACAATCACTGAGAGAGGGGGTGAATTAGTGAGTCCATATAATATAACTTTAATTACAATCCTTTCAAACTCTTAATCAATTACCATAAGTATTCATGAATCATACACATTATTCATAGAAATAAATAAGAGAGACAATGCAAGATCAAACACATAACACATGACATATACAGGAAACCCTCTTGGGGGAAAAAACCCACTAGAACTTGTATTTGGACTATTGTCCTATAATAAAAAGAACTAATTTAGACCAACAATCAACTAATCAAGGAACTACCAGTCATAGTTTTAGTGACACTACAATCTCATAAGGAGTTACTACACCTATCTAGCTATACACCCACAATAACTATACTTTTAGCAAGTTTCACCTTGCAAGGATGAAATATACCCCTTAGATATTGATCACTCACAATAACACCTATGAACAACTCCACCTTTGAACTAATATCTTCAACCCCTGATGATGAAATTTTGATTAACAATCTCTCATTGTATCCAAAGCCACCTTTTGGATGACTAAAACACTACCTATTAGCCATATTACATACTTAAACCAACACATAAAGATCAATTAGGACACATTATATATCCCAACTAACCCTATTTTCCAACTCGTTGATCACACTCACTTCAACATAGCTGCATCAACTCTATCACCATATTAACAACATGAACAAATTGTCATACATAGTCTACACTCTAATCTACCTCTTATATCAATCACCAGGATCACACAAACATCATCTAGCCTTTTCTCACACTCAAAACATCCAAAAAATCATTTTGGATCAACCTAGACCTCTTCACTCATCCTTATCCTATAAGAGAACTATTTTGACATTATAAACATGACCTAAAGGTCATACACATAGTCTTTAATCTAATATTCCCATCAACCTATCCATTGGGCACACTTGACCTCCTCTCTTTTTCAATTTAAAGCACACTCCACTCCCACAAGACTCTTCAAAGTCTAGAAACCATCTCATTTGGTATTACTATATATAGAATAATCATGAATGTCAACTTCTTGGTCAGCCATTGCAATCAAATTAACCCTTAAGGCTTCTCTCACATCAAGACATAACTCAAAAAAAACTTCATAGGTTAGCCATAGCATTTATGGGTCACCCGTATGTAGCTACACCTTTCAATAGGTCTCAAGGAGACCTATTCACCCATTTAACACTTCATCAAGAAAAATAGAAACATAGGACCAAAACCAAATACATAGGTCCATTACACATGACCCCTTCAACATCCTCAAATTATCATAGTCAATAATACACTCCTTTTCATATGCTCAAATAACTCAAATATTGCACTGGTACATAAGAACATTATGAACAAACACATAGTCAAATTATTAAGCATTGTTCATACTAAATATCGATTGGTCAAACCTCCAAAGACCACATAGATTATCTTCATGGAGTTTATATCACTCTTCAGTATCTAATTCATTATGAGACATCTAGATACCAATAAGACAATCTCATATAACCTTTTCAGGTCACTTACAAAACACAGTCAAATACATAGTCAACTTTGGAGCTCAATAACTTTGACTTTACAAACATTCAGACCTTCTAATCAGGTTCATTAGTGCACTATGGAGTCCTCTTCATTTTTTTTACATCATCAACAAATTCACCTTGGATCAAAATTTATGGCACAAATACAGATCACTAGTTTACCCTTTGAAAATTAGAATATTCAAATGCCAATAGTCATAGTTAAACATCAGACACTATGCACTCATCTCATGTCCTCACTACTTAAATTAAACATGCATCATCAATCTCCTTTGACCTTTAACAATGTTAAACATCTATCACTTTGACTTCATCTCATGCATCATGGCATATTTGAATAAACATACTCTATCTATCTCTTTGATATTGTCCTCTCTTTAATCATTTTGAACAACTGTCACTTTGACCTCTTGACTTTCATATACACCATTGACCGTAATCATTATGAATACCCACTCACCATTAAACTTTGAAATAATATCAATTTTTATCTCTAATTGATGTTAAACATTGATTACTTATTTCCATCTTACTTCTTCCTAACATCTTGGATCAAATGCACTCTGTTAATCTCCTTGAGACTTACTCAAAATTTACCATTTGCAAAATTGACTATGGGGACTCTTGCAATCTATCTGAGAAGCCAAATTTGAACCTTAATAAAATTTTCTACGCTTTGACACATGATCTCAAATTTGAACCATATGATCTCCCCACATGGGAGAATATATCAATATAAAAACCTTATCATGGACCCTTCACACATGCAAGATTTAAAACCTTTAATCTACTCACTCAGATTTCTCTACCATAGAGACAACTATTTCAAAACCTACCTAGAAGGCCAAATTTAGTATATCTTTTTATGTGCTTCATCACATGATCTAAAATTTAGTGTAAATCAACTAGGCTCAAAACTAAACAAACCCATAAGATCAATTTATTTTGAATCTACCACATGTGTAAAATATAACATCATCAAATGCTTACTCATATTTTCTTCCCATTCGCAAATTTTGCTAAGTATGGGAAAACATACACAAATTGCCTAAGAGCCCAACTTGGCACTTGTATATCTTTTGACACTAAACATCATATACATTGGAACTTAACATATAAAAACTAATCACACCAATGAATAAACCCATATGATCATTTTATCTTGACACATATATGCATGTGAATGCTGACCTCATCAACATGCTCACTCAGCTTTTCTTTTTATATGCAAATTTGACTATGGGAAAACACTATCAAACTGCCTAAGAACCCAACTTTGCACTTGCATATCTTTGACCATGATTCATCACATTACCTAAATTCTAACACATAAAAACTAGGGACTAATGTGATCAAAAACATATGACCAACTCCCCCTAACTCATACATACATGGTAATGGTTACATCAACAAACTGCCTACTTAGATTTTATACCACTAGACCCAAAATGTCTATATGAAAATAATGAACTACCAGATGAGATCCACTCACTTCCATACTTATTCCAAGCATTCTTGAAACCCATAGGGTCTCTTCAACATGTCCATACCAACAAAATAAACCATCAAATGTCTCACTTAGTCAAACACTGAAGAACCATGTAGGAAAATTGAAGCTCATTGAAGCACACTTTGTCATTGTCATTCTAGCATACATGACATCTCATCAACATCATTGGTCACCTTGGAGACATCATTGAAAAACCTCAAACAATAACAAATTTTAGAAGCAAGATGATTTCGAAGGGGGCTAAATCAGTCTTCAAAAACTTACTTATGAATTCCATTTATGCAAACATGAATGATTCAATCAAGAATATAGATCTAGCAAGCGTAAATAATTATCCACAAAAGCTTGACGGACAAGAACATATGATAACATAGATTATATGTGGGAAACCCTTAAGGGGATAAAAACCCACTAATATCTATAAATTAAATATAGTCCTATAAGACAAAAATCAATTTTAGTGAAACACCCACTTCACATGGAACACCAATGCCAATTAGCTAAGCACCAACTCAGCTAGGATTTAGTAAGCACCAACTTGTAAGGAGGCACTAACCCCCTAGATGATTCAAAACCAACTCATCCACCTAAAATACTTGATCACATTAAGAATAAATTTCTTCTCATAAAACATATTATTATCTCCTTTTTCAGCTCTTCTCTCTCTTCAAACCCTCTCAAACTACCTACTAGGCTTCTTCGCTCAACTAGTCCTCTTTTTGACTTGATTAGGTCATGTGAACTTGATTTTAATACATATAACCTCTATCAAAACTTCATCAAAGTTCATATACACATTTTTTTTATGGTTTACAAGACCTTACTATTCTCAATAATGTTTTATTTCATTCACTTGTTATCACCACACTTTAATAGGCCTAGAAATACCTATTATTTATACAAGTCTTTCTTGTTCATATCCCTCTTGTTAGCCAAACACTTTTATCCTCTTTGGTAAGACATGTAATTGGTCTTAATACATCTCATAGACATGGATAAAATGTGATTTGAGTCCCTTTATGTCTGACCTACTTCAATTTGACTTTATCTATCCTTTAGGTCTCATGGAGACCTAATCCCATTAGGCCTACTTAGCACACATTACCCATTCATCTTCTTAGATCACATTAAAAAACTTCACATATAAGTAATAGATAATATTAAACCTACATATACCTGTACTAATATGTTCTTATATTCATAAATCCTTTTATCTCAAACCACTACTTGGAGGACACCATTAGTACTATTCATATTAGGCATGTGCATACCCGGAAAGTTTGTCTTGAACAATTAAAGCAAAAACACAACTTTGACAAACACCCATGACACAAAATCATACATGAATAAGTTACATTACCTTATGATCATTATTATGTGTTTTATACTTCCCAATAGAGGTTAAAAGGATTCAAACCCTTGTCTATAAGTAGCCCACTTAGAACTGATAGAACACTCCAAAACCTAGTCATGAGTAACTTGAACTTCATCACCTGAAAGAACATAATAAAAGATTTAATATGCATGAAAAATATATTTAAACGTAATAAAAACAACCTTAAACAAAAGTATAATAATCTCTAATGGCACATATTGTTCTTGCAGATCAATTTGTTGAACTTCACTCTTACAGACTTCACTCTGCCTAATAAGTCATTCTGGCTTCAACATTTCAACATATTACACTAACTTAAGATATTATTCAAAGGATTAATAGGTCATTAATTTACAAAACAACAACATAATTAGAAGTATATACATTTATATAGGGAAAATATCCTCTAACTCATATTGCAACTTACCCAAATCTACTAATTTACCTTCAAATATAGTCATGGTGATAATGACCTTCAACATATATGTAGACACTTTCATATAATTATAACACATATGTATGGTCCTACATTATCATTATACAATTCACACACGTGCGTGCACACACGCACGCACGCACACACGCGCGTGCGCGCACACACACACACACACACACAACATGGTCATATGGAAATATTGATCTTGTAGACCAAACTCACATCCTTACACCTTCAATATCTCATTTTCACTAGAGAGGTCACTTCATGAGAAACATTTTCATCAAAGCCACTAAAATCAAAAACATATTTCCAATTTGAACATGTATTAAAATTATTTAACATCCTCTCTATGAAATTTTATTCATACCTAATCCATGATAGCACATACCTAATCAACTTCTTACTTATGCCTAGTTTGTTTTCACTTATTACACCATTAGGATTTTTAGTGATATGTCAATTTGTATGATCATTTTATAACACTTGAGGGATATAATTTTATCTTAAACCATTATGGAAATAAGATTCAAGTCTCAATATTCAACCTTAATCCATTTATCAACTTTGACTTGTTTAACTATGATCGCTACAACAAATATCTAAGAAATACGGCCTTTCTTATAGGGTCCACTCACTCACCTAATAAAATAATAACACATGGAGGTGCCTAGAAAAGTTGAATACAACATAAAATAACTTAAAAATTCATTCCCAACCATTATGATCACTTTAAAATAAGATCATTCATATCAGGTCATTATTATAGTTTGTTGACGGTTTAAACCATCTTATAGTCTTAACGATCATTTATAAAACTTATATCCTCATTCCAAAAATCAATGCTTGGAAATTTGATAAAGTAACCTTCCACATCTACCATTAATATCTCAATTTCTCATTCAAATGTTATAGGTGCTAATGAAAACTTGAAATTTCTTTTTGGGTTGAGAACCCTTTATTTTGTGCACTTGAGAGACCTTAAAGCACTTTTTCTTACCTTAACCTTAAAAATTTGATCTAAAACATGGTAAAAATATTTTTTAAAACATTAAATACCTTTTAAATTCTCATTTATCCATGATTATCTTGAAATCTAAAACTCATACCTCATTTGGCAACCATCTCTCTCTTTGCTTGCTTGGACCTTGACCTGTAAACCACATTAGGCATTCAAAATGACATTCAAATCTCTTTTCATGTGATATTAACCTCATATATATGAAATAAAACCTATTACCATGATAAAAAACTAACATAACTTATTCATATGCCTTGACAACACCTCATGACACTTCATTATGTCATGTAGGGTCTACAACTAGTCTATTTGCATATAGGTCTGTAGGTCTTATCCCTACAAGCTCACCCTAAGAATCTCATGAGTGTTATAATGTCTCATATGCATGATAAAATAAATATATACAAACAACCTCTTATTCCTCTATTCATCCATATCACTAGGCCACCAAGCTCATACTTTATCATAAGGTCTCTTCATGCGATGACCAATGTCATGACTAGGCTTCTCAAGCTCTTGAAGCATGACAATTGACCTTGAAAACACTCCTTGATGATTCTACACCTTGATGACATTCTTTTCATGTTATTATAAAATATCATAACTTTGTACACACCTATCTATATTCATCTTACACACGCTCATGATATAACTATGCTTGTTATGGATAGACTTCTCAAGGCCCCTTATACTAAAAAACTAGTACTCAAAATATTCTTACCTTAACTTGAATATTGAAATCAACCTTAGAAGAATCATTAGGTTTCCTTTAAATTCTCTCTCAATAGAGATTAATTAGGTTTCCTTCAAATTATCTCTTATCACATGGTTCATATCTCATAGACTACTCACCATGCATCTTTATCAGATGCACCTTAACATCAATAACATCAACCTTGACCTTGACATCAATGATATAAAATTTGACCTTGACATCAATGACAACACTTATCAACATTACCATTGTATTATCATCTTTTATATCTTTCCATATGTACATAATCCTACTATTTGAGATAATGAAGTGAATACCTATTCATTGAGTCACACTTCACAAACATTTATAACCTGTGACTTTGTGAACCTACCCTTGATACCATGTGTAGATGTGGAATAAAAAATTATTTAAGACATGTTGAGGTTGAAATGCATGGTGTTAGCATAGGTTTATTGTAAATACTCTAAAACATGCTAATTATAAGGATAGTTTGTATAGTAGAGAGTAAAATAGGACATAGAAGAGACTACGGTATTACATACCATATACAATATACAAAGATGAACCTAAAGATAAAAAATAAATCAACTGCTAATGCAAGGTAGGACATAACTAGTATAACATTCAATAAACAAATTAAAATAAAAATATTACTCACTATAAAATAACCATATATAAAAGAAGATTAGGAAAAATTATATCATAATGGTTTTATTATTATATATCAACACATCATAACCATATTATATTACAAAAAAGTGCTATATATAGACTTTTACAACCTATTATCTCTTTACATTCTATCCTTTTGAGATACAAAAGGAAAGACTCTTCACATTCTTCTATTGCGTGGTTAGGCTTACAAGGCTGAATACATACTAAATTTATATAAGAGACAAAATCATATACTTCGCATGTGTCCTTTTATTATGCTTTATGATTTTACCATACTCCATTCTAAGTCCAATACTTTCCCAGACTTAAATAGTTATCTTATCCTAAGACAAAGTCAAAACCAAATTTAAACTAAGATAAAAAGATGAGCCATAAATAAAAGTCACATTTATCACTTCAGTTGTCATTTACTAGGTTTTCACCATTTTTACACTACATAGACACCCCTTAGGGTTTTCAATTAAGTAGTATACTAGCCCACCTCCCTTTAAAGTTTTCAATAGGCTAGCATAACCAGGTGGTCACCCATTAAGGTTTTTCAACCATTCTTTCCCCACTCCTAATATTTAGCCTATCTTATAAAATAACTACAATATTTCTCAAGTTTAAAAAAGGAAGTGTGCATTACATACTGTTATGGCAAAGGATAAGTTTGAATAGGCTATACTAAATGTTTTTGTGTTTTCCTAACTCCTAACCCATTGGATTTGGATTCACCATATGATAGAGGTGGTTGTTAATACTATGCCTTTGTATCTAACTTCCTCTTATGTATGAATTTTTAGATCTATTGCAGAGGAATGAATTGAGGCTAGCCTAATATCTAGGAAATAGATGGATAAACTTGAGATAGATACTGCATGAGCATTTTCCAATCTATGATCACTTCACGTACCATGGCAAGTAGAATGCATATGGGTACCTAGATCATCATCATGTTCTGTAGATCATCATATTTTTAATTATGAGCCATACCTTACAATTATATAATTTGATCTAAATATTGAAATTGAGCTCATCTAATCTATTTGCTATCCTTTGGGCTTAGATGGCTATAAAATTATTCCTCATTATTCTATTATGCCACACTTGCAAGTTCTATATGCCAACATTCTTGGAATCTAAGATTTGTTTGCATGTGTTTCTTATATTTTTTACAGTTTCTATTTGATCCTTCAATAAGAATTTAGCCTTATCTTCAATGGAAAATTTAGGTTTCTTAGTATCCAAGAATTTATTAAGATGTTGTCTACAACTAAACATATCTTGGACTATTTGCTTGGCCTACTGTGCAGTAGTGTCTATGACCTACTCATACTCTCTAGTGAATTCACATGTGACTTTTATTTCATTCTTGATAGATTGACCTTGTGATCATAATGATATCACTTTATATGTGACCCCATAATTATTTGTAATATTTGTCAATAGAGTAGTGAATTGTTTGTCCTCTAACATGACTTGATCACCCAATAGTTTTATATCTAAACATGGAAAAGATTTATTCACTAGTTATCACACATTTGTTAGTTGTCGTTCTACTTTATCCTTTTTCATAATGCAGCTTAATAACTTCCTATTATAAATTTGAGGCCTTTTTCACAATCAAATCTTGAAATACAACTACTCATTCAATCTATTTTCATAGTGACAGATGGATCACATCCAAAGATGTTTCCATCACAATGGTAGCAAGTTTCATGGAGGTCATCAAAAGTGTTATAGGGGTAGATGTGAATTGAGCTAATGGAATCAAGATATTAGTTCACCACATTAATGTATCAGCAACATCCTATAGCCATTGGATAGATATTTGCAATTCTTCTTGTTTGGCCTTTGTTTGAGTTACACTTTTTGCTTCTCCCTATTTTTTAGCTTATTTGAGCTTCTTATCCTAGGTTTTTGCCTCAACCTTAGCCTTAGCATTAGATTTAGATTATGATTAAGATTCCTCTCTAGTCTTAGCCTTATCATTATCTTGGGATTTGTCTTTAGCATCTGCCTCATCCCTAGATTTAGCTTCATCCTCAATGTTAGCTTTTACTTTGGCTTTAGCCTTAGTTTTGTCTTAGGATATTTGGGATTCTGCTATACATCTAAGATGTTATTTATAATTATTATCTTGAAAATATTGTTCTCTTTATTTTTGTTGTGTAACGTGCACTTCTTATTGTCACCAATGGGCTTTCACATTCTCTTTCTTCTTTGACTCCACTTATTCATCCTAATTCTACATAGCTTTTGTTTCATTGATTTTCTTCCTTATAGATTTAGCTTATTTAACTTATTTTCACATAGCCACTGCTTCTTCACCTTTCTTCCATATAGCTTCAACTTCTTTAACTTAATTTTGCATATCATTTACTTCTTCATATTTCTTTTGTATTTTGGTGCCTATGTCTTTCTACTTTCATTGTTGACATTGTGTAGATTATTCTTGAGTGTGTCGTGTCTCTTTCATCACTTCTTGTTATGATGGTTCTTATTATTTCTTACTCCTTCACCTCCTTAGGTTATGGTGTGTCTTGCATAATATGTTGTTCTTTTATTATCTCAAGCATAGTTGTATCTATATGCAAAGGGAAATGCAACTAATTTATTAATCAATCCTATCTCAAAGAAGATATATCCTACTTACACTTATGATTAATGATACAATAGATATTCAAGGTCATGACCAAGATGGATTTGTTCGACCTAACCAAAGGATCTACTACCATGATAACATCACTAAAGAGGGTTTTAAAGCCTCTAATCAAGCAACATAATGCAATAACCCTAGCTAGGTCCTATGTTTTCATATTCACTAAGTAAATGACAATTAAATCAAAATTTAATCTAGTGCTTACCAAAGCTTTTTGCACAAAGTAGGGGTAATAAACATAAAAGGAACTATGCATAAGAGAAACCTAATTAAGCTATATATAGGTAATACCATAATACATGGAGAGAGTAATATATTTAAAACCCATTAATTATGATACTTTTATCTATTAAAATAGAAGAGTAAACTTAGAGATACTTATCTTGAAGATGAACCCATCAAGACTCAATCTCTCCTTTGGCCAAAGGTGCTTCTTAATGTTGTACCCAATATCCCCCTTTTATTTAAGGATAAATTGGGACCCACTTCTTTCAAATTCTTGGTCTTAATATTGATCCCCCTTTTTCATGTGTTTATGCAAATTCTGGGAAATCTAAAGTATTTCAATTTTGGAAAGATAATATTGGAATTATGTTTCATAAGACTGACTCTTTTATTCTATAGAGACTATTTTATCAAGCTTATATTCTCAGGCTTATTCTTTCAACATTTATGTAATTTGTTCTACCAACTTTATATTTTTAGGCTTATTCTTTTAGCATTTATGCAATTTTTTCTATTGGGTTTATATTTTTAATCTTATTCTTTCGGTACTTATGCAATTTATCCTTTTGGGTTTTATGTTTTGGGTGTTTTTTGGCCTTTATTCTTTTAGACTTATTTATTGTGGACCTTTTTCGTGAACTTATTTTATCAAAATTTGGGAATTCAAATATTTTTGTCTGAAACAATTCCCCTAAAGGAATTAATCTATGGGCTCTTTGCCTGATGGAATTTTAGACTTTGAACATTTTGTCTAAAACAATTTCCCCAAAAGAATTAGTCTACGAGATCTTTGCTTGATAGAATTTTGGACTAAAATATTTTGTTTGAAACAAATTCCATGAAAAATTAGCCCTTTTAACCTTTTGAACCTACCCTTCAAGATATTTGTCCTGTATCATATTTTTCCTATGAAGTAGACCCTTTGAGCATTTTTTTCTGTGAAGTAGACCCTTCAAATCTTTTCCACTTACCATTTAAGACTTTTGAACTAGCCTTTCAGCCTTTTTGAAAGTGTCTTTTTCCCTACATACTAGCCCTTTGGCCTTTTTGAAATTGACCACTTTACTACTTTCGACCAACTCTTTTAAGGCACATACCCTTTGGGTTTTGTGTAAATAGACCCTTCGAAACTTTTGTCCTACGCTTTTTACCCTATGAGACTTATCCTTCAAGATATTTTTCCTAACTTCTTTTCTATACAAAAAGTTCCCTTCGACCTTTATGTATTTGGCCCTTTGACATGAACATATCTTTCGATATTTTTGTTCCAAGCCTTCAAACTTTTTTGAAGTGACCACTTACCCTTCAATATTTTTGCTCTAAGCCTTTGACCCTTTTTAAAGTGACCACTTACACTTTGGAATAATTATCATAGCCCTTTCCTCACTAAAATGATGCTTCAAACCCAAGGAACATACTCTTCAAGTTTTGTGTAACCTACCCTTTAGGACTTTTGAAATGACCCTTAGCTATATAAAAGTGCCCATCAAGGAAATTGAAAGTGCCCTTTGGACTTTACAAAGTAGACCCTTTAGAACTTTTGTTGTGGATAAAATGCCCTACAAAGTGGACCCTTCAGATATAAAGTACCCTTTGATGTCTTGAAAATATCCCTTCAGACCTTCAAAATGACCCTTAAAGATAATTATCTTAGAACTTTTGTTCGATGAAATAGCTCTTTGAGGAAATTGTTATGGACATTTTATTCAAAAAAATTCCTTGGAAGGAATTATTCTATGGATTTTTTTCAAAAAAAACATTTTTTGACATAGACCTTAGTGCCTTATTACTAATAACACTACTAGTCTCACCATATTTAGCCAAAAAAAGGTAAAAAATAATTCCCATCAATAATTTAAATATCCACACTAGCTTGAGCTAACAAATTTTGAATTATATAGGAAATAAAAGAAAATTGAATGTTGCACATTTATGTCATACAAACTGATATTCAATATATGATCTTATATAGGCAATATGCCTCTATTGAAGCTATCATTTCTTTAAAACTAACTTTCATTCAAAGTCTCTTGCTTTCATACAACAATAAAGATCCCTAACTACTATCTCAAGAGTGCTATGAGTAAAACAATGACTAATCTAGAGTTAAATTGTTTTCACAACATACATAGCATATAAAAGAAGACTGCAAGAAACACAAAGTATGCATCAATGGCATCTTCATCTAGGGTGTTTCAAGGGGCAAATATTTCATCCCAATATTCAATTAAGGACTCCACTAAGTTCATAGATACAATCTTTAATGCTATAATATTTAGGGATAGGTATACAAACTATTTAGAGCTATGGGATGTCATCAATTCGGTGGTGTATTTTCATTAGAAGTTGATATGAAACTCATGGATAGAATATTCATCAAGGAATTAATGGAATTTAAATTCTAAAGAATAAATTTTACTATAGCCAATCCAGAGGTAATGCCATGCATCGACCTCCTATGGGAGTTGTTCTTTTTAGGAAAGATATTTTAGGATGCTTCCTACATCATTCTAGCAATAATATGGTGGTTATGTACATTTTTGGAGCATATTTCTAGAGGTATTTATCTTTGAGTATACATGATGCCTATTTTGACAACCATATATTGGTGTAATTCAATGCAGAGACCTCAATCAAGAAGGAATTGTCTTTGTGGCTATTCCTAGGCCAAACTATCATATAGAAGGGGAAGAAACTAAAAGGAAAAATTTCTACTGACAAATTAAAAATAGGGATTCACATTGGCATGACTCTCCTCAATCAATTATATATTATGCTAAGTATCCATTTTATTAAATTAGACTAGGTGTCATTATTATACATGATTCTTACCCATGATACCGCATACACCCTAGGTGAAATAATCATATTTTACTTGATAGAGTAGATAATAAATAAGGACAAGTGTTCCATACCTTTGGGAAATTTTTATATGATGTCCTATTTGTTGGATGTAGTCATGGCTACATGTTATAGAGATCTTGGTAAATTGTGAAATCCAGCCATAGATTATGAAAAGAATAGAATTTGCGACCATTACCAATTCATAAATATCTACTACTATACCAAACATATGGTGAGGATATCTGAAAATGTCTATCCATGAGTTTGACAAGCCATTCATGGCTTGCCCATGCCCTAAATTGGACATAATATTATAAATAAATTGGTAGGGAAAGTGGATTACTTCCTCTACCCAAATTTCATTGTTATCATGATTTTGGGAAACAATATTAACCCCTTATGTCTCCTAAAGTTTGTAATAGACAAGCTAGCAAAATAGGAAATCACCTTTTAGCTTTGGTGGAGTATTGAAGAAGACCTATCAATACATAAGAAGGCCTTGTATTTTGGCCACTTTGTAATAATTGGGAGAATGGTTTATACTATGAGGACGAATTTTAGGGAAGTATGTGGTAAATTTGAGAGTTATCCTTTCCCCATGATTACACATAGAGATTGATATCTGCATGGGCTGGTTCAAAAGCACATCTAGGGATTTAACATCCCTTATATTCATGAGCCTTATGTGTATGATTTCCTATTCATGAATGTAAAGTATATGAGGACATGTTGGAAAGGATAAGGAATGTTGGGCTATAAGAGGATCATTTTATAATGATCAAGTATGACCCTTTTATTTTTACTAGAGAATTGGCTAGCAAGAAGGCACTTTTCAAAGGATGGCAACATTCTGACTTCTAAAGAGGATAGTCTGAGGAGCAATCCAAGGACCAAATAACTTACTCCTCCTAAGTACTTCCTTTAAAATTAAATCTAAAAACCATGAAGAAAGAGCCTAGATAATATAAACCTAGAACAAGTAGGGAAGCACAAACATGAGACCCCATTAACTTATATTTAGATGAAGAATATAAAATACAAGAATTTCCTACTACAAGTTCTATTCAAGTATCTACTACTATTCCATAGGTAAATATTGATTCATCTATAGGTATATCAACATAATAATCAATGGCATCAACACCCTACGACTCCCCTACTAAAAAAAAGACCCCTCTAGTTTATACAAGGAAGCTAAGGACTCCTATAGGCATCCCTAAAATGCAAACATCAAAAGACTTGCCTACTACATTCCAACAAGGAGAGATGGTGATAATCAAAGACATTGAGGATGATTCTAATGAATAATTAAAGCTAAAAATATTTAGAGCTATGAACATCCAAATATATCTTGTATTACTCACTTTCCTTGGTACTCAACATTTTGTGAGTTTTCATTTATCTTTTATACCAATATTTGGGCAAGTTTTAATTTATTGTGTGCTTAGATAACCTAAGGTGTAAGTTTACACTTATACTTCCACTATCACCACTTCCATTGATCCACTCTTCATTTCTATCTCACTCTCCCTACCTACCTCCTCTATCCCTACTAACACTTCCACTAATAGAGCACTAAAAAATAAGGTGTCTAGAAAGGTGTAGACTACTTTAGCCACCCCACAACTTCACGTCCATTACACCCAAATTTACCTTCCAATGCCATCTACCACATTCATAGAAGAAACCATAGTGATAATTATTAGCATGGGAATGAATTCCAAGCCCCAAGTGATCATGGTCCACCCACTCCTTCAAATTGGAGGAGTGGATTAGTCCAAAATTATATGGCCTTCCCTACTCTACATCATGACCATGGTTGAAAAGAAATAATAGGTTCAGTAAAAGGTTGAGGAAGAGGTTATTGTCATAACCTATGATGCATCTCAATTGGACATTCCTCCATGGGTAGTAGATTTGAGAAGCAAGGCTTCTTGCCAAGCTTCAAAATCATTGAGCTTCCCTTTATTTTTACTTTGTTTGATCCCCCAATTGGTATTATTTAGAGAGTAAAGAAGCGGAAGCTAGGAGATGATAAAGGCACTAAAAACATCCTTGAGGAAATACAAGAAGTGTTTTCACTCATGATGATGTAAAATAGGTAGCCAATAAAATATCCATATATTGAAAATTTGTAGACCTGACATAGGCACACAAGGATGAAATAGTTGTTATCCACGAAGGCACAAAATTATCCTAAAAAGAGATTGAAGATGAAGTGTAGGAACTAGAGGCCACGGTGGAGAAACTAAAGGAGTAGGCAAATATGGTACTCATTCTTATGGGTATAGAAGCTAAGGTATAGGAGGCAGACTCTAGGTGTTATAACTCTTTGGAGGCAATGAAATTCATGAAGGCTGAGATGGACCCTCATGTGATCCATGCCAATCAATTGTTCAACTATTTGAGAGATGACAATGCCAAATTGAATATGTTAGTTGTATATATAGGCAACTCCCTATACAATAATCTTGACCTCATGAAAACACTAGATGTATCTAATGCATGAATCTAGTTGTCATTAGGTAAGAAGAGGCAAAAAATTGCTACAATTAGTTGGGGATTTAATCCCCAAGTATCAGGTGCATCAGGCCCAACTCCTTCAAAATTTTCATGAGTTAAAATTATCCAAAGTTAAGGATATCACTGGTAAATTGATTAGTAGGATCAACTTTGAAAAAAATATTTAAGAAGTGGTAAATGATTTCAATTAGAGCTTACAAGTCCTAGCACTTGAATAAATAGATTTGAAATTGAGCAAGGCCTAAAATAAGGTAACCAAGGTTGAAATTTTCAAGAGTATATTTTAGATAACCAACAATGAGCATGTAAAACTCCTTGGATAGACTAACAAAATTCATCAACTGCCACTACTAAATTTGAATATTATATGGCAACAACATGAAGTCTCACATAAGATTTATGAAGAGAATGAAGTAAAAAATAAGTAGACTTCTAGCAGTGCATCCACATCTGAAACTACCACCTCAACCTCCATACTGACCAAGGTGCATGCAATGCTCCATATGACTAAGACTTGATAGGCTATGATTATATTCATGTATAATTTTCTAATGGTGGATGTATTTAGAATTTACTTGTAATTTGAGCATTTAATTTTAAAAATTGACTTTATATTTTGTACACATGCACATGTTTCATAGTTTGGAAAAAGTTAATTCATTTATTTATAACTATAAGTTTTCTCTTATACGGTTAGAACATAGTTAGAACTACATGTTCTAAAAATCACATGTAATCACCTTGAATGAACTTGGAGGATGAGGATACCCCTTCCCCAAGTCTATATATACAGTTGTAAGCCAACTTAGTTTTTTGTCGAAGAATTTTGAATACAGAGTAGTGAAGCAATTTTGATCATCAATAAAGTTCTTGATTATATTCTTTCCAATTTAATGTAGTTAGTTATTACTTTATTGGTTGTGTGTTTCAATAAACTTTAGTGTGTAATATCTACAAATATATTCTTGATTATTTTATTGATATACTGATCCTAGATGTGCAATATCTATTTAAAGATTATTGAAAATATTGATTACATTAGTCAAGTTGATTGAATCATATTTATGAATATGTACTAGTGATTTCTTTGGTGTAGTTTTCTATCTGTGTGAAATAGCTACCTCAGATAATTCATTAGCCTGATCTATAGTTTCATGATAAAAGGTGTGCAACAACTACCCTAAAAGGATCAACCTTTATCTGAGGCTTGTGAATTTCCTACATCTTTATTTTCTTAGACTTCTTAGCCATGTCTAATAGTATGTTTTAAATTACTACTATCAATAGGCATAGGTTTTATAAAGCACAGGTATATTTATAAACCAATTAGGGAAGTGATTTCCAAGAACCACAAAGCCTTCCTTTTTGCCCTACCTTACCTTCTTTTTTTAAAGTTGTTTATTGAGACCTACCCAATTTAGATTAGAAGCCAATCACCCATCCAACTCACTTATAAATTCAATATCTTTAAGAACCACACCTCCATCCAAAAAACCTTATTAACAACCTACATGCCCTACCTTTATTCCATTAATAGGTTGTAATAGATTGCATACCTATAAATCATGCCCTAGAGTGGAGTTTACCTCTATTGAGATCTTGAAACATTAGATGTTACCTCGTTAAGACTATAATGTACATAAAATCCACATCAAAAGTATTTCAATGGTACTAGGAGGGCCCACACCCTCAATAATAGAGGTTATTCTTTACATAGAGTTACATTAGATTCATCCAGGAGAGTTATCAAATCTAATTTTGAGGTTGGTTTATTAGTCTCACCCTTGACAAGTCATAAGAGACCTAGAGCTATGAAAATAGTCCCAATTTATAAGAATCCACTAGGGCACCCCTTACCCATAAGGAACCCTTTACTTGTAAATCAACCAATATCTCAACCTTGGTTAGTTGGATCTGTTAATTCCATCTTAGGAGACATGCATGATTTACCTAGGAATTATGATAAGTACCTACCATCCTTTTCTCTTTCAGGAACAAGGACAATAGAGGAGCATATCAAATCTATAAAAGATACTTTAAAACTAATGAATGTAGTTGATGAGGATGTTTCATGTCGATAATTCCCATTTACAATAATGGATGCTACTTGTGATTGGTATTTAAATATAATAGAAAACTCCATCGTCTCTTAGGAGTGTCAAGTGAATTTTATTGCATAGTGGTCACCAGTCCTAGATTGCTATAACATCACTTCACCAGTATGAAGAGATAGCTTAACGAACCCATATATGCTTTCACCATAAGGTGGCATAAGATGTACAACTAGTTGACCCCAAGATATAAACAAGAAGTGGTATTAACATTGGAAATGTATAAGAATGCCTTAGACCCTATCACCACCATTTTCTTGAGAAGAGTAATCGTTTTCAACACATTAGCATTAGAAATCAAAGAGGCTATCAACATAGATAGGAATCTAAATCCTCAAATACCTAGAGTGCCTAATATTAACAATTAATTTCCAACACTTAATCATATATCATATATGAAGCAAATTTTTTTGGCATACAATCAAAACCAATTATGCAATACCTTCACTGACACATAAAACATAGTCAAATTTTGGCTATTTGAACAATCACATGATAGGCCATGATTATCTATAGAACCAATGAGTAGTTGTACTTTCCACTATTATTTTACAAGGTAAACATTCTACAAAAGTTGAACTAGATTCTATTCAAGAGATGGTTCAAAGATTGAGAAATGACTTCCTAAGTATGAAAATGAAGATCTACAATGCAAACACCCTAACTAGCAATCAAAACACTAGATTCTAAAGATATAATAGACCATTTAATAGGCATGGGAAACCCAACAACCTTCTATAAATCAACATAATTGAAATGGATCTTTCCAATTGGTGCAAAAAACATAAGACATCCTATCATGATGAGATCAATTATGTTGAGTTCTATGAGACATTTAAGATATTTCAAAAAGAGATAGTTAGACAAGATCAGATAAATAATCCACCAGAATCCCACCAGGATCCTAGATCTTCTAGCATAACTATGTTCTTCAAAACTCATGAGTTTCCGTTCCCAGGTGAAAAAAACAATGGACCAGAAGATAATATAGATGAAGTTCATGCTTTTTAGCAGTTCTATAGAGGTGCATTCAATTTGAGAAATAAATAGCCACTTACAACATCAACTTCTCCAAATACCATGGTGATTCCTCTTAATCCCAAAGTAGACAAAAATCCACCCCCTTTAAAGGGGAATGATCATCCATTGAGTAAGGAATAACTAACCAAAGGAGGATACAATATCATGGAAGATATGAATAAGATAAAGGCGAATATAAATTTTTATGAGTTAGCCTAGATCACTGAACAAAAGGAGTTATTATGGAAGTCCATTACTAGGAATGCCCTTAAGGAAATAACTAGGGTGACAATAGACAAAGCAAAATTTGTTGATGTCAATGTCATCTACAAGATAAATCTAGAGGTTCCACCCTTTCTACTAACTATCAAGACATTCAATAAGAACATTCGTAATTGTTTAGTCAATTCTAGGGCATCTGCAACTATTATGCCTATATCTATATGTAAGAAGCTGGGTCTCACTCCAAGTCCCTTAAAGAGAATTGTTTCTTAACTAGATAAAATAGTGGTACCACTAGTTGAAGAACTAAACAATGTGTGCATTCAAGTAGCATCTAAACTGAGAGTCCAAATGACCATCGATATTTTGGTAGTGGACATACCATAAGGTTATAGAATGTTGTTGAGTGGAGATTAGTCCACAATTCTCAATGGATATCTTTAAATAGACTTCTCTTATATCTATCTACCATGGAGAGGAATTGTGAACTAGATCACAATTGATAAAGAACCAAGAATGAAGTATCCCATCATGGAATACAATGTCAAAAATGAAGAGGTGAAGTATGAATCTCCAACCCTTGGCCTTTATACTTTTAACACTTAGAATCAAGTATAGAACTTAAAACCTAAAGGTTCAAATTAGTTGTGGACTATGTACTTTGATGGAATTAGATCCAAGAAAGGATTAGGTGTAGGAATTGAGTTAATTTATCCACAAGGTAAAAATTTATTGGTAGCTTATAGATTATAATTTCTATGTACTAAAAATAGATCTGAGTATGAGGCTCTAATTATGGGATTACAGTTGGCACTTAAGAATAATGTAAGGAAAATAAAAGTATTTGGTGACTTAGATCTGGTAGTTAACTAAGTAAGAAATAAATATCAGTGAAAATTGTATTATCTAAGGAGATATAAACAAAGAGCATGGGACATAATTAAAGATTTTAACACAGTAGACCTCTAAGGTAAAGAGGTTTTCTATTGAATTGGTTCTTTGTTCCTCTATTCCAAAAAACATAGAAAATTGTTAGGTCTTCAATTATGACCAATAGATAATTTAGTTTTTAACTAATTCATAGGATTTCAAGTCCTAAATCATCAATGACAAGGACATTAATCACCTCTATTAAGAAAAAATAGACAAAGAGAGCATTTTGTAGCTCAAAGCAAATTGGATTCCATCTAGTTTAGTCTCCTTGGAAAGGCCATTCGAATTAGATACTTAGGAAAAACAACTAAGACAACCCAAGTTAAATAAATCAGAATTCAAGAAAGGAAATCTAGGAGATGAACATACTCACATTTTGTGAATATTGGTCTCAGCTGCACCCTAGAGGAAAGACAACAAGTTTGGGATTTAATCACTCAATACAGGGATGTTATCACATAAACATACAAAGACCTAGAGGTGTATGAATTTTAGGTCATCACTCATATGATTCCCTTAAAGATAGATTATAATCCATTTAGACAGAGGTAAAGGCTAGTCAATCCTATTTTGGATCCTCTAATTTAGAAAGAGTAGAAAAACTATTGAGTGCAAAAATTGTCTTCCCAATTTGACATTCTATCTAGGTGGCCAATCTATTCCCAATAAGGAAAAAGAATGGTGAGATTAAATTATTTGTTTACATAAAAAATCTAAATAAGGATTTTAAGAAAGATAATTATCCTTTGCCTTCTCTAGATGAAGTAATACCAATAGTGAGTGATTCTAAAATGATGTCCTTTTTGGATGTATTTTCAAGATCCAATCAGGTACTAATGAAATATGAAGTTATAATGAATATGGAATTTACAATGAAGTGGGGAACTTATGCATATAAGAGGATTCCATTTAACTTAATAAATGTAGGAGAAACCTTTCAATGCACTATGGATCATGCCTTCAAGGGACTGATAGGAATATGCATAATCATCTACATGGATGATCTTACAATCTTTTCAAAGAATAGAAAGGATCATATAAGTCACCTATAGTTCATATTTGAGAGATAAAGAAGGTTCAATGTTTTATTGAACCCAAAATAAATCATATTTGGAGTGACTGAAGGTAATTTCTTGGGGTACATCATCACTAAGGATGGGATCACCATTGATGTAGATAGAATTCAGGCGATTTCAAAAATTCAGCCACCAAACAACAAGAAATAACTAAAATCATTTTTTAGAAAGATCAACTTTATAAGGAAGTTTTTCTCAGGGTTTACAGAAATTGTCAAGCTTATAAATGCCATGCTCAAGCAAGATGCCAAAATAGAGCAGACATCTAAAGCCAGAAAGTCTTTCCAAGACATTAAAGATGCAATATCATAGGATCCAATGTTAATTATCCTAGATTTCATAAAATATTTCTACCTTTATTCATTCACTTAAGAACATACTATTGTTATTATCAGCACACAAAATAAGGATGAAATTAAGCATCCAATTACCTTCATAAGCACCAAATTAAAAGATGTAGAGCTCATGTATTCTATGATTGACAAGCATATTTTTGCTCTTATCAAAGTAGTGAAGAAATTTTGACATTACATCTTGAAGAACAAACCCATTGCTATTATACATGATCCTACTATCAAGCTCACCCTATCTTAGAATGAGCTAGGAAAACACTAAGGCAAATGGATGGCCAAGTTCCAAGAATTTTACATAGAGATTAATCCTAAAAATATCATCAAAGGTCAAGGCATTGTTCAACTCATGACAAATCATGTATTCTATGATTGACAAGCAGATTTTTGCTCTTATCAAAGTAGTGAAGAAATTTTGACATTGCATCTTGAAGAACAAAACCATTGCTATTATACCTGATCCTACTGTCAAGCTCACCCTATTGTAGAATGAGCTATGAAAACACTAAGGTAAATGGATGGCCAAGTTCCAATAATTTTACATAGAGATTAATCCTAAAAATATCATCAAAGGTCATGGCATTATTTAACTCATGACTAACCTAGATACACAAATCACCATTGAATAGGTATGTGAGGCACAAGTTTCTAAAGGAGAGTGGTATAAAGATATAATCTAATATTTACTTAAAGGAACTTGTTCTTTCCAGCTCAATAGAGAAAGAAGGAGATATTTGAGGCTCAAATTTACTCATTACATGATTAAGAAGGGAGTATTCTATAGAAGAAAATATAAAGGTATTTATCAAAATTGTGTGTTTATAGAGGAAGCTAAAGAAATCCTGGAGAACTTGCATCAAAAGATAGGTAGTGATCACCCAATTAGGAATACCACAACCCATAAAATATTGAGATTAGGTTACTACTAGCCAACCATATTTAAGGATGCTTAGACTCATATCAAATCATTCCATGAATATCAAGCTTTATCCAAGAGAGAAGTACATGCATCAATGTCTCTATAGCTAGTTGTTGAAGGAAGGCCATTTTCCCAATGGGGTTTAGACTTCATTGGTGTATTCAACACAAATTACTTAGTAGGCCATAAATTTGTATTAGCAGCTATAGACTACTATACTAGATAGATCGAAGCCATAACCATAAATAATAATAGAGCACAAGATGTGATTCAAATTTTGGAATAACACATAACAACTAGATTTGTCATGCTTATTTAATTTGATTTGTGATAATATATCAACTTTCATATCAATGGAATTTAATGAATGGGCACATGACAATTAGATCATTATTAGGTCAGCTTCTAATTACTACCCTCAATAAAATGGATTGGTAGATTCAACAAACAAAAACCTGATCAATACAATCAAGAAATCATTAGGTGACAAGCCTAGGGACTAACATAATTTACTAAAGTATGCTCTTTGGGTAGACTAGATGAGATACAAGCAAGCCCTTAAAAACTTTGCCCTACCTATTGGTATATGGACGTAGAGCAATTTTTCCCATCAAGTTGAAGCTACCCACTTATAAATTTATGCAAGACTACATAGAACTGAATGACAAAGAAAAATAAATATTGCTAGATATAATTGAATTGGAGGATTCAAGGACTAAAGCCTTGAAGAAATTCAATGAACACCAAGATGTAGTTAAGATGTGGTTTAATAAAAGAGTGAAATTCAAAGCATTTATGATTTCAGATCTAGTGCTACTTTGGGATAATTCATGAAAATAAAGGACAACATGATAAGTTTTCCCCATTATGGATTAGACCCTATCAGATTTCAAATATTATAGAAAATAACACTATTCATTTGAAGTACCTCCAAGACAATGAGCTTATGTATCCAGTCAATAGATAGTTCATAAAGCACTACTTCAAGGTTGTTCTGTCAACAGATATTATTAATTGATGAGGGAAAAATGAGTTTAGGCATATGACTATATTAGATTTAAATTTTTTCTAGATTATATTTCAATGATTTTTTAGTTAGTTTCCTATTTTCTAGATTAATCTTTTCTGCTTTCGGTATTTTATTTTCTTAGAATAGATTCCTACTTTCATTAGAGTAGTTTTCCTACTTTCTAGATTAGTTGTTTATTATTTTCTTTGATAATCAAAATTGTGTTTGATTTATTTATTAACAAGCTTAAAATCCAAAAATAATTGATCTTATGACTTTTCAAACAAAGTGAAAATTATAATCTTGAATTGTTGGGGACTAGTTTATATATTAGGTATATTTCTATGTTTTGGAGTCTCTAGGATGAAGGTGGGTAATCAAGGAGTATTATGAATGGTTTCAAAATTGAATACTTTTACCAGGCATGTGGAATTTACTCTTGGGGTAATTCATACAAATTTATATTGTTTTCTTATTTTATTGGATCAAATGCATTTATCATACTAAATACTTTTGGAAATGACAATTATGGGTATAAGATGTGGTTGGTAGGGATGTTGTAGTAATTATTTGTTTTATAATTATACCTACTCATTGGGGTTATATCTCCTCTCTTTCCCATTTATTGGAACATAAAAGAGAAACAATAATAAAAAAGAAAATAACCAATGAGTTAAAAAGAGCAAAAGAAAATTTAAAAAATAGTAAAAGGCTCACATGATGAAATAAGGTGAATGTACCACACATCATGGTTAAAAGAAAATAATGGAAGGAGAATAGAAGGAGCCAAAGGTATCTCTATCAAGGATATGAATGCCTAGATGGTAGTATATTAATTTTTGAGCTTCCCTTGATTTAATAAACTTTAATAGATACTAGAATGAAACCTACAACTTCATCAAAACCTTTGAAAAACTCATCACAACAAGGGTTAAATGAAATACACATTTAACACACATAGATCCAATAAACTAAAAAGCAAGCATGTTTTTTGAATTAACTTTAGATTCTCTTTCATGTTTTTGATTTAATTATTTTTTTATGACACAATTCCATATTGATTTAAAGATCACTAACCAGACTTCTAGGTTCTCGAATACTCAGGAGTATTCTTCCTGTAAGTTGCCATTTGTTGTACCCAACATCCTCCTTTTATTTAAGGAGAAATGGGGACCCACTTATTTTAAATTTTTGGTCTTAATATTGAGCACCCCTTTTTCATGTTTTTATGTAAATTTTGTGAAATGTAAAGTATTTCACTTTTGGCAGGATGATATTGGCATGGTGTTTTATAAGACTAACTCTTTTGTTCTATAGAGACTATTTTATTAGGTTTATATTTCCAAGCTTATTATTTTGTAATTTATGCAATTTATTATATTTGGTTTATATTTTTAGGCTTATTATTTTAGCACTTATGTAATTTATTCTATTGGGTTTATATTTTTAGGCTTATTCTTTTGGCACTTATGTAATTTGTCCTTGCGGGTTTTATGTTTTGGGTATTTTTGGCCTTTATTCTTTCAGACTTAATTGTTGTGGACCTTATTTTTTTGGACTTATTTTATTTGAATTTTGGATTTTATAAATTTTGTCCAAAACAATTCCCCTAAAAGAATTTTTCTATGAGCTCTTTTCCTGACAAAATTTTGGACTTTGGACATTTTATCTATAATAATTCCCCTAAGAAAAATAGTCTATAGGCTCCTTTCCTGACAGAATTTGAGACTATGGATATTTTATCTAAAATAAATTCCACAAAATATTATCCCTTCAACCCTTTTGAACCTACCCTTTGAGATATTTGTCTCATGTCATGTTTTTCCTATAAAGTAGACTCTTTGAGCATTTTTTACCATAAAGTAGACCCTTTGAATCTTTTCAACTTACCCTTTGGAAAATTTGAACTATCCCTTTATATTTTTTAAAGTGTCCTTTTCCCTACATACTATCCCTTTGGCCCTTTTGATATTGACCACTTTACCCCTTTCGACCAACTCTTTTAAGGCACATACCCTTCGAGTTTTATTTAAACAAACCCTTTAGGAATTTTGTCTCGGGCCCTTTACCCTAAGAGACTTATCCTTTTGTATATTTTTATCAACCTCTTTTCCATATGAAAAATGCCCTTCATCCTTTGTTCCTTTGTCTCAAAACTTTTTCCTAATAGACATTTTGTCTGAAACAATTCCCCCAAAGGAATTAATTTATGGACGTTTTGCAAAAGCACCTTTTTTGACATAGAATTTAGTGCCTTATTACTAAGATCACAACTAGTCTCATCATATTTAGACAAAATAAAGGTAAAAAATACTTTCCATCAATACTTTAAATACCCTCACCAACTTTAACTAACAAAGTCTAAATTATACAAGAAATAGAAGCAAACTGAACATTGCACATTTATGTCGCAGGCACTGATATTCAATGTAGGATCCTATATGGGCAATACACATCTATTAAAACCATCATTAATTTAAAAATAACATGCATTCAAAGTCTTCATTCCTACTTTGAAAAATATCCCTAGCTACTATTTCAAGAGTGCTACGAGTAAAACAATGACTAAGCTAGAGTTGAATTGTTTGCACAACATATATAACACATAAAAGAAGACTACAAGATAAAAAAATTATGCATCAATGACATCTTCATCTAGGGTGTTTTGAGGGCCAAGTACACCCTCTCCATATTCAATCAAGGACTCCATGGATTTCACAAATATAGTCTTTGATGCTACAATGTTTAAGGACAAGTACAAGAATTATTCATAGATATGGGATGTCATCAATTTGGTGGATGTATTTTCATTAGAAGATGATATGACACTTGTGGGTGGACTATTCGTCAAGTAATTGATAGTGTTTAAATTCTAAAGGCTAAATTTTGATATAGCTAAGTTGTAGGTGATTCTATGTAATGACCTCCTATGAGACCAATTATTGTCAAGAAATATATTGTAGGATGCTTTCCTAAATCATTACATGCATTTTGAGAGTAGATTTCTAGAGATTTTTATCTTTGAGTATACATGATTCCTATTTTTAAAAGCACACATTGGTATAATTCAATGCAAAGAGCTTAATCAAGAAGGCACTATCTTCAAGGCTACTCCCAGACTATAGCATCACATGGATGGGGAAGAAGCCAAAAGGAGCAATTTTGAACGACAAATTTAGAATGGGTATTCATAATGGCATGACTTTACTCAATCGATTATATGGTATGATAAGTATCCATTTTGTAAAATTAGACTGGGTTCCATTATTTTACATGATGCTTACCCGTGGTGTCACATATGCCCTGGGTAAAATAATCAACTTTTGTTTGAGAGAGTAGATAATCAATAAGGACAAAATTTCCACACCTTTGAGTAATTTTTATATGATGTTCTATTTGTTGGATGTAGTCATGGGTATATGTTATAGATATCTTGGTGAATTATGGACTCTAGCCATGGATTATGAAAATAATATAATTTGTAACCATTATCAATTCATGCATAGCTACTACTCTACCAATCATATGGTGAGGATATACAAAGATGTTTGTCCACAGGTTTGACAAGCCATAATATGGTGAGGATATGCTCTAAATTGGACATAATATTGTAAATAATTTGATAGGGAAAGGGAATTACTTCCTCTACCCAAATTTCACTATTATCATGATTTATGGAAACAAGGTTAACCCATTATGTCTCCCAAAGATTGTACTAGACAAGCTAGCAAAACAAGAAATTGTCTTATAGCTATGGTGGAACATTGAAGAATACCTATCACGGTAGAAGAAGGCCTTGTATTTTGGTCACTTTTTAACAATTGGAATACTGGTTTATATTACAAGGAATAATTTAAAGGAAGTAGGTGATAAATTCAAAATTTATCCTTTCCCCATGCCTACACATAGAGATTAGGATCCACATGGGCTGGTTGAAAAGCACATCCAGGGATTTAACATCCCTTATAGTCATGAGCCCTATGCATATGATTTATTATTTATGAATGTAAAGTATGATGAGGACATGTTGGAAAGGGCAAGGATTATTGGTCTACAATAGGATCACTTGAGAATGATCTGGGATGACCCTTCTATTTCTATTAGAGAATCAGATAGCAAGAAGGCACTTTTCAAAGGATGGAAACATTGTAAATTTTGGAGAGGATAATCCAAGGAGAAATAAAAGGACAACACATATTTATCCTTCCAATTACTTACATTAAAATTGAAGATAAATACTTTGAAGAAAGATCCTGGGTTATCTAAACCTAGAACAAGTACGGGAGCACAAGCAGGAGACCCGTCAACTTAGATCGATATGAGGAAGAGAAAACACAAGAATTGCCTACTATAAGTTCTATTCAAGTATCTAATACTATTATTTAGGTACATATTACTTCATCTATATGGATAAAAACATTAAAATTAATGGCATCGACACCCTAAGACTCCCCCACTCAATAGAAGACCCCTCTAGTTTATACAAGGAATCCAAGGACTCCTACTAGCACTCCTATAGTGCACACATAATAAGGCTTGCCTACTACATTCCAATGGGGAGAGAGGGTGATAATCAAAGACATTGAGGATGATTCTAATGAATAAGTAGAGATATAAATAGCTAAGGTTATGATCCTCCAAATAGAGCTTATAGTACTCACTTTTCTAAGTACTTAGCCTTTTGTGAGTTTTCCTTTATCTTCTATACTAATATTTAGGCAAGTTTCAATTTCTTCTATGCTTAGATCACCTTAGGTGGAATTTACCACTTTCACCTCCACTTCCACCACCTCCATTGATCCACTCTCCATTTCCATCACACTCTCCTTCCCTACCTCCTCTGTTCCTACCAACACTTCCACTATTAGAGCCCTAAAAAAGAATAAGGTGTCTAGGAATGTACAAACTACTTTAGCCACCCCATAACTTATGTCCATTCCAACCAAATTTACCTTCTAATGCCATCCACCACTTTCATAGAAGAAATCATAGTGATAAGTACTAGTAGCAGAAGGAAGGCCATGTTGTGTGTGGGTCCTAACTATCTTCTAGGATCAGAGGTTAAAATTTTGATGTTATTTTAGCCATGTTTTGGATCGCATTATTTGTATCCCATTTTTTTAAATTAAAATTTCCTTGTTAAATTTTAATTTTGTAGTCAATCTGGACCATTAATTAAAGGTTTCTAGATCTGACCATAGAGCTTATGTTTAGGTATTTTCACCCTAAAAATGTATTTACATATGGTTTAGAAGTATGAGTATTAAGATTTTACACAAAGAGGAGGCAAAAAGAGTAGAGAAGTGTAATAGGGTTTGTTACAATATTTTTTTCTCCCTTGTATTACTAAAAATAATATACTAGACAAGTTTGGTGGATGTAGTCCATCTTGGGTGAACCATGTTAAATCTGGTGTCTCTTATTATGTGTATTTTCTAAATGTTTGATTAATTTGTTTCATGGTTTTTCTTGTATATGATTTGGGGATAAATTTTAGTTTCAATTTATCCTTACAGTCCAAGACCCAAGTGATTATGCTCCACCCACTCCCTTAATTTAGAGGAGTGGATTGGTAAAAAATTATATGGCCTTCCCTACCCGATATCCTGACCAAGGCCCAAAAGAAACAAGTTCAAGAAGAGGCTTAGGAAATGGTTATCACAACCTCTAATGCATATCAATTAGATAGTCCTCCATAGGTAGTGGATTTAAGAATCAAGGATTCCCAAATGCCAAGATTTAAAATCACCAAGCTTCCCTTTGTTTCCAATTTGTTTGATCCCCTAATTAGTAGTATTCAGAGAGTGAAGAAGATGAAGCTATAAGATGATAAAGGCACTGAAATGATACTTTAAAAAAGATTAAAAGTATTCTCTTTCATGAAGAGGTAGAAAAAGCAGTAATGTGATATCTATATGTTAAAAATATTGCAAATGTGCCATAATCATACAAGGATACAATAGTTATTATCCATGATGGCATAAAATTAGCTTGACAAGAGCTTGAGGCTAAAGTGCAGAAACTAGAGGCCAAGGTGGAATAGCTAAAGAAGTAGGCAAAGATGATAAAACTTTATATGGGTATAAGGTATAAGAAGTAGATTCTAAGTTTTATAACTCTTTAGAGGCAACGGAGTTCATGAAAGATGAGATGGCCCCTCATGTGATCCATGCTAATCAATTGTTTAATTCTTTAAGAGATGACAATGCCAAATTGAAGATGTTAGTTTTATACATGGGCAAATCCCTATACAATCATATTGATCTCATGACAATACTAAAGGCACATAATGCCTTGAATCTAGTTGTCATCGAGAAGAAAGAGGCAAAAGAATGGCTACAGTCAGTTGGGGCTTTAATCCCTAAGCATAAGGATCATGAGGCCCAGCTCCACCAAATTTTACATGATTTGAAATTATTGAAAGTGATAGATACCACTAGTAAATTGATTAGTAATATCAATTTTGAAAAACTTATTCAAGAAGTGGTGAATGATTTCAAGAAGAGATTACAAGGCATAACACTTGAAGAAATAGATTCAGAATTGAGCAAGGCCCAGAAGAAGGTAAGCAAGGTCAAAATTTTCAAGAGTAAATTTTAGATAACAAATGATGAGAATGCAAATCTCCTTGGATAGAATAAAAGAATTCATCAATCTTCACTACTAAATTTGAATATTATATGACAACAACATGAAGTGGTACATAATGTTTATCAGGAGAATGAAGAAAAAAAGAAACAAACTTCTGATGGTATATCCACATCTACAACTACCACCTCAACTTCCATGTCAACCAAGGTGCATGCAATGATCCATATGACTAATCCTTGATAGGATAAGATTTTAAGCATGTATAGTTTTTTAACGATGGACATATTTATGATTTCCTTGTAATTTGAGCTTTTCATTGTAAAAATTGAGTTTATATTTTGTACACATACACATGTTGCCTATTTTTAAAAAAGTCAATTTATTTACTTATAACTATAAGTGTTCTCTTATACAGTTTAGACCACAGTTATAACTACATGTTCTAAGTATCACATGTAATCACCTTGCATGAAATTCGAGGATCAGGTGACCCCTTCCCCAAGTCTATATATACAGTTGTAACCCAACTTAGTTTTTTGTCAGAGAGTTTTGAATACAAAGCAAAAAAGAAATTTTGATCATCAACAAAGTGTTTGAGTATTTTCTTTCCAATTTCATGCAATTAATTATTACTTCATTGGTTGTGTGTTTCAATGATCTTTAGTGTACAATAATTTTGAATAAATTTTGGATTATTTTTATTGATATACTAATCCTAGATGTGTAATAGCTATTAAAATATTAGTGAATATATAGATTAAGTTAGTCAAGTTGATTGTATCATTTTTCTAAATATGTATGAGTGCTTTATTTTGTTTAATTTTTTGTGTGTGCGATAGCTACCTTAGATAATTCATTAGACCAATCCATAATCTCCTAATTAAGGATGTGAAATAGCTACCCTAAAATGAGCAACCTTTATTTGAGGCATGTGAATTTCGTACATCTTTATTTTCATAGAATTCTTAGTCATGTCTGATTATATTTTTTCAATTACTGCTAGCAACAGGCAAAGGTTTTAAAAAACATGGGTCTATTTAGAAACCAATTAGGGAAGTGATTCCCATGAACCATATAGCCTTATTTTTTCCCTTACCTTACCCTCATTTTTTGAGTTTTTTATTGATACATACCCACTTTAGATTAGGAACCTATCAACCATCCAACTCGCTTAGAAATTCACCATTTTTAGGAACCACACCTCCATCCAAAAAACCTTGTCAATAAGCTATATGCCCTGCCCCTATTCTATCAACAAGATGTAATAGACCATATACGTGCGACTCATGCCCTAGAGTGCATTTTACCTCTATTGAGATCCTAAAATGTTAGTGGCTACCTCATTAAGATTGTGGTGTGAATACAACCCAAATCAACATGCAAGAGGTTGTTTTGGTTTGTAAGGATCACAAAGTAATTCTAAAGCATCCAAGACTTTTTCAAAAGATAAGATTTTTCTCCAAGTATAAACCCCTAAGCTATAAATCCTCAAATAGAATGGTAGAAGAGTAGATTATAAATAAGTGCAAATGAATAATTAACTCTTTATCTCTCTAAGAAATGGCAAAATGAATGCATATATAGTTGAATCTAACCCTAAACCTTTTCAAAAGATTAGTTGATAGGTTTGGCCCAATTGACTCTATATTATTATTTGTTAAAAATAAGTTAGGTCTTAGTCTAGGTAATTAAAAGTTGACCTAGACCCATAACTTTGTTTTATCAATTTGAATATAGGGTCTATGGGAAAGATAGTGTAATGTAAACCATTAAAAAGGTTTTTAGGATTAGAAAGTGTTTAATGAAGGTAGTGAAATATTGGATGAGTGTGTAATAAAGTAGATAAGGCTTAGGGAAGTTTATGAGAGAAGGTTGGATTGATATCAACTGATAGTATAATGGAAAACAATCTTGTGAAGCACCAGTGGTCTTCCCACTCCTTTCCTAGTGTACCCTTTAAGGCATGCATGCACACTGAGATATTGAGATTCAATAGGTTCCTTCAAGAGAGCAAGCATCAGTAATTGATAAAATATTATGCATATACCTATGCCCCACTTGAATATCATCATATTTCACTTAGGTGAAATAGTGGATGGTTCTTCAAGAAAAAACATAATAACACACAATGTTGAAGATAAAAATATTACAGTATTTCAATGCATAAAATAACTGAAAATAATTGATTGAAATTGAAATAACTAAAAATAAAAATAATGTATGCGTACCTTGACTCACATTTATCACCATATGATTGTCTATTATGTTTTTGGTTTTGATCATGGAGGACACAGAGATTGCTTTGGACAAACACAAGAATACAAAACTAAAGAGGCAAAACAAACAAATTTAGGAAAGCCAAGATAATTGATGCATTGTAGGCATGATGTCCTTAGAAATTTGGTAATATAGGGTGACAAATGCTAAGTTATGAACAAATGATCAATTCAAAAATTAGAGTAAATTAGGTAATCAAAAATCCAAGGCTACTAAATGATTGAAAACTCAAACAAGTAAACCTTAACTAAGAAAGGCAAACTAACCAAGTCAAACCAAGGATAGATGTAAAAAATGGTAATCAAACATCAATGTAAAATTAGTAATAATCCATAATTAAACAAAGATGGATACGTAAATGGTAAAACAAAATTGATGAGTGAATAATAACAATCATTATTCAATTATCAATGGATAAAGTGCATAAAAAATGGATAACAACATTGGAGAGTGAGAAGTAACAAGCCAATATCACTCAAAAATGGAAGGACATGGAAGTATAAACAAACAAAATTTTCAGAAAAATCAAGGTAAAAAAAATGGAAAATAAACAAAGGCAATTCTATAAATGTAAAGCAATGGTGTAAAGAAAGTAATCTAGAGTTTATCAAGCATATTGTGTTGTTCTAAACATAAATATAATTGAAACAAAGTAGGGCTATTGTGTTTTTAAGATGTGGAGAAGAGGGAAAATAGAAGAGGGAAGATAAATTTAGATTCAAACTTGCCTATCAAGGGGGGAAATGAAATGGGTGGAGGGAGAATGAAGGAAAAAGGAAGGTAGAGAAACTCTTTATCAAAGTCAAAACTTGTAAATTAGGTTTTCAAAACAAGAGGACTTTCAACATTAAGGACTCTAAATAAATTTTCCTAACCATGAAAATGTTAGGTCACCAAATGAAGTATGAATATCATCCCATAAAGTCTATATGCTTGAAAAGTAAAATAGACCTAAGTTCTCACAATATGTTCCCCATTCTTTAGAACCCCTTATAGAGCCATCAATCTATTTTGAATATTGGGTACTTACATGATAAAGTAGGTAGTACCATAGTGTTTTTTTAATTATCCTATCCCAATATAATGGCTTACCATACCCGAATGGACTTCATCTCTACAATGAGACCAAATATCAATTTTGAGCTTCGATTGGAAGTAGGAGATGTGCTATTAATAATGTCTTTTAGTGTGATTTTGAAATTTGACATAGTGTATTACCATTTATATCATTTCCTTTTATTTAAAATGATTTGAATTTTAACATTTGATGGATTTTTCTATTGATCTTCCATGAAGATTCAAAGAACCAAACATGGGTGCTAAAGATGACTATTATTTGAAAACATTAGACTTGGTTCCTAAGAAAGAGAGTTTAGAGAGCATGGTGTCTAAGAGTATTTTTTATTAAAGTGAAATAAAAATTGATATCTTGAATTTTACCTTATTTTATCTAAAATGGAATACAAGGAAATAAAATCAAGGGGAGTGGAACATGAAACAATTTGAATTACTTCAAATCATAAAAAATGTGACAAAGGTGAAAAATGGATACAATGATAGATAGGTATGATTCCTTATCATAAGAATTACTAAAGATGTATCAAAACATGATATCATATATTTTTGTGTAGGATTATCTATAAAAGAAATAAAAGTCAAAGCTAAGAATAGGGGATCATAAACTTGTAACCATTTCTTAGAATTATAGAAATGAAATCATTGAATTACTTAAAGATGGTGATTTTATGAGGAGGGTCTGGTCTAATACATTTTGTTACACTACAACTCATAAAATAAAAACCCAATAGGGTGAACAAAGCATGGGAAAAATAAAGATGAGAAAGATGGTTTTTATGAGGAAGGCTTGGGCCTATCTATGGTTTCATAGTGAAACTCACAAAATAAAAAACCTAGAGGGTAAAAAAATCATTGAAAATTAATTAAACAATAATATCAAATGAATTCATGAGGTAGACCGAGTCCTATCCATGGTATTAAAATGCAATTTATGAGAAAGAGAAACCAAAGGACCAAGAGAAGGAACTAAGGTTTGTGGAAAGAGAAACTATTGTAGAATGTGAGACCCATGTAGATATCCTATAAAATGTGTTAGTAGGATAGCATATAGTAAACATGATAATAAGTGAAATATCTAAGCAAATCACTTCTTTAAAAATTGTGCATTGGTGGGATATTTAAAATCATGGACTTTATTAGTTTGGAGACGATAGGTGCTATGACAAAGTATGTTTTTTACTAAATAGGGGTCTCACCTTTTCTGGTTATATTTGCCTTCTTTGTTATGGGTATAGTCTAATTTAAGGACTACATTTTTATCAGTGAAAGTGTGGATGTTAACTTTTTTGCTATGTTGTTTGGAGATATGTACCTTGTATTGGTGATTATGTTATAAAGCAGAGAGACAATGATAATCAAGAAGATCAATAGAATGAAGGTGAGTTTCACATATTTCCTCGTCTAGGATGATACGATAAAGAGATATACATAGAGAGGTAAAGCCAACTTCTAACGGGAGGATAGATTCAGAACCATAGACTAGAGAGAATGGTGTTGACCTAGTGGTAGTGCATATTTTAGTGTGATAAGCACAAAGAGTGGGATATAAATGAATATGCTAATCCATATGAGTTTCATGAATTGTATTTTGGATCATTTTATTGTTAATTTTATTAGTGACCTCAGCTTGGTTATTGGATTGTGGATGATAGGTTGTAGAAAATTTATGAAAAAAATGAATTTAGCATAGGGATATTTCATGTATTTATTTTTGAAATTTCCACCATTATATGAAATTATAGTATGGGGAACTTTAAAATGATAAATGATTTGATTGAGGATGAATTTATAGATATTGGTTCATGTGACATTGATGAGATGTAAGGTTTCTACCCATTTGGTAAAATATTTAGTACTCATGATGAGAAAGGCATGCCCATCATATGATCTAGGTAGTTTGCCTATCAGATTTAATCCCCACATTGAGAATGGCCAAGGAGATTCCATAGTTTGGAGCTCTTCTAGTAGTGAATGGATTAGATCATCATGAAGTTGGCAAGGACTACACTTTTTAGTGAACTCGATAGCATCCTTTTCAATAATAGAATAAAATTATCTCATACGTAGGCATTTGTGTACTAGATCATGGCCACTATAGTGACTAATATAAATTCCCCCATGTGCTTATTCAGAGAGAGGAGAAACCTCTTCATTCATTACATATAGGAGCAGGGTGCCTTTAGTATTATGATAATAAAGGGTGTTATATCTATTTAGACATATTTGAAATCTTGTTTTTGAATTTGAGTCTTTTTATGGGAATCCATGTTTAAAGGATAGGTTTGATGCTCAATGAATTGGATAATTTATTTTTAACATGGGCTCTCTCAAATGGTGATAACCTCAATATGATAGATAAGTGAATCTTGTGATTTGATGGAATATGGGGATTTTATTATTTAAATAAGGGTAGAATCAATGATAACTTGGTGTGGATGAAGTAAAGATGTTGAAGAAGCATGTGAACTAGTGATAGAGTTTTGATCTCTATGGATGGGCTTGATGGAAATAGAAGGAAATTATTTTATAAGGGTAGTGTCCATTTGATGATAAGTAATAATATTTTCAAATTTACATTGATAACCACCATTAGCCTATTAACAGATGAGCCGTTAGTCACCCAAAGATTGCATATATGTATACTCTAAGTCAAGTTCCACTCTCATGCCTAGGATTAATGATTCATATTCTTCCATGTTATTGGTGACATCATAAGTAAGTAAAAATTTCAAAAGGATAATTTTACCATGAGTACTAGTGAGTATACAACTTTACCAAGCTCCTTAAAGGCATTTGTAAAAATGAAAATGAAGGGTCCACATGTCTTCATATAATTTGACATTGATTTTGGGAATTTGATCAATGACTACTTTAGATTTAGTAGTATTGGGAATGGTAGAGTAATATTATTTATTACTTGATTTAAAATAATCATTTCAGATATGGAAATAATATTTAAGATAGATTTCCTAATTAATACCTTCAATATAGAGGACATTATTATTGAGGAGACTATCCTGAAGGTGAATGGTGTTAAGTAAGGGTGATGTTGTGAGTTTTTCAGTAATGAATTGTCATTTGATACCTTTTTGCATGATAATACAGAGATTAAATTCCATTAAAATAACTATACACTTATCAATTTTGTCTCTAGGGAGAAAGGCTTTAGATAAAAAGTTATAGAGTGGATTAAAATGAACTATAACATAATTTATTTAATAAAGCATGTAATGATGGAGATTTTCAGTTGTAAAATATATAATGAGGCAATCATTTTATAATTTTGTATAACATTTTTCATAATCAATGATACCTCTATTGATATAATAGATGACATATTATCTGTCAGTATCATCTTGTTGGGCAAACATTGTTCTAATTGATATGGGTGTGGAAGAAGTGCAAAAGATTAGAAGATGGTCATTAGATGGTGGACAAAGGGTGGGTGGATGGAGTAATGATTATTTCATATTCAAATTCTTTATGACAAGGATCGATCTTTTTTAAGAAGGAAATTAATAGAATAAATGTGATAGGTCATTTTGGGGATAAATCATCATATTGGCCAAAGTTTTTAGAGGTAAGTACAAATGTCTAAATTTTAATGAGGAATAGGCATGTTGAAAATAACATTGATATTAATAGGATTAACATCAATGCCACCAAGAGAGACTAATAACCCTATCAATTTACCAGATGTGATGCCAAAGACACAATTGTAAGGGTTTGGTCTAACTTTATATTTGATGAGTCAATTAAATATGATAGAAAGATTAGAAATATGAGTTTTATGGATTTTAAATTTGGAAATGAGATCATCCACATATGTATCCAGAATATTATGGATATGGTCTTGAAAAATGTGGGTCATAGCCCGCTAATAGCTAGCTCCAACATTTTTAAGGTCAAAGGGCATTTTAATGTACAAATAGGTACCCCATTTCATGGTAAAAGTTGTCTCATGTTGATATTTGGGGGTGATATGAATTTGATTTTAGCCGAAAAAACATCCATGAGGGACAAAATTCCATATCTAGTAGAGGAATCGATGATGGCATTATCAAAGGTAATGGGAAGTTTTCTTTGGAACAAGCAACATTATGGTCATGAAAATCAATTGAAATGTGAATGATCATGGTGATTTTTTTGTGAATAGGGAGAATGTTTGAGAATCATTCAAAATAGTCCATAGGTTTGATAAATTTGGCATATTAAATTATTATGATTTATGTATGGCATAAGTTGGAAACTTTGAGGGGAAATTACCATTATTTTTTTGAATGGGTTTGGCATTGAGATATGTGATGATGTTGTACACCACAATACTAGGATCATGATATACATGTACTCATATAACCAAGTGAAAGTATCATGATATTTATCAAATAATGAACTAAGTTATCATGTTTAGTTGGTGTGAGTTCTCTAAAGACTGTTATAGGTCAAGAGCATGAAGGAGTGCCATATTTTATTCTTGTAGTTTCCTTGATAAATATAACATTTACATATTGAAAAATGATAAAGATCATTAGGAAGATAGGAAATGGGATTTTTTTTAGGATCTATGTTAGTGATGAATTTTTTAAAATCACGAGCCTTTTATTTTAAATTCCCAAGTTGTTGATGTTGCCAAGGGAGTTGAGGTTCTTGAGCATAGAGAAATTCAAGGATGGCTTCATCACTAGGCAATGTATGTAGAGGGCCATAATATTACACATATACTTCAAGATTAATGTTTTTCTTACCATGGTGGTCATATCTAGAATGTATCTGGTGTAAATCTATGGCCTTGGCATCAAGGGTGATCTCAAAACTAGGTAGAACTATATAATAAGGTTGAATGGATTTGATTAGTTTATCATTGGAATCATTGATGGGAAAGGAATAAAGTAGAGTAATTGATGTGGTAGGAGGTATATAATATTTCATATGTTTAGAATATGTGAGGGGTAAGATTTTTCAAACACCCAAGGAGTACTGAAAAGTGGAGAGTTGATTAGAGGAACACGATCTTCATGTTCTAACTCAAAATCTATGGAAATGGTATGAACATTATGATTGAAAGCATGTATTTGGGATAATGTTTTTTGTTAATGTTGAACATCTAAGTCTCATTATTGATATTCAGATATGATGTAGTTAACATCATAAGCTCGATAAATTGTACATGCTTGTGATTTTGAAGAAACATTAGAAGGTGAGATGATTAAATAACTAAATTTTTGTGGTGACATGGATCTTGAAATAATTTGGTTGCTCCATAATCATTACACATGAATTAATTTTTTTTATAAGATGTTTCATGGGCATTGTATGGAGGATGGAAAATGGTGATCACATTGATGAGGGTGGGGTGGTACAATCACAAGGGAATAAGGAGGGAGGTAGCCATTTCAAGATGTAATGAGATAACGTAGTAGTATTGTATATATTTTTCAAGTCATTGGGTTCATCATCATTAGACTCAACAAAAGTGACATGTAGATCCAGATTCATATTGATGAATTGAGGTAAAGGTGCATTATTAATTTCTTGAATAGTGGGAATCCGATATTGAGACTTAGGTGTAGTAAGTTTGATACTCCATGGGTTAGGATCAGCCTCATGTTTATACCTTTTTACATTATGAAAAAAAATTGATACATTGGATTCTGGAAGAGGTGATAGACCTCATGCAATAAGTCCATGGGTGTCTTAGGAGTGTAGTGTAAGATAATGGTAAATTGAGGACCATAATTAGTTCGTATAGTTTTGGGTCCAATAGTAAGAGGGAGACAAATAAAACCAAGTGGCTTTTGATTATTTTTATCAAATCCAAGATATGTCAAACGAGTTTGTATAATATGATATTATTATAGTTGTTTTTTTGAATGAGCCAAAGAGATGTCACATTAATGATTGACCCTTTATCTACTAATAGTTTGTGAATGAGCATGATATTAATGGATATTTTAATAAATAAGGGTGGATCATCCAATCGAAAGAGGATTTCATCATTGATCATGTCTTTTTTAAGGAACTCTATAGAAGGTTTTAAAGAAGGACAAATGGATTCAATGACATGCACTTATGTCAGTTGAGGCTCATAAATATATGGTTCCTCTTCTGAAGGAGATGACTCTTCAATTTATTGAATTTTTTGCATTAGGAACTTACAATGATAAGGGGAGTTATGGACTAAATCTATTAGAGGAATTTTTCAAGGCATAGAGTTGAGTTTTTTTTAAGAAGTTATAATGGGTTTTGGAGGAAAAATAACTAATGTGAGGCTTAGAAGGTAAAATAGATTTAAGAGGAATAGAAAATATTATAGGTTTGGAGGGAGGATATGGTTCCTCATTAGTTAATGAAGATAAGTGAGTAGTATTAGTATCTTTAAGGAGTTGTTCTTTTAAAGATGGTTTCTTTGGCTTGGTGATGGGATCTTTGTGGGATGGTTTGTGTCGATAATTTATCTTAGTTGTATTTATATATTGGAAATTGGTCTAATAATTATCACAATTGACATCAATTTCATAAATATCCCTATTTTATTGTTGAGGGTTAAATGTGGAAAAAAAATTGGGTTGTTAGATGAAGAAGCTTTAGAATATTTTTTATTTTGAGAAGCATTAATGTAATCTTGATGACTGATTTAAATCATGGGATCATGATTGAATGAATCACCAAGCATAGAATAAATGGAAAATTTTATAAGCCCCATGTTTTACGACAATGACCTATATTGGCATGAAACCCACAAAATTGATTAGTATCATACTATATAGGGGAATTATTGGAGTATGTGAATGGTTTAGAGGGTGCTAAAAAGTGTTTCATTTATTGCACAATTAATGACATATGAGAAGGTTTGATATTTTTGGCTTTGGGTACTCCTAGTTGGGGTTGAGGAGCATTTCTAGTTATCACATTGGTTGAATGTTGAAAAAATACTTTAATGATTTTAGTATTACGTTCACACTATTTCATTAAAAATTATTGATTATTAACTTGATCAAGAGCTTCATTTAACATTTTGGGAGCAAAAGTTCAAACCTTGTATTGGAGTGAAGGTGTTAATGCTCTTATAAAAAAATAAAACAAGTTGTCATCAGTCATGTTGTGATCAACATTGTGGACCAAATATTTCCATCATTTGATAAAATCATGAGTTGATTTAGTGAAATATTGGTTAACATTGATGAAATGATTAAGGCAATTTTTAGGAAGATCATTGTGTTGGAGCTCTTTAACTAGAGGATTGACTAAATCCTCTAGTTGCCATATAAAATGTTAGGGAAGTTGGTTATACCATTCTAATACATCACTGGTGAAGGTTTTAATTAAATATTTAGTTGTGACAAAAGTATTAGTTTGGATCCAATCCTTAAAATATTTACAAATACCTGAAGAAAAGATGTAGGGTCTTTAGTCATATCATATTTAATAGTTGGAGATATATTACCAATATCAATATAAATAATGAAAGGGATTAAAGGCTCATTTTGGATGTGTTGAAACATATTATTATGGATGATATGTTTGGGTATGACATTACCTCTGGTATCTCTAAGAGGTGGAGGAATAATTTTTTGATTATTTTAAGGGAGAAGAACATGAGGTTGATTATCCAAGTTGATCAAATGATGCTGGAGTTCCATCATTTGGGAGGTGTTATATGTTTGCATTATGTTCAATTTTTGCACTATTTGTGTAATAATTTGAGTTGTATTAATTTTTTGGTTAGTGTTTTTAGGGGATTCCCTAAATTGGTATTAGGTAGAGGGTTTCTAGGTGGTATATTTTCTGTGGGGTTATTAGATAGACTTGTGTCAATTACCCTAACATTATGGTGAGATGTTTGAATATGGTAATTATCTTGATAGGTATGGAAAGGATCTAATCCACTAATCTCATTTTTGAGTGATTTTAACCATGTTTCATACAAAATATGAGTGAGGAGAAGAGGTTCTCCCAAAGTGAGGATCTTCTTGGGAAGTAAAGGTAAGAAGAAAAGAGCATCTTATAGAGCATTTAAATGGATTCAGGTTGTCTAAAAAGATTCTAATAGGGTATTTCATGATAATTGATGAAAGAAACTAAGATCAATAAACAATAATTAAAAATAGGGATAGATTCAACCAAATAGAGAATAGTGTCAGCCAACAAGTATAGATTCGACTAGGTTTACAAAATATGTGAATAAAATTCATAGAACATCACAATAAAATGACACAGTTGAGCTAGTTTACCATGTGCTAGAAAGGGATATAATTACTAAAGAGGTTCATAGTCATATATGTTGATAGTGTACTATTGAATAAGGAACAAGACAAGAAATAAGAAAACATAGATAGACAAATCGGCTATGTACTACTTAGAGAAGGGATTGAACAAGAAGAAAAGGAGACATGGTTGGATAGTTCAACTATGTACTATATGTAGATAGGATAAATTATCTATAAGAGACTATGTTGATAGGGACAAAAGTGTTATGAAAACATAGAAAGATTTTACAATATAATATCTAAGTAAATGAATTTAATCAAATATGAAATTGGATTAATGTGAATGGTTTAACTAGAACACACAACACAAACCTTGCACCAACACTAGCTAATGAAAGTTCTGTAATACAAAATATAATGATCAAAGAGAAAGTAGCAACTTTAAAGTAAATTATAAATAATTGGTCATTACTAAGTGTCATTAAGTTATAATGAAGTTTAAGTTAAACATGATTGAGAAGTTGGCTATAATGAGGAAATAAAAAATAATTTAAGGCTAGTTTTAAGAAGTTTAGGTTGAAAGGGATTTGCATTGGTGATGCTACTAGCTTGTTATTAGGGCCTACACCCTCACATCACAAACTTGAAGCAATAAGGGTGTCAAGTGCTTTTACAATATATAACATCAACCATGTGTTTATACTCCCCTACAAAACTAGTTTGACTTCCCCCTTGGTAATGAAATCCAGGTTGGTAGACTTTGGGAAGATAAATGTTTAATTTTTTATGTATGTAAAGTGATTTGGAAGTGTATGCAAAATAAAAAAATAGTGTGACTAAATCGGTAATTTAAAAAAACACATAATTATTTTATGTTTGTTACTCTAATCATGCAATCAACTAAAAGGAAATGTGACTTAATTACTAGCCAAAATAGGTTAATTCCATGATTGTGAAGAGTATAGAGTTAGTTTAGGTGATGTTGTGTGAAAAAAATGTAGAATAGAGTTTATTAGGTCACTATTGTTCTATAGAACTAGGTTCTATAATGACATAGTTGATGAAGTCAATTACATCTTCTAGAGAGAATATAAGGTATAGAACTATGTTGAGCTGGTCAACCTAGTTAGTTGTAGGGCTATAATTTTACATACTACAAACTTTTGAAAAATAGTACTGAATGAGAACTGAAATGATAGAGAGAGTTATAATGAACCTTAGAGGTTTAAAAGATGTTTAGATTGCAAAATTTTATGATGTGATATTTAAATGTTGATTAAAATTTTTATTAACAGAATTGAGTAATTTGATGAAGTTTACAAAACCTATGTGTTGAAAAAGAAGTTATGAATAGAGTCGAATGGGTTGACTATGTTTGTAAACTTATATGATGAAAAAAGACAATTATGAATAGAGTTGACTAGTTTGACTATGTATACAAATTTGGAATTAAAAAATAAGATGGTTCTAAACTCAGTGATCTAGTCACCTATATTTGGAGAAGACCTACACAAACTAAACAAACCCATTTTGGAGCAACGATGTGTTAAACTTGCACACAAGCTATTATAACTATACCCATAGATTTGATATAGTAATTAAAAAATAAAAATATATAATATGATGACAAAGTGAAAACGTGAAATAAAACCTACAAGGTTTTGATTCATGTTAGGTTTACTAGAATGTATGAAAATAGAAATGCATCTAATCTATTAATCAATCTTAGCTCAGAGAAGATAAATCCTACTTACAATTCCAATTATTGATACATTAGATATTTGGGGTCATAAACAAGATGGATCCATTAGACCTAACTAAGGGATATCTTACAATAATAACAGTAGTAGAGAGGGCTCCAAAGCCTTTAGTCACACAACACTATGCATCTACCCTGGGTAGGTCCTATGTTTTCATATTCACTAAGCAAATGAAAAGTAAAACAAAATCTAATCCAGTGCTCACCAAATCTTGTGGCACAAAGTGGGGGTAATAAACACAAAACCTAAACATGCATAGTAGAATCTTAATTAAGTGATGTATAGGTAATATCCTTATTCATGGATAGAGTAATATATTCAAAATACATTACTTATGATACTTCTATCTACTAAAATAGAGGAGTAAAGTTAGAGATACTTACCTTGAAGATGAACCCATCAAGACTCAATCTCTCTCTAAACTAAAAGTGCTTTGTAAGAGGTTATTGTGGTTTATAAGGATCACTAAGAAAGGCCGAAACATCCAAGACTTTTCCACAAGATAATATTCTTCTCCAAGTATAAACACTAAGCTATAAATCCTCATGTAATATGGTAAAAGAGTATATTGTAAAGAATCACAAATAAATAATTAACTCCTTTTCTCTCTAAGAAATGGTGAAGTGAATACATATATATATATAGTGGAATCTAACCCTAAACCTTTCTAAAATTTTAGCTAATAGGTTCATCCCAATTGACTCTATATTGTTATTTTCTATAAAAAAATTAGGTCTCAATCTAAGTCAACTAGAGCAGAGCAGAGCTAGACCTATAAATTAATTTTATCAACTTGAATACATGGTTGATGGGGCTGACAGTGTAACGTAAACCATCAACAAGGGTTTTAGTCTTACAAAGGGATTAATAAAGGTGGTAACAGCTTGGAGGAGTGTCCAAGAGAGGAGATAAGGCTTAGGGAAGTGTGTGGGAAAAGGTTAGATTTATATAAAATGGTTGTACGATAGACATAAATCTTGTAAAGCACCAATGATTTACCCTCCCCTTTCCCGATGCACCCTTTAAGGCATGCACTTAGAGAGATTCAAACTCGAAAGGTTTATGTAAGAGATAAATAATTAAGAATTGATAAAGTTTTAAAATGTTATGTGTATATAGTATCCATGGGTTCCTTATCAAATTTGAGGTGTACGAGCTTGGTGTCTGATTTAGTATACTCAGGTGATTCCTATTCATCAAGTTGTACTTTGAGTACCAATTTATTTTTTTGTATTTAGCTAGAGGAGTGAGTCATTTTTTTATTCTTTGGAACCCAAGGCTAGGCTTATTTTTTCATTACTTGAGACTGTTGTGCACCATTTTATTATGTAGGTTTACCAAAATACATGATGATTTCTTATATAGTTTGTGATGGTTTGGTAGAGGGGTGTGTAATACTTCCATCTTCAAATAAATCCACCATCTGTGCAACTAATGATTCTACTATTTAATCTATTGAAAACATCTCAGCTTCTAACTTGTTCTTGGCTGTTTTTTGTCCTATAATATCAATATGAATTTAAGGAGGTGGTTGATTAATATCAACCCAAAGGTCTTTTTTCCCTGATTTCTCACTTGGAAAGTGTACACTAACTTAAAAAATAATAACCCCTTTTTTTTATCATACACCTTTTTATAATGTCTTGCAACATTGATCTGATCATTTCCTACATTTCTACTCCTAGATCTGGTAGATCACACTCAACAACTATCTTTAGAACCATGGGATTATCTAGCCAAGACTTTACTTGATGAAATCTTATCTTTGGTGGTGGTGGTTAGGCCCTATGTGTGTGTGCCTTACTCTTTCCTTTATATTTTTATGGAAAAACTTGTATCTACATTGGTTGTGGTGGTGGAACATGTGGTTGTGCTAGTTGTTGTAGTGGTGCTTATTCTTCTCTTTTTATTATTGTGACTTTGGAGGAATAGGTTAGAAAGGTGGAATTAAACTTGAATCTAAGCCTTTTTTCAATATAATTAAGCCTTCACTTCAACCATGGAAATAAAAATTTCATCAGAGTCACATTTAGAGTGGCCAAATCATGGACCTTGATTTGAATACCATAATGTAAATTGGTGACTAATGCATGTTATTCCAAGTATTATAGTACATGCTATGATATCCTAGGGTGTGTTCTAATAAAAGTGAAGAATTTGATCCATCATGTGTTAAACTACCCCAATTTCTCATAATACTACCCTATTTTGGTCCATATAATATTTCTAAAGGCATTAACATGCTAAAAGTTTATAGTTACATTGACTAGCCCAAGTGGAGATTTCCACTATGTGAAACACAATAAAAGAACCAAAACCTAGTATTGAAATGTTTATGTACTTCCAAAAAGTACCTTTTATATGTTAGTGATGAGCTCAGATGCCAAAAATCAAAGACAATTGAAGTCCTCCTACAACCTTATCATATGATAGGCAATATCAATTATGCCTTTTGTCACTAGTTTCACTTGCTTGGTGGTTTACCAAAATATTTTATTGATGCATTCTACTAAAATACAAAATGAAGCATCCTTAATTGATTCAATGAGTGTTCCTTGACATGCCCTTGTGGCATATTTTTCCCTCACATCCAAATATATTGGTGGTGTTGTTGACTTATAAGGGAGGAAATATTTTCCATGATTGGGAAGGTCAATGACTCATGCCATAGTGTGTGAAGTGATCCAAATTATAACATATTGAGCTGAATAGATATCCCCTTGATTTTAGTGGATCAATAGAGTAATCATGACCTCATCTAGCTACCCAAATATAAGCATCTTAATCAATCTTTCTGTGTTGGAGCCTCATAGTGGATGTTCAAGTGTGAGGGCTCCTAATTATGCTACTCCTTGAGTATCCTATGCAAAAAGAGTAATTTTTATTTTATCTATAAAATCAAACATATATGGATCATTGTACTTATTTTGGTGAAGACCTAACCCATTCCTTGTTTCCTCTTTTTGTACATTTGAGAGTGGAATAAATGATTGACCTATCTTTATGACTTGATCAATGGTCTAGAATAAGTGATTACTTTGTTTAGTTAGGCTCTAGTTCAAAAACCATTTTCAAGCAAGTATTCTAAAAGTATATCGTAGACACCTTTTATTAGCTGAAGTTTGTAATATTTTCGCATTGTCCATACCTTACTCTTATATAGCTATTAGTGCCTAGTTTTTTCTTGTTGAGTACTCTGAATGTATTTTTTGCTTGCACACGAGTGTTACTTTTTAAATTAATATTAATTACTTGAATTTACCTTTATAGGGAAATTTGGTGCTTAAAATATTTGATTTGTTTATTTAGTAGTTATTATATGTGAGTAGTTTCCCTTTCATCTATTCAATTTATCTCATGAATCCACTTGTCCATTTAATACTAAATTTGCTTTAAAAAAGATGTAATATTTTTGAAACACCACATCATTAATGGTATATCATGACCATTGGAATTTTGTTCCCAATACCTATATTTTATCTACATTCTTAAACTTAATTAATATGCTTGATGTAATTGTAGCCAACTGTCTTTTGTGAGCTATCTCCAGAATGTGATTGTACCTTGCGATGATAACTGATTCTTAGTGGCTACAATGTGTTGTGATACAATAATCATCTTGTAAAAAAATTATAACATAAGAAAACAAAATATAAGAAAATAATATTAAATAAAATCCCAACTACATGGTGATACTCATCACCAACTCAATTTTTTAGCTTAACAAAAGAGATTAAAGATGATATGGCTTAATCCTACAACCATTTATATGTCTTGGTAATATGGTTCCCTAAAAATTTTCAACACTATGGCACCTTGTGGTGATACTTCATGAATAATATGGGGTCATTTACATCTAATGCACAACATTCCTAGGAATGTTTTAAATCTGCTATCATAAATCAATATCATGCAATCATGCCATTCTTTTTTATTATGCTTATTAATATATTGTATCCATTTTTCCCTTTATTTATTTTATTCTGACTTTGTGAAGTCCATCATCTATGACTTTAATGAATCCTGATCCCCTAATCTCATAACCATCATAATGCGTATATTAGGAATAATATAATCCATAGGTATTAATGCCTTAAGGCCATATACCAATTGAAATGGAGTGAACCCTATAGATATCTTGTAATGTGTTCTATAAGCCCACATAATCACATGAATTCAATCTTCTTAATCATCCTTTTGAATACTAAAATTTTTTGTTAACATTTCCCTAATACATTATTAGATGCTTTTGCCTATCTATTCTAGGTAAAATTACTTAGGTCGCAAGTTGCAATCATACCATTCTTTTTTATTCTGCTTATTAATATATTATATCTATTGTTCCCTTTATTTATTTTGTTCTAACTTTGTGAAGTCTATCATTCGTGACTTTAATGAATCTTGATTCCCTAATCTCGCAAGCATCACAATGCATAGATTAGGAATAATATACTCCATAGGCATTAATGCCTCAAGGCCATATACCAATTGAAATGGAGTGAACCCTATACATATCTTGTAATGTGTTCTATAATTCCACATAATCACATGAATTCAATCTTCCCAATCATCCCTTTAAACTCTATAATTTTTTGTTAACATTTTCCCCAATATGTTATTGGATGATTTTGCCTATCTTTTTGCCTATAGATGATAAGCCATGTTTTTATGGTGTGAAATACAAACCTTGAAATGATATTTTAATATAAAAAATTGGCAAAATATTTTGCAGCACAGCTTGGAGTGGTATCAGTTTCCACCCATTTAGTGAAATAATATATTGTACCAATAATATATCAAGCATTGATCCTTAAATTCTAAATTGATTTAGTGAACCATTATTTTTTACCTTGGATACTTATGGGTAATTAGTTAAATGCTAAAAATTATTTGGTAAAACAATAAACTTATGGAAAAGCAATGCAAGAAAATACACACCACATTGCACAAGAGTTGATTACGAAGTTTGGTAATGCCTATGTTTTTGGGTTTGCAAATTGGCTAAACCAATTCATTATAAAATGTTTATAAGTAAATGGAAACCCTTATAGAACAATAATGAATCCAAGTGTTATGGACCTTTGAAGAATCTCAGAATCCACTAACAAATTTTTCACCTTCTTGAAACACACCTTTGGATGTCCTCTACTAAAAAATCTCACTTCTGAGCATAAAAAATGGCAATAAAAAGCTTCAAATATAGACACTAAACATATATATGGAACTGTCTTAGAAAGTAAAATATTTCACTAGTTTACCTCAAAGTCTAGAAATGATTCTAGATGCCTCAAATTGGAGGAAGAGTAAAAGGAGGTACTTATGCCTTAGCAATATTAGCATACATACTAGACAAACTCTTGAAAAATACTTCCAAACATCTCCAAAATGAAAAGTCTTCAGCTAATAAGTTGTTCTTTGAGAAAAAATCACATTAGTCTCTTTTTGAACTTTTTCATGATTTTGCCTCTAACTCCCTCTACACAAGCTTCTTTATGCCTTTAGCCTTTAGCCTTTAGCATTAGCTGCCAAGCTTTTCGATTGCTATACAATTACAATATCATGAATTTATATATCTTTTCAATTCCATAGCCCAAGTGGTTGTGCCTTATCATTTTTCATGGGAGGTTCACATTTCAAATCCCACGACATAATCTTTGGTGTTTAAAGCAAATCTTTTATCCCATATTGTGGAAGTGGGAGACATATTTAGTTTTTAAATACCACGAAACTTGTGGTAACCAATGCCAAGTAATTGGAATTTCATGTATTTTGGTGGGTTTTGGAAAGTATGTGGGTTTCACATGGAATTAAGACATGAAATGCGAATGGAACGTGGAAACTTGGGCATGGAAAGTGGAAACTAGTGTATGACATGTGGCAAGGTATGTGGTGAGGTCATGTGGAAACTTAGAGTTACATGGCACATGAATGGAGATAATATGAAATTAGACCAAGGGTAAATAATTAATGGTGGTAAGACACATGGTGGTTTGAGGACCCACCACATGGTCCAATCTCCTCTCACCACTTGTTGACCTCTCACCACACCACTTGTCGACGTCCAACTAAATGTTCCGTTCAAACCTCAAATTTTTTACTTGCCCTGTTTGATCTTTGATGCATGATATATTATGAATATGATATATTCATGAGTTGTACTAGAAATATCTTGATGAAATATACACATTATAACTATTCCTAAATCATTTTATGTTGGTTAATTTCTACATTTTGACTAACTTTGACCTATTTTGACTAGCTTGATTGGAACTTTGATGGACTGCACAAGGAGCATATGAGCTCTGTTTTCCATATTCTGCATACTGTTAGAAATGTCTCAATGGGTCCTATGTAATGGTGTAGGTTTTGGTCTAATTTGAAACCTTTTCCAAATTGACCTCTAGATCAATCCTCCCCACTACCAAAGTTTTTTGTCCTCAAAAAGCTAGTACTAGATCTGGTACTCCATGTGAGTATATTTGTATGACTCTAGCTCTCGACTCTGGCTCGAATGATATCTTGAATGTCAATTGATTTTAGGTCTTCAGATCTGAGTCTATGAAAATGTCACTTGGTGTTATCACCATTTTATAATTGCCCTTCTAGGGTCTTACCTAGCCACACAATTTACAAATATTGCCCTTCTTGGGTCTTTGACAAACACTGTAATGATTATAAACATTACCCATACCTGGGTCTTATGCTTTTATAAATGCTGCCTATATTTTAACATGTATACATATTACTAAAACATATAGATTAAAATATACAACTTATCTTCTAGGTTGTTCCTGATGGTTCTCATGATGGCATCTTATGTTGTCATGTAGTGTTCCTATCTAAAACATACATGAGTAAATAACACTGAAGGCATTGTTTACCTGTAATGGTTACTGTCGATGTGCTTGCATGAGATATTATATCCCATCTTTTACAATGCTATATTGATTTTTCTTTTTGGAAAAAAGTTGCATTTCTCAGAGACAAGTATGGTTTACCCAAGATAATGCCACTAAACTGAAGTAGAACCACATCTAATTCAAATTCATCTACAAAGTGGGAGGTAATCACAAACCCTAATTTATAGGTTTTACTTACATATACACCATTACCATCATCTATTCTATCTAGAGAATAGGGTTGAAAATGTGGCTTAGTTTCCAAACCTAGGGTTTCTAGAGCATCTTTTGAGATCAAATTATTTTGATAATTCTTATCAAAAATAGCATCTATCTTAGAATGTTGACGATTATTCTTATAAAGAAATGTTGTTTATGTTTCAAGGGTGATAATTTTTGAACTGTTAGCTTCTCATTGACTATCATTTCCCTTGCTGATGTTGTCTCAGGTTCTAACTAATAAGATTCTATCTTTTGCTTGATTGAAGATGCAATTATAACCTTTGCCTTAGGTTGTGGATAGCTTTGCTTATCTTCTTTTAGCATTTTCCGCTTAGAATTGAAGTAAAAATCTAACTTCATATCTTCTTTAGGCATTTTCATTTCATTAGTTTTTTTAAACTTCCTTTTAGTACTCTCTTGTGCATAATCAAAAAATACATTCGAGTATTTCTTTGCATATCTTGATGAGTCATTTCAGGATTCTTCGTCCAATGTAATTGTAACATCTTCTAATAGTACTTGTTTTGAATCTTCAAGATGTTCTAGCTTGCCGCTCAAATAATCCTTCAACTCAGCTTCTTTAGATGATTATCCTTGCCATATCCTAATCCTGCACGAAGTGGTCTCTTTGCCACTTGGATACACTGGACAATTCCTTGACCATTAATGCCAAGGCCTTTTCCTTCGAATCCCATTTTAACTAACATCTTAGAACCTATTCCCTTTGTGTGCTTTTCAAATGTATTAACACATAAACTTGATGAATGTTTAGGGTTAGTATATTCAGTTTCCCTAACATTGTCAATATAGCTAGAAGAGTTGATTTCATTATTTTCATCTTTATTATGTACATCAGAAGATACATTAATAATCAGAGCATTATTTTCTTCTGGACTTACAATATCATTCTCATTAATAGGCTAGCAGGAGTATATGAATTAAAAGAATCACTACTATAACCAGAATGTATCTTTGTAGTCTGGCTTAGCAATATCTCTTGGATGAATCCTTCACCTGCTGCTTGATGCTTAGGAAAACTAGGCTTTGCAGCTTTTCTAACATGTGCCTTCCCCTTTGCTTTACATCTCTACTCGTTCTACTTCTTGAACCATAATAGTACCTGACTGGGATGTAGTATCTAGCATTGCTTGGTAGCATGACCTAGGTGGGCATATTGTCCACAAATCTCTAAATCTCCATTTATTCTCTTCTTTCGTCAACATTCCTATTGCAGTTATGCTCATAGTGCATCAATGTTTTCTTGGAGCCTTTCAATCTATTGCTCCTATCATTGCTCTGTCACTTGGTGACTTTGCTCTTGAGATTGCATGTATTGCATTATCGCAGTGACAATAGAATTTAGTAAAAACTAAATCTAAGCTAGCATTGAATCCATTATTAACAATAACTAATTTTGTTTAAAACAACAAAATCACAAATTCACCCACAAATTTAGTTCTGATATCAAACTTGATGCACCAGAACAATGTCATAATAGAAGTTAACCTAACACACTAACCGCTCTGATACAAAATTGATCCATAAACTCTACACTGATTTAGTGCATCATAAATGTTTACTTTAGATCCTTATAGGCAATTAATTAAATACCAAAAAATATTTCGTAAAACAATCAACTTAAGTAAAATCAATGCAAAAAACTACACACCACACTGCACAAGAGTTGATTATGGAGTTCGGCAATTCCTGTCTCCAGGTTCACTAACTCTCTGAACTAATTCATTATAAAATGTATGGAAGTAAATGGCAACCCTTATATAAAAATAATGAATCCAAGTGTTACGGACCTTTGAAGAATCTTGGAATCCACTGACAGATTCTTCACCTTCTCGAAACACACCTCTAGATGCCCTCTAGTCAAAAATATCACTTCCAAACATCAAAAATGATAACAAAATGCCTCAAATCCAAACACTCAATATATCACTAACACTGTCTCGGAAATTAGAATATTTCACTAGTTTACCTCGAAGTCCATAAATTATTCTAGATGCCTCAAATCAAAAAAAGAGTAAAAAAATGTCCTTATACCTTAACAATACTGACATACATAATAGACAAACGCTTAAAATATACTTTCAAACGTCTCCAAAATGAAAAGTCTTCAACTAATAAATTCTTCTTCCAGAAAAAATAACCTTAGTCTCTTTTTGGACCTTTTTTTTTTTGTGATTTTTCCTCTAACTCCCTTTGTACAAGCTTCTTTATGCCTTTAGCATTCGCTGCTAAGCTTTATGATTGCTATACAATTACAATGTCATAGCTCTACATAGCTGTTCAATTCCGTAGCCCAAGCACTTGGGCCTTATCACTTTGTATGGGAGGTTCACATTTCAAATCCCACAACGTAATCTTTGGTGGTTAAAGCACATCTTTTATCCCATATTTGGGAAGTGCGAGACATATTTAGTTTTTAAATACCACGAAACTTGTGTTAACCAATGTCAAGTAATTAGCATTACATGTTTTTCAGCAAGGTTTGGAAAGTATGTGGGTTTCACATGGAATTAAGACATGAAACGTGAATGGAATGTGGAAACTTGGGTATGACACGTGGTAAGGTATGTGGTGAGGTCACATGGAAACTTAGGGTTATATGGCAGGGGAATGGAGATAATATAAAATTGGACCAGGGTAAATAATGAATGATGCCAAGTCATGTGGTGGTTTGAGGACCCACCACGTGGTAAAATCTCTTCTTACTATTTTTCAATCTCTCACTATGCCACTTGTTGATGTTCAATTGGATGTTTTGTTTTCTGAATCATGAGTTGTAACGAAAAGTTATCAACAAACTTTACACATTGGAACTATTGTCTAATCATTCCATAATGGTTAATTTATGTAGTTTGACCAATTTTTCCTTGCTTTGACCAACGTTACTTGTACTTTGATTCGCTGCACAAAGACCATATGAGCTCCATTTTCTGCATTTTGCATACTGTTGGAAAGGTCTCAACAGACCCTATGTAATAGTGTATGTTTTGGTCTACTTCAAAACCTTTTTCAAATTGACCTCCGAATCAATCCTCCCCACTAAAAAGACATTTTCCATAGTATTCTCACCCATCTTGTCCATAGGTTACATACCATAAAATCAAAAAATATATATACAAATTTTTTAGATTTTTTTATGTAATTTATTTTTGGAGCAATTTGCTTTTAAGACTAAAAAAATAAAAATAATGTCTCTATATTAAAAAACTAAAAAAATACATAATATATTAAAAAAAGGGAAAAAACAAACAGAAAAATAGTTTAATATAGCTTACATAAATCATATCATTTTTATTGCTTAATGAAATTAGACGATTTAAATTGTTCTGGAAAGATCTTTCAAAGGAGAAGAAAACCCAAAAATCGTTCAAATAAATTCTATAAATATAAGAAGCTGTTTATAGTGAAAAAAGGGATTTAAGTGTTATTTTAAGGGCATGACATTCCTACTATCTTCATCTAGTGACCCTGCAAATCCCGTGGCATTCTCTTCTCTGTATTTGGATCCATGGTGACCGCTACCCAACTCAACAAATTTTTGGCAGATTTATTCCATACAAAGAATCTCCTTGCAGACGGTAATGGCGACTTCAAATGGTAGCTTCACCTTTCCTTTGCCTTCGATTGCGTCCAAACAAATAGATAAAGATAGAAGAGTCTTATTTTTAGGGATTCATTTGTTTTTATTTATTTTATGTTTTTAGTGAGTTGATTTAGGTTTTGAAGAATGGTATTTATTTTTTAAATATTTTATTTTATTTGTTTCGTAATTTGTATTTTGTTTTGTTATTTTTAATTTCTAATATTTTGAGTTGTGTGCAGTTATTATTATTTAATAGTTTTGTTTTTGTTTTATATTTGATTTTAAGATTAGTTTCGTTTTGATTTTTATATTTTAGGTTCTTTTTTAGATTTGATAGTATTTTTCATTTTTTAATTTTGTTAAGCATTAATTAATTGTTTTTAAGTTTTATTATTAATTATTTTGTTTTATTTTTAGTTACTGTTTTGAGGCATTACGATCTTTTAAGATATAAGTTTTTTAATATTCAAAGTTTATATTTTTAATTAGAGTTATTTTCTTTTAGTCATTTGTTTTGTGTTTTAGGTCTCAAATAAGTATATGAAGTAATTTTTTAATAAAACTTGTTTGTCTCCTCAATAAAGCATATACAATGCACTTTCAATGTAAATCTCTCTAAGTTTTTGTAAAATTCGATGTATTTTTAGGTGAGCTCAATGTTCACAAGATAAAATTAAGAGGAGGCAATATAGTCATGTGATTCCTCTCCCCATGTGAGAACTAAGAGGAGGGGGTAGGGCGGCGGGGCGAGGAGGGGGGAGAGGCGCAGGGGGAATGCTGGGAAATTAGTCCTCAGATAGGCAATAAAATATTTTATGTCATTATTATGTGTGTAATAATTACATACAAATAGGTAAAGATTTATGAAAATAAGAGTTGTATACGTACAACTCAATAGAAGTAGAGATTTAGGAGAGAAAATAGGATGGAGAAGATAAAAGTTGTTAGAACAACCTACCTAGATTAGTGTTAGTGGTTTGAGGAGTTTTTATAGGATTTAGAATTAAACTCTTATATATGTAATTTTTTTTGTTAATAAAATTATGTTGTTTGAGTGATCCAATTTTATTGTGCTCTACACATTCTAATCCTTTGGATCTTCACCAAAATGGGGTAACATCCTCACAAAGAAACCTTCTAGATCAATATCTCTATCATCATCATTGTCACTTGAATCTGTCAGATCATTGATTAGTCTATTACATGGTTGAACATGAACTTGTTATTTTTGGTTGGCTTTGTATTTGTGCAGTGTGAGATCCAAGTCCTATGCCACATCCTAATGAGATGATTATTTAGCTACAATTTTTAAATATTCTACTCATCCATGACATAGAAAAGAATAATTTTATGCAAGGCATTATTTACTATTGGATTATCATCTTCAAACATAAAGGTTTGAATGAAATCTTATTGAAGTTGCACGTAATGTTTGGTTTCCTTTCTACACTCTTGATGTATATACCATGATGTTGGTAGGAGTGACAGGGTGTGGCTGAATATGTGTACCTAATATCATGATTCTAATTCTTGTGTGATCAATATATCCACACATAGATAGATGTGTAGTTTTAGGAATTGACCTTCTTGAAAGAAAGGCCATTCTAATTTGACACTAGATGGTAGTTGAAACCTTACACATAAGACTTTACATGCTTTTTCCCACTTCATTTCTAAGTTTTTGTGTACTATCCTCCATACGACAATAGTTCCTTTCAGTGTATAGCTGAGTGCACTGACTCATTGATTTACCTCCAGTACATGGTCTTCAAGCCTTAATATAAATAGTTTTAGATCATATATCACAAAGTATTGAGGTATATGATGTTGTGTAGTGAACACCATGTATAAAGGTCACAACTCATGATCTCTGCTAGATCAGTTCAAAATGTGCGCATTCGAATCACTACTTATGGATGATGTAGATTCCTAAGGTAGAATACCTTCTAAGATTGGTTCAGTATTGTCCATCATAGTTTCACTAGTATTATATAGGAAGTCTATTTTAGATCTTGTCAACGAGAGCATTAAAAGAGAAACACATTCATCAATGTTAACCTACCTAGCCATAGACTTTTTTATAATAGGTTTGAATACTAGTCAATATTATTGATGCACAATATGATGTTTCTAATCTGAACATTCTATAAAATGCCCGTCATTTTGCCTTTCATTTATACCCACTTTAAACAAACTATTATCCCCATAGGCATAAAGAGACTTTAGCTATTTTTGGATGATATATAGATTTCACTCATAATTATTTAGGGGTATGACCACTATATTATATTTCTAATGTGCTTGTAACTGATTGCACATAGTAGTGATGATCATTTGGCCATTGTAGGCCTATTTCTTACCTATTAAGGATGGGTAATGAGTCTATATTATCTTCATGTCTATGATCTCAAAGTATCCTCATAGGGTAAACTCATCCACTTTAATTTCAACATCTCCTAACCTATCCATGGGTTTGATTTTTCCATAATTTGCCAAACTCAATATAACTAGACTATAGCTCAGATTTGGTTGACCAATGGATTCCTAGGTTAATTGGGGAATCATATTGACTATGATTAAAAAATCAAATACTACATTTGGAATTTCATACCTCGACAAATAAATATCCATTCATGAATCCACATCCCAAGGCTTCTTGGCCTTTACATACCAAATTAATTAATTGCCACTTTTTTGTCTTCACTATGAATGCTCTAGGAGATTATGTAAGATATTAGTGATGTTATGGGATATATCTTCATTACGTAGTGTGTTGAGTAGTTTTATTAGATCTAATAAATAAATCACAACACCTTCTTGCATCATTATTGTAATAATTTATCCATATATTTGGGCATCAATAGCTATGTTATTAGCCTAAAAAACTAGTTTCTATTGTATTTCCTATAATTCTTGTGCAACTTGAAACATTAAATTATTTTCTATAGTAGTATCAGGATATTTATCCCACTGAAATTTTATGATGCCAGATCCTTAGGCATTTATAAAGGAGTTAATCCTTGTTCACATATGCATTTTCCTTTCGATGCACATTGATCATATTCACATTGTTCACTTGCTTCTCCTTTATTTGTTTCTACAAAACTTGGCAATCTTTTATTTGATGTTGACCTTTGAACCTATAGTATACATAATATACTTATATTTAAGCCTTGGTGGGGACGTTTCTCACATCATTATTATATGTGCCACACAGATAATATTACATAGGGTGTCGAGATTTTAGATTATTATTGTTATGACCTCCTTGATCTCTTCCATGATATCCACCCCTATATCCCTTTCTCTAGCCACCTTTATCTTATTGATATCCCTACCCTTGTGATTTATATATAGCATATCCTCCTTATTGATTCATAAGTGCATCATATCACCCATATTGGTGCTAAATGGAGCATGGCCCTACTATCACTGAAGATTCGTATTGTTCCAAGATTGTGCATAATGACTAGAATATTAGTATAAGGGAGATCACATATTCTTCCAGATTGTTAGGCCTTGTGGATGATATTGTGGTGATGAAGGAATATTATATTGAGGCGAACAAGGCATCCATCCTAAACTACCTTGAGCCACACTTTTCATTTCCACATTTAGTCCTTAAATTATTTACTTCACATTTGGTATTTGATGAGCTGCAACTGTGAAGATGTCCTTTGTTAGATCTTGTATTAATTTTTGTAGAGATTGGGAGATTATCTCATAATTATTTATTATTTTTAAAAAATTAAAGTACATGTTGCACAATTTTTGGATATATTGCTGAAGAATATGGCACTTAGATGTAGGATGTCTAACTACCTTACAGATTTCAAAAAATTCCATTCTAATTTTTTTATAGTCATTTCTATGATGTCTTTCTCGACCACATTCTATGCACCAAAATCCTAACTTAAGATTATTTTTTGCATGCATCTCGTCCATATTACTCATAAAAGCATCAAACTTAGCTTTTTCTTTGGATTCTATCGATGGAAGATCTACATAAGCTTGTACCTTCTCTACCTTTATGGCAATAGATCGAGCATCAACCTCAGTAGAGAATTGAGATCGAATAATAGAAAACCTTATTCTCAGTTGCATACCCTCTACAAACCTAGATTTTTTGTCTTTATCTTATAAAATAAAATCAATTTTGCTCATCACATCAAAAAACTTATGATCATATTGTCCAATCATTTCTCCAATTTTTTTTTGAATTTCCTTGAGGTCTTAAATGATTAGACTAAAACAACTTTTACTTCAAATTTTGTTGCTAAAAAATATTTAACTTGTTTGAGATCAAGGGAATTTACATTTATTTTACAAATTAACTCCAAGGCTCATCTTGCCAAAGCCTGTATGAGTTTGCATTTCTTCACATCATCTGATGTTACTCCTTTTATAGTCCATATCATTTTGTAGGTTACCATGTATTATTCAAGGTTCGTAGACCCACCATATGGCATTAAAGACATTAACATATGTACATTAAGTGTCATAGCTAGTAATTTGGTAGTTGTTACAATATATGTATGAATACTAGAAACAATGACTTATGGTAACTACACACTTGTTATTATGATGTTAGGCAACTACATAGTGTTCACTGTGGCTACAAGATATTGCACACTAGTATTTTCAAGAGTAAAAATATATCCTACTTCATATAACTTCTTTTTTCTAATGTCTACTTGGTTTTTGAAATGTGCTATCCAAACTTGTTAGTAAAGGAATCAAACCAACCTAAATCTGCTTCTCTTTCTATATTTTTTCTTCATTTAATAAATAAACTAGAACTAGGGGATGTGTATCCTTGAAATGAATGACTTTTACCTCTAAATTCTTCTAACTTTGAACTTAAACCTATGATATTACTACCTTTAAATTTAACATTTTCCTAGAAACTTTCCATCCTGGTTCCAAAGATAAACCCTTCCTTTAGATGTGATCTACTCTACTTCTTAGCTATTTTACCTTTGCATCAGTGCTTCCAACATCTTCTTCCTCATCGAAACTTTCCTCATATTTTGTGTACCCTATTCTTCCAGCAATTTCAACATCTTCTCTTAGCAACCTCTCTTCTTTAGCATCATTTTCTTCTATTTCTCTAGCTTTAACACTTTATTATTTATTCTTAGTCCTATTCACATATACTTCTTATTCCTTTTCCTTAGTCATCATTCTTTGTTATCATAGTTCCCTTTCTAGTCCCAAAAATTTTAATCTTCCATTTTTTTGGATAAGGTTTAAGTTAATTTTACTCTACTCTTCATCATTCACTTCCTATTGCATGTACCCCCATGATGCCCAATGTGACTACTCCATGTTGGTTGGAGTAGGAAACATATCCTTTTCCTCAACCAACATAGTTTTCAACAAACATAGTCAGTTAAATTTTTTTCCTTTGATTCCTTGGACAAATTGATCTTGTGCAGTCTCAAAAGTTACGTATCCTTATACTACAAACTAAGTAATATAACAATTATTTGTAGTCTTTATCCAATAATATACATCTCAAGATTAATCAATGTCTAGATTGTGTAGTCTTTCTAATTTTTCCTTGGTACAGAGTAAATTTTTTGTTCTCCTTAGACTAAAGTAATAGTATTCTAATCTATCTAGACATGTAACTAACAATCCAAGCAACTAACACCAATAAATTTTATAAATTTATCCATAGTTGTGCTCTTGGATAATCCTCTCTACAGTTCTTTTAAATTTACATGTTTCTTCTTCTCCAAATTTGCATATTATCTCATCTAACCATGTTTTTATGTCTCTCTTCCCTAGCAACAAACTCATCATATTTCATCCAAATGGATTCCATGCTCACTACACCATTGTTAGTAGATGTTGTTGTAAACACTCAATAAAATGTTAATTATAGGGATAACTTGTATAGTGGAGAGTAAAATAGGACACATAAGAGACTATGGTATTACATACCATTTATGATATGTAAAGATGCACCTAAAGAGCAAGAATAACTTAGTTACTAACAAAATTCAAAACATAAATGGTATAAAAATGTTTGTTAAATAGATTAAAGTAAAGAGAGTAATAACTGCACCTTAACCATATATAAAAGAAGATTAGGAAAAACCATATTAAAAATGATTCTATTATCTCTATCAACATATCCAAATGATATTCTATCATATCAAAGTATTATATATAGTCTTTTATAACCCACTTTCTCTTCACATTCTCACCATTTGAGATATAAAAGGAAAGACTCTTTACATTCTTCTATTGCCTAATTAGACTTATAATGCTGAATACATAGAAAATTTATACAAGAGACAAAATAATATAATTCACACATGTGTCTTTATATTATTATTTGCTATTTTACTGTGTTCCATTCTACGTCTAATAACCAAAACCCACCATGTGGCCATAATTCACATAAATAGAAGAAGTATACAAAATTTAACATACATAAAATCAAATTGTGAACTTAATGTGCTCATATATTCCATGTGAGGGAGAGAAACCAAAATTGAACTTCAAAACTCCATGACCCCAATACTATGTGATGAGACATATGGATGGCTTAGCCTTCTTTAGGAGTTATAGGTTGCACACGTGCACATGCACGTGCCCACACAAATTTTTTAAGATCCATGACCCCAAAAATGTAATGAGACATGTGGATGGCTTAGAATTCTATAAGATTTATAGGTCACACATTATTTTATGTTTTGTGTGTGTGCATGTGTGCACATGTGTGTATGCATGTAGATTTGCATGTGTGCATGCATGTGTATGTGGGTGGGTGGGTATATAACCACCATCACTATGGAAAAGATAATAAAAAATAATGGTGTTAATTAAATATAGACCGCATGGAATATAATGGCCATGTCAGTAACTAGGTTTTGATAATTATTTGGTAGACCCACTAGATCTTATGCCAAGAGGAAAATTATCTATCATTAGTCAAAAGGAGAAAACATACATGTGTTTGTAATTTTTACATGTTGAAGGAATTTTTTTTTTAATGTTTAAGCTTCTTAATTTTTTTTTGGTGACTTTAATGATGACTTGTGTGAAATACTTCAGGATAAGGTCAACTTTTTATGTGTGATGGTCATACATGCCACATTCTTTAGAGTCATGTACTTGGACTACATAACTCTAAATGTAACCAAGTTTCACTTACATGATAATGTGTGGATGTGTGACCTTATAGGTGGTGTTTTGATGTTTTTGAAGTTTTCAAGGGATGAATTGATGGTCATCACTTCAACACCTTTTTTGTGCCCGTTTAGACTACACAGATACCCTATTATATGTAGGTAAAGTGTATATGACCTACATGGACACAATGGGCACACATCATATAATTATGGTGTATAAGGTTTCAAAGTGATCTACTAGCTATTAAAATATATATCTAAGAGATAAATATTATAGAATATGATTATATTATTATGCTATATTTTATCCGCTACATTAATGAGGATCTTACATGAAATACCCATTTAGGGAAAGTTGATACTCATTCCATAAGTTTTAGGATGTTTTGGTTCCAATTGTATGTACACATTTTACTTTTAGGTAACATTGGTGAAGATTTATATTTTTGGCCTATAACCCACAGATCTAATCTTTATAACCAATAATGCATTTGAAGAGGGTAAGCTAAGACTACTTGGTAATTTATCTATATTAATCTGATATGAATAATTGTGGATATAATTATAATATTATATATTACAAAAGAGATGCTCATGTATATGATGGTAATTTAAACATAAATGTAGTTTCAATACTTTAAATAATATTAAAAAAAATACAAAAAAAAATGTGACTAGTTTTGGAATTCATGATAAGGTGCCACAAAGACTCATGGTTATAATCCATTTGATAATGATGAATAAGTAAAATAGATATTAAGAAATCCTAATCAAGATAAGCCAGAGATGGAATAGGTCTAAATTATATAAAATTTTTAGTTGAAAGAGGAATGATATGATAGACATGAAATAAACAACATTATAATTATGAGATATGAACTAGAAAAATAACATAAAGATATTAGTTAATAAGATTATTTTTTGTGTTTTCTAATCAATAACACTTAGTTAGCCAGTTTATTTTTAAATTTAAATATTTGAATTAAAATTTAATAATAATCAAATAATTTTTATATATACATATTATATATTACATAAATTATAGATTTAATTTTAATAAATAGGATATGCATATTTTATAGTATAAATTATTTTATTTTATTTTTATTAAAAAAAACTCGTTTAATTGTGTGTGTGTTTTTATACTAATTACATTTTCTCAACTACAATTAAGGGCCATAGTTATTTATATATTAAATAACATAGAGTGAAAAATAAAACTACAATCAAGAACCATAGTCATTTATATACTAAAAATGTGGAATAAAAGATAGAAGTGGAAGAAACCTAAAATTGAACTCTTCCTAACATTAATTTCAATTTTTACTTTCACTTTTTCAAATGAATAAATTAAAGTTAGGGTTCTGGTAATAGTTCATTTGATCTCAAGAATTTATAATTTATAGTGGTGATTTTAGTTGTGGATGACCCCATTTCATGGAGGCTTGATCTATATTAAATAAATAATAAAAAAATAAAATTTTATACAAAAACCAATAGAAATAATGGGACTACGATTATGGTTATGGACCAAATTTATATAAATGTTTATTTAAAAGTATACATTTAAAATATTAAAGTGTTTCTTTTAAATAAAGATAAATATCAAACATTCAAATGTATTGTTTTATATGATACATATGTTACTAATTAAATTTTCTCAATTATATTTTAGGGGCATGGTCATTTATGTATGAAATAATATGGAGTAAAAAATTGAAGTGGAAGAAACCTAAACGTAGTTTCTTCCAAACATTATTCTTAGTTTTTATTCTCACTTTTTTAAATAAATAAATTAAATGTTAGGGTTTTCGAATTAGTTTATTATATCTTGACAAATTTTAAAAATAATTTTGGTCATGGGTTCAATTCTTAATTTACTTATAGTATATGGTAATATAATGATGGTTCCATTTTATAAAGAGTTGATTTTAAAAAAAAAATATTTTAAAATAAAATTAAAAATAATAAAAATAATACTTTAGACTAACACCAAATTATTCAATGGGATGAAAATTATGGTCAATCATAATGCACTTATTATAATAAAAAAGAATAAAAAGAGAGAGAGAAAGAAAGAAGAAAAAAAGCAACATTAATCAGTCAAACATAGAGCATTTAATTTATATAAATATGCATCCATTACAAATTTATGTTTATCTCTTTTGAAATAGAGAACTATCCTAATTTTTCTTACCCTAATCATGAGCATGATAATGCTCAAGATGTTCATTTTTATGCCCAGTCATTTTGTTGTTATTTTTCCCTTGTGAAAGTTATGCCAAAACTCATTACATTAATAAAATTCGTTAATAAGTGATTTATTGTGAGTCTTAAGACACAATGAAAGCATTATCTTTAATTAAATCTTAATCACATGAACATTTATTTTCATATAGATAAGGGCATTGGGTCATATATCAGAGACATTTATACTTTACGACTACTTAGTATAAGGTGGTTAAATTATTACTAAGTTGTAATGATGAACACTTTAAGTGTACAATATTATTGACTAAATTCATGACCATTGTAGAATAATTTTTGAAATATTTCCATATGAAAATAATTATACTATTTTAGATAATGTAGTGAATACCCATTCCTTAAGTCACACTTCACAAACATTCAAAACCATGTGAATTTATGAACCTAATCATACTACCCTGTGTAGATGTGGATTAACAAATTATTTTAGGAATATTGAAGTCACAATGCATAGAAAATCACCATGTGGCCAAAACTCACACAAATATGATAAATTTGTAAAATTTGATAGACACAAAATCAAATTGTGTTCATAAATTCCATGTGATGGAGTGAAACTAAAACTGAACTACCCAACTCCATGACCCCAAGACTATTGATGAGACATATTGATGGTTTAGACTTCCCTAGGAGTTATAGGTTTCATACACACAAAGATACACATGTATGTACACACACACACATACACAATTTTGAAGCTTTATGACCCAAGACTTTGATGAGACATGTGGATAGCCTAGACTTTTCTAGGAGTTATAAGTCACACATTATTTTATGGTGTGTGTGTGTGTGTGTGTGTGTGTGTGTGTGTGTGTGTGTGTGTGTGTGTGTGTGTGTGTGTGTGTGTGTGTGTGTGTGTGTGTGTGTGTGTGTGTGTGTGTGTGTGTGTGTGTGTGTGTGTGTGTGTGTGCACGCGTGCACGCGCGTGCGTGTGCATGTGTGCATGCATGTGTGTGTGTGTGTGCATGTGCATGTGTGTGCACGTGTGTGTGTGTGTGTGTGTGTGTGTGTGTGTGTGTGTGTGTGTGTGTGTGTGTGTGTGTGTGTGTGTGTGTGTGTGTGTGTGTGTGTGTGTGTGTGTGTGTGTGTGTGTGTGTGTGTGTGTGTGTGTGTGTGTGTGTGTGTGTGTGTGTGTGTGTGTGTGTGTGTGTGCGCGCGCGCGCGTGTGTGCACGCATACATGCATGTGCATGTGTATTCTTATATGTGTGTGAGTGCATGTGGGCACCCTCACTATGGCTAAGATAACTACATAATAATTATATTAATTAAATAGAGATCACATAGAATAAAATTGTAATGTTGGAGACTAGGTTTTGACATTTATATGGTGGACCCACTACATATTTTTGCCAAATTGAAGACTATTTGTCAATAGTCAAAAGGAGAAAATGTCTGTGGTGATGCTTTTCCATAAATGTAATATAATTTTATATGTAATATTCATTTTTTTAAAGTGAATTTAATGATGACATGTATGAATTGCTTCAGGATAAGGTCACCTTATTATGTGTGTGCTGGCTCAAAACTTTGTAAGGGGGACAAATTAATGACTTTTAGTTGGCAGTGTGGGAGATGAGTTCTTACATTAGTAAAAAATGTAGGACAAAGTCCCTCTCCTATTAGTAAATGAAGATACCTTTATTGAAAGCCATAAAGGGAAAAGTAGGGAAAATGCTATTCATAACTATTTCTAACAAAAATGTTTTTTGTTGGTGGTTTTGCACTTTTAACCTAGAAGTACATAAAGGAGATATAAAGGAAAAGAGGGGAAATAATGGAATAATGAAAAGAATTGAAGAATAGATAAAGGAAAGGAATAAGGGAGAACAAGGTTATTATACTTAGTTAAATATAGAAACTACCATGATAACCCTCGTAAAAATGAAAGACAACTCTGCATAGCTAAATGCAAAAACTTACCAGAATAGTCCAAGAAGGGGAAAACACTATGTGCATGGAAACCTCTCTCATTGAATGGGTGGTAAATACATAATTACACCCTTAGGAGTGTAAAAAATACACTGAGCCAATTTTATAATACTGATAGTAGACCAAAGACAACCATCCCATATTTACCATTAAAAGACAATTAAAATATTGATTAAACCCCTCCAAGATTTTACATTCATAGAAATAACACAAGAAGATTATACAAGAAGTAATTAATGTGAAATTATCATTTTATAAAAATTTGGTATTGATTATGAAAACAATCTAAATTTAAAGATACAGAGACAAATGAATCATACATAAAGTTATAACTCATGAAGAAATTCTAAACACAAAGTTTGCAAAATCTCCCTGTTCTAATCTTTATTGAGTCAAAAATATAATCTTGTCCTTCAAAAGTTTCTACATAGCTTCACTTCCAAAAGTCCATTTTTTATAATGAGACTTACATTCATATTTATGTCATGGGGAGGTGGTTATGATGTAAAACCACCTTTTTTGCATTTTATAAGCTATAAAAACGAGTTTACAAAAATACACTACTTAAGTGGTGCAAAAATGCCTACAAAAATGAAATTATAAAATTAAACCACTTGAATGACAAAAAAAATACTTTGGTGGTTTTGCACCAATTGAAATGTGCAAATTAAAAATGCATGATTTTAGTCTTATAAAGTGACATAGTGTATTTGTCTAAGTTACCTTTTCAAATTTATATTTTATACTAATATCTACACCAAACCTTGCCTAAATTCAAAGATTTTGTTGATGAATGGTCCCTGCTACATGATTTTCTTTGGAAACCAATCACTTGTAAATTTGTTTGGCATATCAATTTTTTCTCTCATATTCCATTATGAAAACCTTTGTTCCAGATATTAGTACTATCTTGAGGGTTTTGATCTCCTTGTTAAAGACACCCATGAGATAATTATAGGATGTCCATCCAACACCTTCTTTATCTTTTTTATAAAATGACTCAAATGTCATTGATCTAATATTTATGTTTGAAAAGTATTCATGCCTTTAGTAGATAGAGGAAACTAACAAAGGCCACCAAAAATGCTTCAAATCAATTATCTATGCCAAGAGAGACACATATACCGAATCTGGAAGTATATAGAAATCCTATGAATCTTTTGACAAAATTATGTCAAATGAATTTGATTCCACTTGAATACAAATTGATTGCATCTCTTCAACTAGGTGGCACATGAACCATTGTGTTCATTTTTATTAGTCACATTCATTTCATCTGATGCATCATTTTATTACCATACTATAGTCATTATTTCTCATTAAGACATGTGATCTAAGCCTTGGCACATAATTTAAAATGATATGTGAGATTTTGGTGATATATTTTATTCAAGATAATATTTATGTGGGACTGACAATGCTAAATCAACTTCCACTTTGTATGTTGATTATGTCTTATCATCCTCAAAACACATGATTCGATACATAAGAGAAATATCAATCACCATCATATTAATCATATTTAGGGATAACATATGCACAATTTATTTTGTATTCACTTTTACCCACACTATAAGGAACATAATCTCACATTTTGATTATAATAAAAAAAAATGCACTTTTCTTTATGAATTTTCTCAAGTGTCATCTCAATTTTCATTACAACTATCACTCAATCTCTTGATATAGTGAATGTGAACTTTTGGATTTTTGGCATGATCTTGAAAATCAAATTAAAAATTTGCAATGGTCTAAAATAATCTAAGAGTTGTACAAATGTGGGTCAGAAATGTAGATCATTCTACCAAAGTGCATTGATGATCCTTGCAACCATGAGATCAACTTCTTTGGGAATATCAAGGTCTGATAATCTTAGAAGAAAGTGACACCAACTACCTACATGGAATTAATTTCATTATAGGGCATGCAAAATGTAGCAAATTCCCATATCATCCATTTATATTTTTACCCTAACCATATATTCCTACTTACCATTTGTAACATACATTTTTTGAAAGCAAAATTGAGGACTCCTTTCCACTAGTCAAACTTTTCTAGGTATGTACCATTCTCTTTGAATTTAGTGAAATCATTTAGATAGACATTATTTTCTATGTGGCAGAGTTACCAAGGTTTCATGCCATAAAACATAGGGATAAATGAATTTTTTATTTGTTGTAGCATAAGGGTGATATCATATAAACACCAAATGGAATGTGTATATCCTTTTATAAAGATGGTGATTTGAACTAAGGAAGAGAAAACAAACTTGCATATGGTGGAATAAATTTAATCCCTGCATCAAAACTCCTAAAAATCAAGAAATGCCTGACATTTCCCATCTTAAATATACTTGTGAAGTAGTAGAGCCAGTGTATGTTTGACATCTTGGCCATGGTGGTTGATGAATGCAATGTATAATTTTGGGGATACCATTATTTTATTGGTGTTTTTATAAGAATCAAAACTAACTTAATGAATTTGTTGATAGAACGAAGAAGAAACAACAACCATTTTTAGATAACTTTCCATATGCACTCTATCAACTAACTCAATTCTTTTGGGCAATATCATATCAATTATGTAGCTATTTAATAGTTGTTTTCAATATACCCACAATATTCCTCTCTTTTTTTATTCACACTCATAAAACACTCTTATTCACTAGAAGAAAATTATAAAAATTGAAAATATAATATGACAAATGATATAATAAACTCCATGACCACACTCATCCTGAAGCAATTTCATTTATTAGAGCCTCTGCATCTATCAATTTCCCTACCTAGATAATAAGGCCAACCATGCAAGTATATCGATCCATTTTTGTGTGATTCCATGATCTCTATACATAGAATTAAAAATACGCATAGCCTCTATCTATTAAACAATATTTGCATAAGCAAATATAACACCAATAAAAGTAACATAATCAGGATTCATGTCTAAAAATTGCATTTGATGAAATAATTCAAATGACTTTATGCCATGCCTAAGATGGGTATATTTTGTAATCATCAAACTCTATGAGACTAGATTTTTTTGAGGCATTTTATCAAATGGTTTACATTCCTTGTGGATGCTTCTTCATCATATACATATTTACCAGGGAACTTGCAACTACAACATTTGATAAAAATACATTTTCCATTATTTGTTTGAAGTTGATATAATTCCATTGGGCCTTTGATCCCCTTATTATCTACATATATCACCATGTCAAAAGAATGGTTATACTTCATAACTATTACTGGTCTAATATGGATCTTATTTGAAAGTATAGGTTCAATGATACCATCATGTGTATCATATATTTAAATATTAGGTGAGTTTTGGTCACTGATTGTAAGCTTCACTTTAGCATTTCCTTGCTTGAAAACTCATTCAATAGTGCTAGGAACAGATGTCAAATAGATCATGACCATCATATCATAGTTGACCACATCATAAATATTTATTTAATGATCATTGGAAATTATATAGTGGATTAATCCATCTGCACTAATAGCTAAGCCTTTAATAGGACCGAGATGAGAGTGAAAATGCTTCAAAAATTCTATGCTTGATGGCTTTTTCCAAAATTTTATGTGACCATCACAACTACCTGTTATAAAGAATTCTATTGTGGGGAATGTAACATGAGTGGACACATCATTATGCATGTAACTTTTATCATTACAATTGCATGGACAATTACCATGAGAGCTTTCTTGTATGCCTGTATGTTATATTTGAGCTGATATATTTTATAGATAGCTTTAATTACATGTTTCTCTATCTTTCCATCATAAAACATCCTCAAATATCCTTTAGTGTATAATGTTCATCCAACTCCCTTAATGATTAAAGAAAAATTGTGCAACGTAAAGTATTCACCATCATCACCTATGAAAATATCACTTGGAACATATGAAAAGATTATTGTATTCATTGGGACAACATTTTGCTTAGGCATTTGGTCAAAAACTTCAAGTGCTTTATGGATGCTTCTACATTGTCTGTACATATCCATCTAGGCACTTGTAACTACAATGTTTGATAAAAATATGCTTTCAATTATGCTTACATGAATATCAATATTTTATTCCAAAGCTTTTATTTTGGCACACATTGAGAGTATGCTGGCAAAGCTAAAGTGGTCAGGTTGAACACCTTTTCATTGAATTTTGATGAAATATTGTCAAAACATGGTGAGGTCACCCATATCTTTTGTAATCTACAATCATCACATTCCATGAGAAGTTGTCCTACTATGTCATTTATTGAAACCTTTCACAAGAATATATGAAAACACCACACTTGATATACATATTGATATCCTTGTTTTGAACATGAAGATTTTGGGAATTCTAAGTCTCACTTGCATGGCTCAGGGAAATAATCATAATAGTTTCATGGGAGTGAAGAGTGAAAATTATAAATTGCATAGCTGGGAAAGTGGAAATATTATTTTCACGGCAAGTGGAAACTTAATTTTTTTTTACAAATTGCACAAAGGCTAAAAACATTTTTTTAATTTGTACAAAAACAAAAAACTTTTTTGTAAATTGCATGGAAACCCAAAACAAAATTATAAATTGTATTAAAATCTAAAAAGATTTTACAAATTACACAAAGACTAAAAGAGTGTTTTTAATTTACATAATTTGTGAAAAAGGAAAGTGTGTTCACATAAATCATAAAAAATGAAATGTTTTTTGGAAAATATAGGGAATACAAGTGGTTTTTTTCATAGAGGGTTTGAATAGGCTTTTAAAACACTTTAGGATAAAAATGAAAAAAGCTATAAATTTTATTTTTTAAAATTTTCAAAATTTCTTGCATTTTTGGGAAAAATTCAAAAAAAAATAGCCATTTTTTAAAAAATTGAAAATTTCATCATTTTTTTCCATTTTCAAAAATTGTGACAACAACTGGCTCTGACTAGGATTTTAAACTGTAAGGAACAAAAAAAACTTAGAATTATCTGGTTTCATAGGCTAACATTTTATCCATTGGGTAACATAGTCTTTAGTAGCAAATTTGATGGATTCTAATTTTTTTGTATTTTAAATCTTTGAGAAAGGGATGGATCCTCAAGCCATCCAAATTATATCACATGTCAAAAGATAATGTATGTGAGGGTTAGGTACACAACCTAACATGTGCTTTTACGTATCCAAAAGGATAGTGTACGCAAGGGAATTTTTAGTTATGAATTTTTACACAAACTAAAATTCAAAGAGATAAGTGTTTTTATTACACTTGTGTATCTAGATCTGACTAATTGATAGCCAGTTTGCCCAGTTCAATATTATGAGAAATGAATATGCACTGTCTAGCCAGATCCTTTATTTACTTGAAAACTTGCATGCCTTAATCCAACTAATTGATAACTAGTTCACCAATATTAATCATATGAGATATGAATATGAACTATCAATCTAGATTATGTTATCACTTGAAAACTTAGATGCCCTGATCCTACCAACTGATAACTAGTTCTCCCATCTCAATCATATGAGAAATGAATATGTACAATCAGGCCAGATCAATTTTTCATTAAAGAGATCCATGAAAAAAAATGTTCAATCTGTAACTCTTGTAAAACTTGTGATCAACCATGACATTCTTTGATAGAGATCATGACAAAGAAAAAATCCATAGGGAAGAAGACCAAAACACATAGGTGGGGAAATAAATATATTGTTACCTTCATTGAAAAATAATGTGCACACTAAAATGAAATGAGAAAAGGAAATAAGCCAAAATTGGGAAAGTAAAACTATTTACAGGTAGTAGAGGAAATTAAAAATATTATACAAAACCATTCACGGGTTGGGAGAAGTACCTATAATTTTGAAATAATGGATTTGGCTATGAACTCCAAACATATTGAGCAGCAGTGACCAAGTAGGTGGGAAGATGAACTTATAATTATCATTCATATAAGGATGATCTTGAATGAACAAATCAAAAATGTTTTCCTATTTTTAAATGAAATCATTATGAATTCTCTAATCTTCTGTGAGCTCTTCTAAGCAATACAATTTTTTTTCAATGTCTTTATGGATGACTTCAAATGAATCTATGATAGATACAGTATCTAAATTGGAGATAAGTGTGTCACATATCTGTGATGGAACCATAATATGATTATCTTGTAGAATGAATGAAGTGTTGATATTATTTTTTGAATCAGTGCCCACAATAGAAATGAATTCATTATTTAATGATTCATCATCATCTTTGTCAATATTATCTACCTTGATAGTTTTCATTTTGATTATAATGATTATTAGGCCCCATTTATTTTATTTTGCATTGATGTCTTCTTTTACCTCAACCTTGGTATGATTATGATTTTCAATTTACATAAGGTTAGTTTCTTTGGATTTAGATCATGTGGATAATTATTCTATAGTAGAACTTGGAAATGAAATACCTAAGTAATCATCATTTTTGGCTATTGAGTATTTCATTCTAATAGGGAAGGGATCACCTACTTTGCTAAAAATTGGTTACATAATACCTTCTCTTTTATAAAGTATAACATCACATTCTACATTATTACTCCTTTCTTTTTTGGTTTTATCAATTGTTTCTTAGATAATTCATTTTCTCCTAGGACCATGGGGTTTAAACAATCTAGTGAAATAGAAAAACCTTTCTCCTTTTTACCAAGTGGGAATTGAAATTCTTTATCTATCCTCTGATCAATCATTAGTTCTTATAACTATTCATCTTCTTCCATAGTTTTTAAACTAAAATAATCATATGTGATAGGTATAATTTTTTATTTTTCTCTATTAGAGTTTTAACATGTTTGATCAGGGACTTCCCTTTGAACTTTATTTTTTGAATATTATAGAATCTTGATTGTATTGGGTTTCAATGTTTATTCGTTAACATTTGCAACAAGTGTAGCACCTTTTGAAACCTCTTTCTTCAAGACTCTAGACATGATCAGATTATCTTCAATGTTGATAGCATCTTGTTATGAAATAATCAATGCATTTACCTTGTTCCTTATCAAGACTAACTTGATCTCTGGGTGAAGAGAACCAATGAAAATATAGAGTTGATTATTGAGACTTAGTTGATTTGCCTGAGGGACCAGTCTCAATGATTTGTTAAAATGTGCTATAAACTCTCTCATCTTCTCATCATCTCACTTTTGAATCTGGAATAAGTTTGACAAAAGTGCACACACATCCACAACTAATTTAAATATATTCAAGAACATATTCTTCAAGGAGTCCCAATTCCTATTGCATCCTTCCTCCAAATGCCAAAACCACTCAACAATAGTTCTAATGAATGTTTAAATGAAAAGCCTCATACATAACAAAATGATATAGGACACTGTGAATGTCTAAATATGTTTATCTATGTCTTGACCATTTTCTCTAGAGAACTTTGGAAATCTCTTCTTTGAGCCTTATGGGAACTCATTGTATTGGGCCAAAGCCAATGGACTAAAATGTTTTCTCAATTGGACACATGAAACATTGGGTTTGGGATGACCCAACATAATTTCTATAATCAAGAAAGTGAAGGCACCATGTGCTTCTTCCCCAACTGACTTGGCAAAAAATATTGGCTCAAAAATTTGTTAGGGGGATAAATTAATGACTTTAAGTCAATAGTGTGGGAACTGAGTTCTTAAATTAGTCAACATAGGATAAAGTCCCCCTACTATTAAAAATCATAACTACCTTTATTGAAATCGAAAATGGGGAAAGTAGGGGAAAAGCTATTCATAACTATTTATAGTAAAAATGCTTTCTATTGGGGGTTTCATACTTTTATTTTGAAAGTACATAAAGAAGATAGAAAGAAAATGAGTGGAAAGAAGGGAATAATTGAAAGAATGCAAGAATAGAAAAAGGAAAGAAATAAGGGATAAAAAGGTTATTATAGTTAGCTAAATACAAAAACTACCATGATAACCCTAAGAAAAATGAAAGAAAACTTTGGGTAGCTAAATGTATAAACTTTCTAGAATAGTCCAAGAAGGGGAAAAAACTATGTGCATGGAAACCTCTCTCATTCAATAGGTATTAAAGACATAATTACACAATTAGGAGTGTAAAAAATACACCAAGATAATTTTATAATACTGATAATAGACCAAATACAACCATCCCATATTTACTCGTAAAAGACAATTAAAATATTGCTTAAATCCCACCAAGATTTCACATTCACAGAAATAACACAAGAAGATTTTAAAAGAAGTACTTAATGTGAAATTCCCATTTTCTAAAAATTTGGTAGTGATTATGAAACCAATTTGAAAGTAAAGATATAGAGATAGATGAATCATACACAAATTTATAACTCATGAAAAAATCTTGAACACAAAGTCTATAAAATCTACCTATTTTAATCTTTATTGAGTCAAAAATACAATCTCATCCTTCAAAAGTTTCTACAGAGTTTCACTGCCCAAATTCCCTTTTTTAGCTATGAGGCACTCATATTTATGTCATGGGGAGGTGGTTATGGTGCATAACCACCTTTTTTTCACTTTAGAAGCTAAACAAATGAGTTTAAAAAAATGCATTACTTAAGTGGTACAAAAGTGTGTTGGTGAAATTGCATGCGTGCAAAAATGAAATTACAAAATTGAACCACTTGAAAGGTGAAAAATTATTTTGGTGAATTTGAACCACTTGAAATGTGAAAATTAAAATTTCATGATTAAATTCTTACAAAGTGACATAGTGCATTTTCATGAATTACCTTTGCAAATTTGCATTTTATACTAATATCTACACCAAACATTCCCTGAATTCAAATATTTTTGTTTACGAATGGTCCATGATACACAATTTTCTTTGGAAACCAAGAAGTTGTAAGTGTTATCATCACATCAATTATTTCTCTCACATTCCATTATGAAAACCTTTGTTCCAAATATTGGTACTGGCTTGAGGGTTTTGGTCTCCTTATCAAAGATGCCCATGAGATAATTATAGGATGTCCATGCAACACCTTATCCATATTTTTATAAAATGACTCAAAATTCATTGATATGATATTTATCTTTACAAATTATTCATGTCTTCAATAGATAGAGGACACTGACAAAGGCCACCAAAAATTCTTTGGATCAATTATCTATGCCAAGAGAGACACATATACCAAATTTGGAAGTATATAAAAATATTGTGAATTGTTTGAAAAATTACCTCAAATGAATTTGATTTCACTTTGAGACCATTTTATTTCATCTCTTGTGCTAAGTGGCACAGGAACCATTTTTATTAGTCACATTCATTTCATCTGATGCAACATTCTATTACCATATTGTAGTCAGTGTTTCTCATCAAGATATTTGAGCTAGGATTTGGCATACGAGTTCAAATTATATGTGATATTATTTTAGTTCAATATAGAATTTATGTGGGCCTAACAATTCTAAATCAACTTCTACTTTGTATGTTGATTATGTCATGTCATCCTTAAAACACATAATTCAATACATGCAAGAAATATCAATCACCATCATATTAGTCATATTTAGGGATAAGATATGCACAATTGATTTTGTATTCAATTTTACCCATGATATGAGGAGCACAATCTAATTTTTTAATTATAATCAAGGATTTATTTTGGAATTTTCTATGCAAATTTTCTCAAGTGTCATCTCAATTTTATTTACAACTATCCACTTAATCTCTTCATATAGAAAATGTGAAATTTTAGATTTTTGACATGATCTTTAAAATAAAATGATAAATTTGTAATGGATAGAGAGAATCTAAGAGTTACACAAATGTGTTTCATAAACCTAAATCATTCTACCAAAACACATTGATGATCCTTGCAACCATGGGATCAACTTTTTTGGGAATATCAAGATAGTAATCTTAAAAGTAAAAAACATCGACCACCTATATGGGATTAATTAAATTATAGGGTATGAAAAATGTATCCAATTCCCATATCATCCATTTTTTTTCACCCCCACCATATCTTACCACTTATCATCTGTAGGATAAGTTTTTTGAAATCAAAGCTGAAGACACCCTTTTACTTATCAAGCATGTTTAGGTACTTGCCTTTCTATTTGAATTTAGTGAAAGAATCTACATAAAAAATATGGTCACTTGGATTTTCACCCATTTAGGATATGTCTTAGCTATCATCATCCAAATGTCACAATTGAAACACCTTTGGCTATGTGTAGCCTAAGAATAAGGTGAATATCTAGATAGGCCTAGTGCCCTTGATGTACCACTTTTAGATCACTAATACACGTATCATTACAAGGAAAAAGGAGAGAAAAATAAAAGTAAACTATCCAAAAGGAAGAGATACACCAAATTAATTTATAATGACCAACTAGCTACATCTCACACATGAGACCAAGAGACAAACTAGGCATACACTTCTCTTATCTAAATATTCTCACATCAGTATTTCATTATGAGTTTGTGATGAATGTTTAGGTTAGGAGGACTAGGAAATATTCCTATAATGGCACTATTGAATATAATAAATCAACCTTGAAACTTAATAAAACAATTCACATGACCTAAAAGAAGAAACTTTTAAGATGCAAATAGGTTAGAGAATGAGATAACAATGCTAAGGAAATATTAGTCATCACTAAGAAAAATCAATAATTTATGTTAACACACTATTAATATTCATATAATATGTAAAATTAATATATTTTGTTGATTCATGGTATGCAAATGATCAGGGCTTCCCCATACTCAGGTGGAACATCCTTACAATAGCCAAAATATCTAGTTCTTATTAAACTTGAGAGAGATAAGAGAAGAAAGAAGTCCAAAAGTCATAAGTGTCAAGATAATAAAATTAATTAAATGTGCATGATAAGATAATGTGAAATTTATCATGTAAATTTAAAAGAGGCAAGTGGCACCCCAAGTCATGAAACTATTAAAATGTGGCATGAAGTCTCTTATTCTAGTCTAAGCAACTAACTTCATCATTTAGACATATTGGGTGCCACATATTTGAATAGGGGTATAATTTATTATTTTAATAATAAGGGGAAGTTATGGACACACATTTCCATGCATTGTTATAGTCCTAATCACCTAGACTCCTCTGGAAATGAGCCATCACTATCTACAGTCAAAGAAACTCCCTATTTCACATACCTTGCAAACTTGGCTTAAAAAAAGGATTAATTTTATCATGAAAATACATAAAATGAGGTTAATTATATTATTCAAGGCCATCCATGGTCTTAGAGCCATCGAGCACACCTTAAAAATAATTTATTTGAAGTTTTAACCCTTATCACTATCATGTTCACTATGTCAGTTCTAGCTAAATGAGATGAGATATATTTTTGAGGCATATAATATTTTTTATGAATCATGAAATGGACATTTGGAGTTAACTCAAGTCTCAATATTTCCTTCCATGTGATTGACATCTTTAGACTCTCCCTAGAACCTATAAAAACATAAAAATTATCAAGAAAACCTTGATTTATACTCCATGTGTATAATTACATATAATAAAAAATGATGGGGAGGATACTTAGAGAGTATCCTATAACATCAAATCATCATTCTGGGTAAACTATACCATTTTGGTGCATTATTTGCGCAATCTTCTCAAACTGGTTACTAGCAAGGGTTTTGGTGAGTTTGAGCCTATTTTTCCCTCTTAACCATTGTTTATAAAGATCTAAAGTTTAAACTCAACTAATATCCACAAAATGGTAGTTTTTGACCCTATATAACTTTTCCTAACTCCTTGATTTTCCATGCTAGGTGTGCAAGAAGATATGAGCAGCCAAACTTCTCTTATTGGGCTTATTTCTCCATTTCACATAGGATTGAGTTGTCCTAAATTCTAAAAATGAATTTTTGATGGCTTCCCCTGAATCCAAATAAATTATACATTTATAAATTCATCATATAAACATGATCCAATAGTTTATAAATCTCACTAAGATCTGGAAGTGAAGTTGGACCCCCATTTGGCTTTAGGCTTAAATCATGCCTAACAGACCTGTCTACATACCTGGAAGTCCAAACCGCCCATAGAGATTATTCCCTATATGAATAGTTTTTAATTTTTATATGTGTTATTAAAATTTTCAAACCTTCTTTCAATGTCCAATTAGCTCCTGATTCATCCTTTTATCCCTACTTTCCAAAACTATAGGGTTTGCATACAAAGGGAAGTACCCTCTATCTGAGACAAAATAGAGGACACTTCCCCTATTTTATCATAAAAATAAAATATTGGAGTGGATTATCCAGGTGGTAAATATTTCCTATGTTTAATTTCAGCACTTGGTCATATCATTTAACCTTCCAACTCTCTCAAATTCTAAGACATATTGTGAAAGGGCAGACCATGTGCAAGATTTTTTGTATGGAATGTGTATTTCTTGTTTAGATCCCATTACCTATTATATATTAACCATGATATTTTAATTAGGATATTTAGGTCATGATGAAGGTTTTATAAGTTTTCCCATAATTTTGATCCTCCTATGCATTTTTCTCATACTTTGACTGATAAAGTTTGAGTGTAATTTTTGACTGTCACTTGTCATGGAGGGGCACTTGTAGGTGATCATGCTTATTTGAACATTGGGTATAGTATATTAATATCTTATAAAGGTGTTTATAATCAAACAAATTCATTCCTATAATTTTAGCATTCATGTCCATGCCTTTCAACCATTTTGTTCAAGTTCATTGTTACCTCTCAGTCAACTGTATGTGAGTATTTTTTAATGATGGGACACCTTTAGGTGTGTATAAAAAAAAAGTATATTATTATATTTAAGTGTAATTTAGATCATATAAATCCTTATAAATATTCAATCATGGTGTCATGTTCTAGTTTTTCAACTTTGGGTGAAGAGGTCTCTTTGGGATTCAAACCTGTAGGTGTCACTACCTAAAATTAATGCATAAAAGTGATTTTTTGGGCATTTCAACAACCACCTTTCACTAATATTATTACATATATGTTTTATAAATATCTTATTTTTCATGGAATATACAAGGCATACACACTTATATGCTTCAAATCTCTTGATAACCTTGTTATAAGATATCCACAAAATGGCCCAGACCTCTATTTTCACCATTTAGGGATTAGATCCCTAAACACAGTCATCTCATGTTAAAAAGTGATCTACACTTACATTTTCAAACTTGATACTTCAAATAGTTATTTTATGATCAAAACCACATACTAGTATTTCATGGAAGGCTTTACCATTCTCCAACATCCCTGTAAAAGTACCTTCATGGATCTATGATGCCACTTGTAGTTGGACATTTTCATATATAGGTAGTGGGTATAAATTTAGATAGTATGTAAGACATATGTGTTCATGATAAATTATATTATCTCACCAAGTTTTCAAATTCACTCTTAACACTCTAAAATATTGAAACACTTATCAAATCTCCCATCTCATCATGATGTCATCTTGAGAAACTTTTGAGGTGCATTTGAGTTGCATGTAGGCAGTGGGTATAATTGGAGAAATGTGCATAAAATTTGAATTTAAATGGGTTGTAGGCTTATCTCAATACCTAAAAACCCACTCTTCACACTTTAAAGGATTTGAAACAAGTGTCAATACTTACTTTTCAATAAGACTTCCTCCATGAGAGCACTTATAAGTGCGTTTTAAGTTATATGCAGACAATAATCATGAAATGATCCATGTACTCAAGGAGTTTTAATTCATAATTAAATTTTAACTCATAACATGATGTTAAAATTAAACATCAGGATATTTCAAATCCTAAGAAAATATTTCAAACCTCATTTTCAATGTTGAACCCTTTTGTAGGCACCTATAGGCGTATATCTATGGTGACTATGTGTAAATGTTGCATGATTGCAATAGTTATTTATTCCTTGTGAAATTTGGGGAGTTTTAGTTACTTTTATATTTATCAATGAGATGTGTCAATATTTTAAAACTCTCTACTACTCCATGGACATGTTAATGATCCTAAAACAGTTCACTTAATTGACTGTGCATACCAGTTAGGGATCAAACTAATTGCATCTCACTTATGATTGTAAATATATGGAATATTGATTTTGAGAATGAAATTTAAAGGTGAGGGGACCAAGAGTTCATTTTAAACATGGGAATGGACCCAGATCATCCCCTAGAATCACTACCAAATCATAAAGATCTTGAAAATGGTGGAAACATGCAGGCTATCTTCAAATGAGACCAATCTACAAACCTGTGATGATTTTCTCATGAAAACATCTTGAAACACTAAAATGAGCATAGAGATAATTTTAGGAGAGATACAACATCATCTATAATCAACATCACCTACTAGATTTTAGGTACTTGTCCAAATTAGAGCAAAACTTATATGGTTCATAGATTGGTAAGCAAATCAGGTAGGTCAACTTCTTATGAATGGTTCATAAAGCACAAGCCACCATTATTATGAAATCAAACATCAAACATCAAATTGAATTTGACTGAGTGTGGAAGATACCCCCCAGGAGCAATTTGTTTGAAACCTCCCTTGTTGACTGTACCATCTAAAAACTTGAGGACCATTCTTGTTTGCCAAGCCAATTAGAAGAAGCTTTTCAACATTTTTCTTAGTTTATAGGAGCTTCTAATAAAATTAATCAGTGAATTTTTTTTTGGAAGTTTAAAAGACACACCTAAAGTGTCATCAGCTATAGGAGCCCATACAAGTCCATACACCTTAGGGAAACTCCCCTTTTTCCAAGAAAATTGTTCTTTCTTATGAAGAACCTACCAAGTTTTAGTTAGAAATAGTTGATTAAGGAATAATAAGACACATGGAACATAACATCACCTTTTAGCACCTTTACTTTACCTAAGGAGGTTGTAAAAGTTATTAAATGCTCTTTTTATGACCTTTAAATGGCACAAAAAGACATAAGGATTAAAATGACTAAGATCAAGGATAATATGACATGAAATGACATTAAAAGACTTATAATACACCCTATGACATAATAATATAACTTTAAAAACACCTAAGGATCATGCTTTTACCTATAGTGGTCCTAATTTGACCTAGAGGGTCAAATTTGGTCAATAATCGGTGACTCATAGAGGTGGAATACCTATTATGCTAAATATTAGTAGCCTTATCCTATCCATGGGCTTAAAGAGTCATTTGAAGTTTTAAATTTAAAAAAAGACCTAATTATGGACAATAAAGCTTTGACCAATACAAGACAACTAATTACCTCAACCACACAAAATAAAGGACACACACAAAGCAAAGCAAACACACTAATAAGACACACATGTGTGCACAAAACACTTAGGGAAAATAAAAATAAGAAACTATGCACAAATATAATTAATCATACTTCCTTTTCAAGATCAAAATGAAAGTACCTTAAATATTCATCTTCATGAGATGAATCATAGTGCCAAACATGTTGCTCCTTGGATTGGATGCTTGGTAGATTAGACCTATTCCTTGACACTTCACTTGATCTTCTCTCAAGTTGATCATCCTTAAATAGTTCTCCAATGTAAATTTATTTATATTGAATTTGTACACATACCCCATACTTCTTCCCACTCTTCATCTCATGATCAACTTGTATCTTCTTGGTCGGCATGGCTTCAAGAGGAGTAGTTTCTTGTTCCTTGGAAGATTGGTGCCAATAGAAGATATTTCTATCCTTCAAAAGATGATGTGTTTCTCCCAACTTGTTGAGAGGATGATAATCCATTTTTATTATTTCAAACATATAATCATGGGATGCATATGCTTCTTGAAATGACAAATTTTAAAATTTTATTCTTCTTTGCATAACCACTTGAGTGTCAAGGCTGCCTTCTCCATTTTTGACTAGATCATAGCCTCCTTGAAGAGGAGTATAACCTGCTCTAATTATTGAAAACAAGTAATCCAAAGGATTATTAGAGACTTGTTCTTAACCATCTATTATATCTTTGATAGTGATGGAAGAACCGATTATGATTTCCTCTTCTTTGACACAAGGAAGACATTACTTAATATCAACACAATCAAAAGATTCTACACAAGAAATCACCTCTTATTAAAAATTTAGAACCTCTTGAGGGATCTCAATTTGTATCTAAACTATTTTATCCTGACTTTTCTTCTTAATGATTACAATATCCTCTATTTATTTCTCCTTCTTGGTGATGCCAATGCTAGGCATCTTGTAATCAGGTGACCTAGCCCAATGAGGCTATCGAGGAGCTATATTTTATTCAAGAAAGAATTCTAAATTATTATCAACCAGATGCTTATTTTTATTTTCCCACACCATAGGTCCATCAAGGTAAAGGGTGATAGGGTGAGGAAAATATGAACTAGTTGGTGGAGTTGGAACATAGAACTCAACATCAGATTGAGAATGAATTATAGGGGATCCTTTTGGGAGTTTTTGAGGAAGGAGAGGTAAAACTTGGGATAAAATAGATTGGTTTTATTACTTCTATTTGATAATAACTTTCATAAAATTTTATTCAATTTGATCACTCTCTTGAGGAAGGTTATATGGGGTGTGTTTAGGCATAGGATCTTCTCTTGGATCTAAACCTTCCATCAGACCTTAACTCAACAATTTCATTCTCAATTCTAACTCTTCAATTTGCTTGGATAGTTCTCTTGAAAACATATATATTTAAGTTGATAGGCATCTCCATGAGGAGAAGCAGTACAAGAGGGCTAATATGGAAAAATGAGGTCTCTTGACGAAGGGTGGGGGGGGGGGGGGGGGGGGGCGGGGCTTACATAGTATCAAGATCTTTTTAAACTTCACACTCTTTATCTAGGATTTTATCCCCTTTATTTTTCCATGATTCCAATACCTTACTCCATCTTATGATTTTATAATTAGGAGTCTCTTCTTGAGTTAGAAATGTAATTTTAGGGGTGGATGAAGTTTTCAATAAACTTGGGATCTCCTTAGGCTTTTATTCTCAACCTTGTCTCCAACTTAAGTTTTCATATCTAGAAGTCTTTTCTTGAGGTTTAGATATAATTGGAGAGGGAAATGAGGGTTTATATTCCAATTAGTTTTTTGATGAGATGGATTAATTCATTTTATTATTGGCTAAATCAATCTACCTATCAAGGTTTTCTTCAAAAATAAAGTTTGTCTTTCCAACTCTCTCTTCTAGTTGATTGCAAAAAATATGACTTTGATAAGCTTAATTGTGTTTGTGAGTAGGGGTCAAGTACAACTGATATAAATCTTGGGGAGGTGGATATGAAGGCTAATAGATTTGGTGAGGCTATTCCTCATGGATTATTATCTTATCTACTAAGGATGAAACCAAGCCACTCATATCTAACATATCACTTGTGAGCCTTTTCCATTTTGATTTCTCAATAGGTGCCCACTTTATTTTAACTAGATCTAATGCATCTCTCACATTATGAATGAGATGACTAGGAACATCTTGACCATATCACCTTTGTATGTCAAGATCCATTTTTTACCTCTCATATCCCAATAGAGTTTGCTTGAAAAATGAAATGGACCGATTGGATAAGTGACTAGGTTGACTAGGAGCAAGATGTTGAGAAGTCTAGTTACAAGACTAATACAACTCATGAAAAGATTGATAAGGCTCATATTGGAGATGGTAAGGATAATGAAAAGGTTGATAAGAATCATACAAAGGTTAATAGGGAATGTAATAAGCTTGTAATATCTCATCAACTTGTGTAAAAGAATACTCAACACCAAAACTAGCCATGGAACTTCATTGGGAAGCAAGAACACAAATAAAATTAACAAAAATATTCAAAAGGAAAACCTATGCTACCTGACTAGTAGATGTACCTTTAGAGTCACCATTGATGCTTATATAGATTCCTCCAAAGGCTACTGTGTTGAAATCCAAAACCAAAAATATTTCAACTTCTTAGACAATGAGTCCCACTGGGCATGCGAAAAACTATTATCAACTCGATTTTCACCCCTTGAGGAGATGTCTCATCTCTCCTTATCCAAGTGGCACAATTGAAACACCTCTAGGATGTGGGTAGCCTAAGAATGAGTTGAATCTCTATATAGGGCTAGCTCCCTTAATGTACCACTTTTATATCACTACTACACCTATGATTGTAAGAGAAAGGGAGAGAAAACTAAAATTAAACTATCCTAAGGAGGTGATACACCAAATTAATTGATAACTACCAACCAGTTGCATGTCACATATGAGACTAAGAGATTAACTAGGCATATGGTTCTTTAATCTAAATCTTCTCACATCAGTATTTCATTATGAGTTTGTGATGAAAGTTTAGGCTAGGAGGACTAGATAAGAGGCCTAGAATGGCACTATTGAATATACTAACTTGATTAACCTTAACACTTCATAAAACACCTAATATGACATGCAAGAAGAAGATTTCAATCTATAAATAGGTAAGAGAATGAGACAACAATGCTAAATAAAAAATAGTCATCACTAAGAAATATCAATTATTTAAGTGAACATACTATGAATAATCATAGAAGAGGTAAAATCATTAATGTTTATTGATCCATGATATGAAAATGAGCAGGGCTTCACCATACTCAGGTGGAACATCTTTACAATAGACAAAATGGCTAGTTCTTATACAACTTGAGAGAGAAACGAGAAGAAATAAGTCCAAAGGTCATAAGGACAAGTTTAAAGTTGAGAAAAGGATTTACATGCTCATGAGAAGAGAATGTGAAACTAATCATGCAAAGCCAGAAGAGACAAGTGGCATCCCATGTCATGAAGCTCTTGAAATGTGGCATGAAGTCTCTTATACTAGTCCAAGAAACTACCTTCATCATTTAGACATTTTATGTGCCCCATAGATGAATAGGGGTATAATTGATTATTGGAATGAGAAGGGGAATTTATGTACACACATTTGCATGCATTGGTTACAGTCTTAATTACCCAGATTCCTCTAGAAATGAGTTAGAGAAACTCCCTATTTCACACACATTACACACTTAGATTCAAAGAAGTCTTTATTTTCTCATGAAAATCCATACAAGTGGGTGAATTACATATGTAAAGGCCATCCATGGACTTACAGGCATTAGGTACACCTTAAAATCAACTTACTTGAAGTTTTCACCCTTCTCAATATCATGTTCACTCTGTTAGTTCTGACTAGCTAAGATGAGAGCTCTTATTGAGGCAACTAGGATTTTTTATGAAGTATTAAAATGACATGGTGAGTTATCTAAGTCTCAAGGTTTCCTCCCATGTGATTGGCATTTTCAAACTCTTCTTATAACATGCAAAAACATAAAATATGTCAAGAAAACCATTCTTTGTACTGCATCCATATAATTACATATAGTAAAAAAGGATAGGGAGGATACTGAGAGGGTTCCATATAACATACAATCATCATTCTGGGCAAACTATATCATTTGGGTGTACTATTTGATCAATCTTCTCGATCTAGTTATTAACAAGGGTTTTGGTGAGTTTGAGCCTATTTTGACCTCTTAGCCATTATTTATAAATATACGACATTCAAATCTCAAATAAAATCCACAAAATGGTATTTTATGACCCTATCTAACTTGTCCTAACCCATTTAGTCTCCATGTTAGGTGTGCAAGAATATATGAGCAACCAAACTTCTCTTATTGGGCTTATTTCTCCATTTTACATAGGCTTGAGTTATCCTAAAGTCCAAAAATAAATTTTCATGGATTCCCCTACATCATAATAAATTATAAATGTCTGAATTCATCCTATAAACATGATCCAATAGGTTATAAATCTCACTAAGATCTGGAAGTAAAGTCCGAGCCCCATTTGGCATTAGGCTTAAATCATGCCTAATAGACCTGTCTACATACCTAGAAGTCTAGACCACCCAATCAAGATTATTTAATATATGCATGGTTTTTCATGTTTATATAGGTTTTATTAAACTTTTTAAACCTCATTTCAAGTCCAATCATCTCCTAGTTCATCCTTTTATCCCTACTTTCCAAAACTACAAGGTTTGTTTACCAAGGGAAGTACCCTCTATCTAAGACAATATAGAGGTCACTTCCATTCTTTTCTCAAAAAAATAAATATTGGAATATATTTTAAAAGTGATAAACATGCCCTGAGTTTAATTTCATCTTTTGGTCATGTGATTTGACCTTCCAACTCTATCAATTTCCAAGATAAATAGTGAAAGGGTAGATTGTGTGCATGATTTTTATTATGGACTATGTATTTCTTTTTTAGATACCCTTCCATATTATATATCCACCATGATAATGTCATGATTATATTGTGTTAATTATTAAGGTTTTCTAAGTTTTCTCATCTTTTCAATCCTCCTATGCTTTTTCCTCACACTTTGACTGGTCAAGTCTAAGTGTAACTTTTGACTTGTCACTTATCATGGAGGAGAACCTATAGGTGATCATGCTTGTTTAAACCTTGGGTATAGTTTTTGAAGATATTCTAAAGGTGTTTCTGACCACATCAAGTCATGTTTATAATTTTATCAGTCATTTCCATGCCTTCCAATCATTTTTTTAAGTTCATTGTCACCTCTTAGTCAGTTATTGGTGAGTATTTTTTAATGATGGGACACCTATAGGTGTGTATGGGAACACAAAACAATATATTATTCTCTTTAATTTTCATTTAGATCATAATTAATAATATAAACCATTAAATCGTGGTGGAATAGTCTAGTTTTGTAACTTTGGGTGAAGAGGTCTCTTTGCGATTCAAACCAATAGGTGTCACTGCCTGAAATTAGTGCATAAAACTGCATCTTTGGGCCTTTCAACAACAACCTTTCACTAATATTATTGCATCCATATTTTAATATCTATTCCATTTAATTGAGGCTAAAAGTTATAAATATTTATATGCTTCAAATCTCTTGATAACATTATTATAAGCTCTCCACAAAATGGCTCAGACCTCTATTTTCAAATTTTAGAGATTATATCCCTGAACACAGTCATCTCATGTTAAAAAGTGACCTAAACTTCCATTTATCAAAATGATACTTATAATCTATCTATTATGATCAAAAACACATACTGGGATTCTAAGGAAGGATTTACCATGCTCTAACTTCCATGTACAAGTACCTTCATGACTCTATGATGCCACCTATAGGTGGACATTTTCATATACAAGCAATGGGTACAAATCTGGACAGTGTCCAAGATCAAACTTCATTATTCTTGAGCATGATTATGATAGGCTTCGCCAAAGATGAAAAACTAGGTATGAACCTTCTCACAAAGTTTATCTTGCCTAGGAAACTTTGGAGTCCTTTGTAAAATATATGGGTTTATGAACAATTATATGCCCTTATCAAGTGTTCAAATTTACTCTTAACATGTTAAAATATTGAAACACTTATTGAATCTCCTATCTCATCATGACCTCATCTTGATAAACTCATGTAGGTGCATTTGAGTTGCATGTAGGCAGTGGGTAGAATTGGAGTAACGTGCATAGAATTTGACTTTCAATGGGTTATAGGCTTATTTAAATACCTAAAAAAGTACTCACACTTTAAAGGATCAGAAACAAGTGTCAATACTTCTTTTTGAACATGAATTCCTCCATGAGAGCACTTGTAGGTGCATTTTGAGTTGTATACAGGCAATAAGGATGAAATGATCTATGTACTCAAGGGGTCTACCTTCATAGTATTTTTATATCCTCTCATGATGTTCAAATGAAACATTAAGATTTTTTAAAGTCTAAGACAAGATTTCACACCTCATTTTGAATATTGAACCCTTCTATAAGCACCTATAGATGCATATGTATGGTGACTATGTGTAAATGTTGCACGTGATTGTAATAATTATTTATTACTTGTGCAATTTGGGGAAGCTCAATTAATTTTTTATGTCTCAATGAGATGTATAAATATTTTCAAACTCTTTATCACTCTATGGACATGTTAAAGATCCTAAAATAGTCCACTAAGTTGACTATGCATGTGTCTATTGAGCAAACTGACTGCATCTCACTTATCACTACAAATTTATAGAATATTCCTTTGAAGAATGAAATTGAAAGGTGAGGGGAATAAGAGGGAATTGGAAACATAGGAATTAACCCATCTCATCCCTTGGAATCACTACCAAAGCATCAAGATCTTGAAAATGGTGGAAACATGCTTGCTATCTAAAAATGAGACCAATCTGCAAACCTAAGATGATTTGATCATAAAACATCCTGAGACACTAAAAAAATAATGGAGATCATTTTAGTAGAGATCTAAAATCATCTAGAGTTAACATCATCAATTAGATTGTAAGGACTTGTCTAAATTACATAAAAACCTATATGGTTCATAGATTGGCAAGCAAATTGGGTAGGTCAAATTCTTAGGAATGGTTCATAAGGAAAAGGCCACCATTATTATATAACCAAAAATAAAATGGAAGTTGGTTCAGTTTTTAAGACACCCCTAGGAGAAATTTTTCTGAAACCTCCCTGTTGGCCATACCTTCTGAAAACCTGAGGGCCATTCTTATTTGCCAAGCCTAGTAGAAGAAGAGAGAAGATTTTTGCTTAGTTTCCTAGACATTATGATCAAAATTATCATTGGAAAATTTTTATGGAAGATAAAAGGACACTCCTAAAGTGTCTTTAGTTGTAGGAGGCCATACAAATCTATACACCTTAGGGAAACTCCCCTTTTTCTAAGAAAACTACTCTTTATTATAAATAACCTAACACCTTTTAGTTATAAATAATTGATTAAGGAATAATAGGAAACATGGCACATAACATCACCTTTTGACACCTTCAATTTACCTAAGGAGGTTGTATAAGTCATTAAATGCTTCTTTTATGACCTTTAAATGGCACGAAAAGACAAAGATTAAAATGATGAAGACCAAGGATAGTATGACATGAAATGACATTAAAAGAATTATAATACACCCTATGACATAATAATATACCCATATAAACACATAAAGATCATTTTTTACCGATAGGGGTCCTAATTTGACCTACAAGGTCAAATTTGGTCAATAAACACCAATTTTATTTGGTAGAGTTCCCAAGGTTTCACATAATAAAACACATGAATAAATGATTTTTTTTTGTTGTATCATAAGGATGAGCTCATATAAACACCAAATAGATTGTGTATATCCTTTTGTAAAGATGATGATTTGAATTGAGGAAGAGCAACCAAAATATCATATGGTAGAAGGAATTGAATCCCCTACATCAAACTCATGGGAATCAATAAATGCCCAACATTTCCCATATTGAATATACTTATGAAGTAATAGATCCAGTGTATGTTTGACATCTAAGACACGGTGGTTAATGAATGCAATGTAAATTTTGGGGATACCATTATTTTATTGGTGTTGTTCTAAGATTCAAAGCTCACCCAAATAACTTTTTGGTGAAATGAAGAAGAAGCAACAACCATCTATGGATAACTATCTATATGCATGTCATAGATCAATTCAATTACTTTGAGCACTCTCATATCACTTGTGTATTAGTTTGACAATTGTTTTTAATATATCCGTAGTATTCCTCTCTTTTTTTATTCACACTCAAAAAACACCCTTCTTCACTGTAAAAAAATTATAACAATCAATAATATCATTTGAAAAATGATATAATAAGCTCCATGACCACACCCATCCTGAAGCTATTTCATTTATTAGATCCTCTACATCCATCAATTTCCTTTCCCAGCAAAGAATCCCAACCATGCACGTATATTGATCCATTTTGGTGTGATTCCATGATCTTGATACACAAAATTAAAATATGCATAGCCTCTATCTACTAAATGATATTTTCACAAGAATAGAGAACACTAATAAAGTTATCATAATTAGGCTTCATATCTGAAACTTACATTTGATCAAATAATTTGAATGCATTTATGTTATGCCCATGCTGGGCATATCCTGTAATCATCAATCTCTACAATACCACATTTATTTGAGGCATTTTACCAAATGATTTACACACCTTATGGATGCTTCTTGATCATATACATATTTAAAAGGGCATTTATAACTAAAACATTTGATAAAAATAAATTTTCCATTATTTGTTTGAAGTAGATACAATTCCATTGGGCCTTTTATTCCCTTATTATTTAGAAATATCATCATGTCAAAAGTATGGCTATACTTCAAAAAATTTACTAGTCCACCATGTATCTTATTTGAAATGATAGGTTTAATACTACCAGCATGTGGATCTTATGTCTTAATATTGGGTCAGTTTTGGTCACTAATTGCAAGCTTCGCTTTAGCATCTCCTTGCTTGAAAAATCATTTAACAGTGTCAGGAACAAATGGAAAATGGATCATGACCATCATATCATAGTTGACCACATCATTAATCTTTTTTGAATGATCATTGGAAATCATAAAATGGAGTAAGACATATTCACTAATTGCCAAGCCTTTAATATGACTGAGATGAGAAAAAAATGCTTCATAAATTCTATTCTCGATGGTTTCTTTTTCCAAAATTTTATGCGACCATCACAACTACATGTCATAAAGAAGTCTACTATGGGGACTGCAACATGAGTGACCACATCATGATGCATGTAATTTTTATCATTATAATTACATGGACAATTACCAACAGAGCTTTCTTGTATGCATGTATGTGATATTTGAGATGGTACATTTTATAGACAACCTCAATTACATGTTTCTCTATCTTTCCATCATAAAACAACCTCAAATATCCTTCAACAAAGAATGTTCATCCAAATCCCTTAATGATTAAAGGAAACTTATGAAACACAAAGGCTTCACCATCAGCACCTATGAAAATATCACTTGGAACATCTAAAAAGATTATTTTATTCCATGGGACAACATTTCACTGGGCATTTGGTCAAACAATTCAAGTGCCTTGTGGATGTTTACACATTGTCTATACATATCTATCTAGGCACATGCAACTACAACATTTGACAAAAATTTACTTTCAATTATGATTACATGAATATCAATATTTTGTTCTAAATATTCTTTTTGGCACATGCTAAGAGTACACTGGAAAAGCTAAAGTGATCGAGTTGGACACATTTTCATTGCATTTTGATGAAATATTATTAAAACATGGCAAAATCACCTTTGTCTTATATAATATGAAATCATCACATTCCATGAGAAGTTATCATGCTAATGTAGGGGCATATTAGGAATGCTCAAGGTTGGTCTTAGGTGTGTCTGAGAGTCATTAATGTGAGTGAAATTTGAATTTGGGTCTAAATTTTTTTTTGCCTTTTGTCTAATTAGAATTTTAAAATTTGTAATGAGATTTTAAGAGTATGTTTGGCTCTACAAAATCATGTAAGGCATAATATTATATGAGGGAGTCTTAAAGGACCTAGGTGGATAATATAAATGTGTTCTTATGAGAATTTTGTGCTAAGTTAGTTTAAGGAGTGAGTTGGAAATTAGAGTGATCACCACCCTACATGGGTCTAGGGATTGTTATAAGTTTATTAAATCAAGAAATGATTTTAGATATTGTTTAAGAGCTTGTATTGTATGTAGAAATAATATAGTGTGAGATGTTCTTGAGGAAGATATTAGAGAGAGGTCACAGTGAATAGAAGAGAGATATATGAAAGGATGTGACAGGTAGAGTAATGGATTATCATAACTTGTATGTGTTGATCAAAGATAATGAATAACAATGGTGTTTTGGCTTGAAATCGTGTTTTTTGATTATTTTTGATTTATTCATAGAGACAAGATTAACAAAGTTGGTTATTACCATGTTTTAGTACAAAGGGAATGTGAATTTTGTATGTGATAGTTATAGGTAAGGACTATATAAATAAAGTGAAGGTAAATACATCATTTAAATATGATTTAATAATATTATATTATATTGAAAGGATGACATTAAGGGTATAAATGTTAGGGAAAATTTTACCTATTATCTAATAGTTTTATTAAAGATCTCTTTACAAGACTTAGCAATGTTTCATGTATTCAAAACTGACTAGTACAGAGGTGAAAATGAATAAGTGATTTCAATAAGTGGGAAGATAGTTAGAGTATATGTAATATGTAAAAAGATGAAATGATAATTGTTTTAGATTTATAAAATATGATCTTCTGATGTTATGATATAGAGTACCAATAAATATCAAACAAAGTTTGTAAGTTCCTTTTGGGATTCTCTATTTTATAAGTCTACACAAATGTTTCCCAATTTAAAATTATTGGAAGGTTAAAATAGGTTGTTTTTAAACATTTAGAATAACATTTTTTTAAATTTTCATTAGGTATTTGGATTGTCATTTAATTACCAATGAATAAAGAAACTAGTAGGAGGACTGTAGGGTATTGAATTGGATACCACAGCGAAACCCAATATAATGCAAAAAAGCGAACAACAAAGGCTAAAGAGGAAACCATGGATTTAAAAAGATGTAATATGTTTATATAGGCCTAAAATAATATTTATAGTAGTTTGAAATTTGTTACTAATCTTGAAATATAAATATATTCCCTCTTTGGTTCCATATAGTCTGGGATAACCTTATTTCTAGGGTTTGTAATAATATTTCTTGTCTAAAGTGATTCCACTACTGAATTAGAGATTTTTTTTCATATTTATTAGTTATTAATATGGGTTAACATATTTATGAGTTAACAAGGTGATTTCATATATTTTCATACACATATATAGGACTAAGTGTGAAATAGGGTACTAAAGACCTAATAGACCTAAATAGCGGCCTAAAAGCATTTGGAAAAGTGGTCTAAAGAATGAGTTGGGGAAACAAACTTTATATAAATATGAAATAGTGAAAATGGTATCTGAAGTTGAGTATAGTTTCTTTATTGGTATCTGTACAACATCATACACTCAAGAAATTCAATAGAAAAATGCTAGTAAAAAGGGTCCAAAAGTAGGTAGAAGTGAATTAACGCATTATAAAAGGTTTTGAATGAGATAAGAGGTCTAAAAATATTATAAGGAGCATATTTAAGGTTTCAATAACCATGAATGATTTTTAGTAACACTATAACCATTGTTTCATGTTGTGTCAATGGACTATGGGTGAATGAATGAAAGAAGGAAAAAGGGCATAGTGTTAGAGAAAGTGTTTATTCCTCTACATCACCTGTTATGTCATTTTTTCAAAAATTTCATGAGAATTTATAAAACCACCACACTTGTTATACATACTTATAATCTTGTTTTGAACATGAATCTTTTGGGAAGACTAAGTCTCACTTGCATAGCTTTAGGAAATAATCACAATTATTGCATGCGAGTGAAGAGAGAAAATTGCAAATTGCATAGTAGGGATAGTGGAAAATTTATTTGCATGACTAGTGGAAACTTAAAAAGTTTTTGAAAATTCCATGAAGGCTGAAAACATTTTTATAATTTGCATAGGAAATGAAAACCTTTTCACAAATTACATGAAAACCCAAAACAAAATTGTAAATTGCACCAAAGTCGAAATGTTTTTTGTAAATTACAGAGAGACTAAAAATGGTTTGGGAATTTGCACAATTTGTGAAAAAGGAATGTGTGTTCATGCAAATTGCATAGTTGGGATAGTGGAAAATTTATTTGCATGACTAGTGGAAACTTAAAAAGTTTTTGAAAATTCCATGAAGGCTGAAAACATTTTTATAATTTACATAGGAAATGAAAACCTTTTCAAAAATTACAAGAAAACCCAAAACAAAATTGTAAATTGCACCAAAGTCAAAAAGGTTTTTTTAAATTACAGAGAGACTAAAAATGGTTTGGGAATTTGCACAATTTGTGAAAAAGGAAAGTGTGTTCATGCAACTCACAAAAACCAATTTTTTTTTTTCAAAATACAGGGAGCACAAGAATCATTTTGCATAAAGGGTTCAAATAGGCTTTTAAAACACTTTAGGCTAAAAATGAAAAAAATTGTGGATTTTAATTTTTGAATTTTTCAAATTATTTTGGCATTTTTAAGAGAAATTCAAAAAAATTATCCATTATTTAAAAATTTGAATTTTTTACCCTTTTTTTCCATTTTCAAAATCTATGACAACAACAGGATCTGACTAGGATTTTAAACTACAAGGAATGAAAATAACCTAGAATTATTTGTTTTCATATGCTGACATTTTATCCATTGGGTAATGGATTCTTACACAATTGATGGATTTGAATTCTTTTTGGATTTATGATCTTATAGAAAGGGATGCAACCTCACGCCATCAAAAAGATATCACATGTCAAATAATAATGTATGTGTCTTAGCCTAATAGGTGCTTTCACTTATCCAAAAGGATAGTGTATGCAAGGGAATTTTTAGTTATGCATTTTTACACAAACTAAAATGTGAAGAGAGAAGTGATTTAATTACACTTGTATATCTAGATCTGACCAACTGACAATTAGTTCTCCCATATCAATCATATGCTAAATAAATATGTGCTGTTAGGCCAAATCCTCTATTTATTTGAAAACTTGCATGCCTTAATCCGACCAACTGACCACTAGATCACGTATCTCAATTTTATGATAAATGAACACATGTTATCGGTCCATATCCTTTGATCACTTAAAAAATTGGATGCCTTAATTTGACCAACTGATAGCTATTTTTCCCATCTCAATCATATGAAAAATGAACACACACTACCGAACTAAATCAACTATTCATTGAAGAGATCCATGAAAAACATGTTCAATCTATTATTATTGTAAAACTTGTGATCACCCATGACATTCTTAGATAGAGATCATGAAAATAAAAATATACAATAAGGAACACCAAATCACAGAGAAGGAGGGGCAACAAATAGACTATTTCCTTTATTGAAAAACAATACACACACTAAAATGAAATGTGGAAAGGAAACAACCCAAAATTGGGAAAGCAGAACTATTTATAGGGAACAAAGGAAATTGAGAAGATTATACAAAACCATTTATAAAATGGGATAAGCAGATTCTATTTCAAAATAATGGACTTGATGTATGATCTCTAAACACATTTAGCAGTAGTGACCAAGTAGGTGGGAAGATGAAATAATAGTTATCATTCATACAAGGATGATCATGAATGAACAAATCAATAATGTTTTGCTGCTTTGAAATGAAATCATTATGAATTATTTGATCTTATCTAATCACTTTTGAGCAATACTAAAATTTTTCAATATCTTCTTAGATGACTTCAAATGAATCGATGATAGACACAATATCTGAATTGGAGATAAGTGTGTCACATATCTATGTTGGAACCATAATATGATTATTTTGCAGAATGAATGAAGTGTTAATATTATTTTTTGAATCAATACCCATGGTATAAATGAATTCATCATTTAATGAGTCATCATCATCATTATCATCTTTATCAATTTTGTCTGCCTTGATAGTATCCATTTCAATTGTAATGATTATTGGGCACATTCATTTGTTCTGTATTGATATTTTCTTTAACCCCAACCTTGGTATGATTATGATTTTTAATTTGCATAGGCTTAATAAATATATATTCAGATCATGTGGATGATTCTTCTATTTTAGAACCTAAAACTGAAATACTTGAGGAATCTTCATTTTTGGCTAGTGAGTCTTTCATTCTAATAGAGAAGGAATAGTCTGCTTTGCTGAAAATTGGTTCCATAATATATTATCTTTCAGAAAGTATAACATCATATTATGTATTATTAATCCTTTCTATTTTTGTTTTTATCATTTGATTTTTAGATAACTCATTTTCTCCCAAGATCATGCGATTTAAGCAATTTGGTGAAATCGATAAACCTTTCTCTTTTTCACCAAGAAGGAAGTCAAATTCTTCATCTATTCTCTAATAAATCATTAGTTATTATATATTTTCATCTTCTTCCATAATTTTTAAAATAAAACAATCTTATGTTATAGGTATCATTTTTTATTTTTCTCTGTTATAGTTCTAACATGTTTGATCAAGGACTTGCCTTTGAACTCTCTTTTCTAAATATGCAGACTCTTGATTTTATTAATTTTTAGTGTTTCTTCATTAAAATTTTAAATAGGTGTATAACCTTTTGGAAAATCTTTCTTCAACACTTTAGACATTAAAAAATCATCTTGAATGTCGATAGAATATTGTTATGTAATCATCAAGTCATTTTCCTTGTTCCTTATCAAGACAAACTTGATCTATGGGTGAAGAGAACTAGTGAAAATGTAGAGTTGATTATTGAGACTTGGCTGATTTTCCTGAGGGATAAGTCACAAAAATTTGTTAAAATGTGCTACAAAATCTAGAATAGGTCTAACAAAAGTGCACACACATCCATAACTGATTTGAATTTATTCAGGAACATGTTATTCAAGGAGTCCTAATTCATAATCCATCCATATTTTGTAATATCCCCTACCAATAGAGATATATGAAAGACACAAAACTCTGATACTAAAGACCAAAGCTCTGATACCACTGTAATATCCCCTACCAATAGAGATATATGACAAACACAAAACTCTGATACCAAAGACCAAAGCTCTGATACCATTGTAATATCCCTTCGAATATCAAAACAAAGCTCCAAATTGCTTATCTGAATTTCTGCAAAATATCTTCAAATAGATGAATAAATCACAGTATAATTTCTTATTTATTTGCTCATAAGCTTACATATTTTCAGATAAGCAATTTGGAGCTTTGTTTTGATATTCGAAGGGATATTGCAGTGAAGAACGTCAACTCTTCATTGTGTGCGATTCAGAGGTTGTGAAAGATCAGCCGATCTATTGCCGAATTGAGAGATAACTTCACCCAGAAGTTATCATAGTATTACAGGTATTTGAGAGATAACTTCACTCAGAAGCTATCACAAGGGTTTACAGGTATTTTCTTTATTTAGTTTTGATCTAATAAGTTATACAACCCAGTTCCAGATTCAACCCAGTTCGCGGAATATTCAGGCTATAAGGCCGAACTTTCGATATTCTTTGTATACCTGTGATAACTTCTGGGTGAAGTTATCTCTCAATTCGGCAATAGATCGGCTGATCTTTCACAACCTCTGAATCGCACACAATGAAGAGTTGACGTTCTTCACTGCAATTGGAATCCTGGAACCCTTGGCTCAGTCTTCACAGAAGAGTTTCTTAACAAGAATCAATATCAATAATAAGCATGAATACAAACTCTCTCCCATGAGAGATTCTTATACACCTCCAAAGGTGTGCTTGCTAAAATTAGACTCCCTTAAATTAGACTTCCTTAAATTAGAACTAGGGTCTTAAAATTAGACCAAGTCTTAATTTAGAATTTGCATCCTCAAATTAGACCAAATCATTAATAATTAATAATTAATTAATAATTATTAATTAATTAATAATTAATTAAAATGAGATCAAATAATTAATATTTGATTAAATCAATCAAATATTAATATCTCCCTTAATTCATGTCCGAAAGAGCCCGAACGAATTCCAACCCATCTCTATCAAGACCCTCTATCCATCCCATCAGCCTACGAGGGTCGCATAATAGGCTAATCTTCAACTCTGGACATGTCAACTAAAAAGGGGACATGACATATTTTAGATGCCAAAACCACTTATTAGCAAGTCTAATGAAAGTTTCATTGAAAAGTTTCACAGTAATATCCTAATATGTAACTCCCAAAATGCTACAAGACACTGTGAAGGTCTGAATATGTTTATCTATGTCTTGATCATTTTCTCTAGAGAACTTTGGGAATCTCTTCCTTGAGCTTGATGAGAACTCATTGTATTGGGCCAAAGCTAATGGCGTAAAATGTTTTCTCCATGAGACATAGGAAACATTAGGGTTGGGATGAGCCAATGTCATTTCTGTAATCAAGAAAGTGAAGGCACCAGGTACTTTTTCACCAGTCAAGTCACCAAATTTTATTGGCTAAAAAATTTGTCAATGGGAAAAATTAATGACTTTGAATTAGTAGTGTAGGAACTGAGTTCTTACATTAGTCAATAACATAGGATAAATTCCCTCTCCTATTAGAAGGTGGAGCTACCTTTATTGAAAATCATAAATGGAAAAGTGGGGAAAAAGCTATTCATAACTATTTATAGAAAAAATGTTTTTTATTGGTGTTTCATACTTTTAACTTAGAATTACATAAACGAGATGGAAAGGAAATGAGGGGAAAGAAGGGAATAATGGAAAGAATGTAATAATAGAGAAAGGGAAATGATTAAGGGATAACAAGGTTATTATAGTCAGTTAAATACAAAAACTACCATGATAACCTTGGGAGAAATGAAAGATGACTCTAGGTAGTTAAATGTAGAAACTTACCAGAATAGTCCAACAAGGGGAAAACACTGTGTGCATGGAAACCTCTCTCGTTCAATGGGAGGTAAATACATAATTACACCCTTAGGAGAGTAAAAAATACATTGATACAATTTTTTAATATTGATAGCAGACCAAAACAACCATCTCATATTTACCCATGAAGGATAATTAAAATATTTCTTAAACACCACCGAGATTTCAAATTCATAGAAATAACACAAGAGAATTCTACAAGAAGTAATTAATGTGAAATTTTTATTTTTTAACAATCTGGTAGTGATTATGAAAACAATTAGAAATTAAAGATAAAGAGATAGATGAATCATACACAAAGTTATAACTCATGAATTAATCCTGAACATAAAGTCTATAAAATATCTCTATTCTAATCTTTATTGAGTCAAAAATATAATCTCATCCCACAAATGTTTATGTAGAGTTTGACTACCAAAAGTACCTTTTTTTCAAATGAGCCTTACACTCATATTTATAACATGGGGAGGTGGTTACCATGTGTAACCAGCTTTTATACATTTTAAAAGATAAAAAAATGAATTTAAAAAAAGGCCCTACTTAAGTGGTGCAAAAGTGCATTGGTGAAATTGCACATGCATACAAAAATGAAATTAAAAAATTTTACCATTTGAATGGTGAAAAAACACTTTGGTGTTTTTGCACCATTTGAAATGTGAAAATTAAAATTACATGATTCAAGTCTTACAAAGTGACATATTGCATTTGCATGAATTACATTTGCAAATTTGGATTTTATACTAATATCTACACCAAACCTTGCCTAAATTCAAAGATTTTTGTTGATGAATGGTCAATGTTACATGATTTTATTTAGAAACAAAGCACTTGTAAATTTTTTCTACATATCAATTGTTTCTCTCACATTCTATTATGTAAACCTTTTATTCCTTATATTGGTACCAGCTTGAGGGTTTTGCTCTCCTTGTCAATGACGCTCATGAGATAATTGTAGGATGCCCACACAATACCTTCTCCATATTTTAAAAAAAATGACTCAAAATTCATTGATCTAATATTTATCTTTGCAAAGTATTCATGTCTTCAATAGATAAAGGACACTGACAAAGGCCACCAAAAATGATTTGGATCAATTATCTACACCAAGAGAGACACATATGGCAAATTTTGAAGTATATAAAAATATTATGAATCATTTTACAAATTGCCTTAAATGAATTTGATTCCACTTGGAGACCAATTGATTGCATCTCTTCAATTAGGTGGCACATGAACCATTGTGTTCATTTTTATATGTCACATTCATTTCATCCAATGTAGCATTTTATTACGATATTGTAGTCATTATTTCTCATTAAGACATGTGATCCAAGATTTATCACACAAGTTCAAATGATATGCAAGATTATAATGATAGATTTAGTTTGAGATAGAATTTATGTGGGCTTGACAATGCTAAATCAACTTCCACTTTGTATGTTGATTGTGTCCTTCCATCCTCAAAACACATTATTTGATACATGGGATAAATATCAATCACCATACTATTATTCATATTTAGGGATAACATATGCACAATTGTTTTTGTGTTCACTTTGACCCATGATATGAGGAACATAATCTCATGTTTTGATTATAATCAAAGATTTATTTTTGACTTTTATGTGTGAATTTTCTCAAGTTCATCTCAATTTTATTTACAACTATCTTCTCAATCTCTTCATATAGCAAATGTGTACTTTTAGCTTTTTGACATGCTCTTGAAAATCCAATGATAACTTTGCAATGGTTTGAGAGAATCTAAGAGTTATACAAATGTGGGCCATAAACCTAAATCATTCTGCCAAAATGCATTGATGATCCTTACAACCATGGGATCAACTTCTTTGGGAATATCAAGATGGTAATATTAGAAGCAAACAATATTGACCACCTACATGAGATTCATTCCATTATAGGGCATGCACAATGTATCCAATTATCATATCATCCATTTATTTTTTTACCCTCACCATATCTTCCCACTTATCATCTATAGCGTAAGTTTTTTGACAGCAAAGCCAAGGACTCCTTTCCACTGGTCAAGCATGTCTAGGTACCAATTGTTATATTTGAATTTAGTGAAGGTATATACATAGACACCATTTTTTATGTGGTGTAGTTCCAAAGGTTTCACACCATAAAACATAAGAATAAAGTTTTTATTTGTTGTAGCATAAGGATGAGCTCATCTAAACACCAAATGGAGTGTACATATCCTTTATTATAGATGGTGAATTGAACTGAGGAAGAGAAAACCAAATATCATATGGTGGAAGGAATTGAATCACCTGCATCAAACCTCTAGAATCAAGAAATGCCTAAATTTTACCATCATGTATATACTTTTGAGGTAGCAAATCTAGTGTATGTTTCACATTTAGGCCATGGTGGATGATTAATATAACATATAATTTTTGGGATACCATTATTTTATTAGTGTTGTTCTAAGACTCAAAGCTCACTCGAAGAACCTATTGGTGGAATGAAGAAGAATTAAAAACCATCTATAGATAACTATCCATAAACACAATTTCAACCAATTCAATTCATGGGCACTATCATATCACTCGAGTAATTGTTTAATAATTGTTTTCAATATATCTACAACATTCTTCTTTTTTTTAATTCACACTCACAAAACACCCTTATTCACTATAATAAAATTATAAAAATCGATAATATCATTTAACAAATGATATAATAATCTCCATGACCACACCCATCCGAAAGGCATTTCATTTATTAAAACCTCTACATCCATCAATTTCCCTGCCTATCCAAGAATGCTAACCATAAAACTATATTGATACATTTTGGTGTGATTCCATGATCTCGATATATAGAATTAAAATATGCATATCCTCTATCTATTAAATGATATTTTCACAAGTAGAAAGAACCCCAATAAAGGTAACATAATTAGGATTCATGCCTAAAACTTGTAATTGATAATTTTTTTTGAATGCCTTTATGCCATGCCCATGTTCGGCATATCATGTAATCATCAAACTTTATGAGATTTCATTTCTTCAAGGAATTTTATCAATTAATTTACATGCCTTGTGGATGATTCATTATTGTATACATATTTATCAAGGCACTAGCAACTACAATATTTGATAGAAATACATTTTCCATTATTTGTTTGAAGCAAAAACAATTCCATCAGGCCTTTGATCCCCTTATTAATTGCAAATATCATGATGTCAAAATCATGGCTATACTTCATAACTTTTACTGGTCCACTATGGATCTTATTTGAAATGATAGTTTTAATGCTACCAAAATGTGCATCATATATCTAAATATTGGGTGAGTTTTGGTCAATGATTGTAAGCTTTGATTTAGCATGTCATTGCTTGAAAACTCATTCAACAGTGCTAGGAAAAAATGGAAAATGAATCATGATCATCATATCATAGTTGACCACATCATAAATATTTATTGAATGATCATTAGAAAATTTCCAATGAAGTAAGCCATCTACACTAACATCCAAGCTTTTAATAGGACTGAGATGAGAGAAAAACTATTGAATTGCTTATTTTTCCAAAATTTTATGTGACCATCGCAACTGCCTATTATAAATAAGTTTGTTGTGGGAATTGGAACATGAGTGACCACATCATGATGCATGTAATGTTTATCATTGCAATTGCATGGATAATTACCACTAGATCTTTATTGTATGCCTCTATGTGATATTCAAGCTGATACATTTTATAGATAGCCTTAATTACACATTTATATGTCTTTCCATCATAAAACATCCTCAAATATCCTTTAGCATAGAATGTTCATCCAACTTCCTTAATGATTAAAGGAAAATTATGCAATGCAAAGGCTTCACCATCAACACCTATGAAAATATCACTTGGAACATCTAAAAACATTATTGTATTCCATGGGACAACATTTTACTTGGGAAATTGGTCAAACACTTCAATTTCCTTGCAGATTCTTCCACATTGACTATACATATCTATCCAAGCACTTGCAAATACAACATCTAAAAAAATCTACTTTCAATTATGCATACATGATTATCAATATTTTTTTTTCTAAAAATCTTTTATTTTGGCACACACTGAGAGTATGCTATCAAACCTAAATTTATCAAGTTGGACACCTATTTTTTGTATTTTGATTAAAAAAATTTCAAAACTTGGTGAGGTCACCCATGTCTTCTATAATTTGCAATCATCACATTCCATGAGAAGCTATCCTACTATGTCATTTCATCAAAAATTTCATGAGCATCTATGAAACCACCACACTTGATATACATATTGATAATCTTATTTTGAACATGAAGATTTTGGGAAGACTAAGTCTCACTTGCATAGCTCAGGGAAATAACCACAATAGTTTTGTTGGAGTGAAGAGATAAAATTGTGAATTGCATAGCTGGGAAAGTGGAAAGCTTATTTGTATGGCTAGTGAAAACTTAATTTTTTTTACAAATTGCATGAAGGCCAAAATCATTTTTATAATTTGCACAGGAACCAATTTTTTTTTGAAAATTGCATAGAAAACCTAAAACAAAATTATAAATTGCACTAAAGTCAAAAAAGTTTTTACAAATTGCATGGAGACTGAAAAAGTTTTTTCAATTTACACAATTTGTGAAAAATGGAAAGTGTGTTCATGCAACTCACAAAAACCAAAATTGTTTTTACAAAATACATCGAACAAAAGTTGAATTTTGCACAAAGGGTTCAAACAAGATTTTAAAACACTTCAGGATAAAAATGGAAAATGTCATAAATTTTAATTTTTGAATTTTTCAAAATTTCTTGCATTTTTTGGGTGAAAATTAAAATATTTAGCAATTTTTTAAAAATTTGAATTTTTCACCAATCTTTTTTCCATTTTAAAAATTGTGACAATAGTGTGATGATGATACATGCCTCATTTTTTAGAGTCATGCACTCTAACTACATAACTTTGAATGTAACATAATTTCACTAAAATGATAATTTGTGACCTTATAGGCAATGTTTTTATTTATTGTAAGTCCCCAAATGATGAATTGATGGGCACCACCTCAACATCTTTTTCATGGGCACTTAGACTACACATAAACCTCATTATGTGTAATTAAAGTGTTTATGACCTACATGGATATTATGGACACACATCACATACATATGGTGTAAAAGGTTTCAAAGTGGCCTACTGGTACTTAAAATATACATCTAAGGTAGATATATTATAAAATTTGATTATATTATTTGTTTTTAGATAGCTTTCAGGGTTTATAGGTCCCCTAATCAATAAAAAAAATACTCAAAAAACTAAATAGGACTAGCTTAATGGCCAAACCATCAAGGCATCTAACCAACACACTCTAAACCAAACATTCTACATTAAAGTATTTTAAAAATACTTCAACTTTACAACAAAGAATATAATTTATAAAAGAAAAAAATATATACAATACTAAGTCTCACCCTTATTCTTTATGTTGTGAGAGTGAAGTATCCTGGAAGGGGAACTAGGGAGGAAGCATCCTTTTTTCTTACTTCTTACAACTACCCATTCTTCTTGATTACTCAATACATGTAAATCCAAATTTGGAAATATACACTTATCTATAGTTGAGACTTTGTAGTCCTTATTATTGCTAACTAAATCCATATAAATATTCTCAACTAACCCAACAAACTCAAAGATTTGAGGTGAAGGTACAATATGAACCAAACTTGCATTTGAATGTTCCTGATTGAGGACTTCTGAAAGAACTTTTAAAGGAGAAACATGATCACCATCTAGAAACACTATATGAAACTCTTCACTTGCCTCCTTCCACCATGAATAATCAACTTTGCAGTTAGAATATTGACAAGAAGAAAAAATATGACCAATTTTCAAGCATTTTTGATACTTAAAAGAAAGCCCCTCATACTCAAGGGTTTGATACCAACATTTGCCTTTAAGTTTTGGTTCAATCATTTTTGGAAAGTCCTAAGAAATATACAAATAAATAAGAACCCTAAAAATGCTATTTGAGAAAAATTCAAAGAAAAAACATTAATTTCCAATAATTCACCCAAGGTTCCCCCAATAACAAACAACCTAGACTCTGACCAAAACTGGAGAGGATAATTACACCCATACAAGTTTGAGAGAGAGGTTTTCAACCAAAGAATTAAAATCTAGAAACCAAGGATTCAAAAGGACAAGGTGTTGAACAACTCCAAGTTTTGGTCTATATGATCTTATTACAGTCATCAAGATTATCAAAAACCACAATAAAGAATCCTCTAGTACAAGGATATATTTTCAAACTACCCTCCAAAATAGGTCACCATGAATCCAAAATGTATTTATGAAGAATGAAAAGGGTGGGAAAAAACCTATCGAATCAATACACTATAGCCCTTTCCACATACCAGTCCTCACTTTGAAGCACTTCTTTAAGATCCTCTTTCTTAAAATTGAGTACTAGTGAAGCCTTTGCATTGTTCAAGACCTTTGTCTACTCAATCTAACAAACTGATTGGCCAAAAGAGGCATTGGCTACCCAAAAATCCATTTTAATAGGGGTAGATAGCTGCGCTAAACTCTTTCCTGCAACCCCTATGTTCTCCTTACCCTTCCTTGTTCCTGTCATCCTTCCTATTTTATCATCACTACAGAACAAAGCCCTCCCATTAGGATGAGAAGGAGATGCCATTCTTCAGCCATACTTCCTTACAATCTCCTTTTTCTATAGTAGGCTCTCCAAGCTAGTCACAACCTTGCCATTTGGACCAATATTTACCCTAGTAGTGGCAAAACATGATTTCTTCATCGATGACAGACCAAGCTCTAATTTATTTCCTGATACTATTTCAAACATTATTATATTATTATGCAATATTTGATCCATTATATCAATGAAGATCTTACACTTAATACACATTCAGGGCAAGTTTATACTCATTCCATAAGTTTTAGAATGTCTTGATTCTAATTATATGGACATATTTTACTTTTAGGCAACATCGGTGAAGATTTATATTTATGACCTATAATCCATAAATCCAAGTTTCATAACCAAGCATTCATTTAAGGAAGTAAGATAAGAATACTTGGTAGTCTATCATAATAATTTGACATGACTACTTATGGATATAATTATAATATTATATTATACAAGGGATGGTCATGTACATGATAGTAATTTAGACATAAACACAATGTGCATACTTAAATAACATAAAGAAAAAAAGAAAAAAAAAATGTCGTTAGTTTTAGAATAATGTGATAGGGTGCTACAAAAACTCATTATTATAATCTATTTTATAATAATGAATTAGTAAAATACATATTAAGAGAATCTAAACAAGATAAGATAGAGATGGAACACATTTAGATTAGATAAAATATTTAGTTGAAAGAAGAATGAGATGGTAGACATGAAATAAATGACATTATGACTATGAAATATGAACTAGCAAGAAAAACATAAAGATGTTAATAAGTTTTTTTTTCTTATTAATAACACTTTTTTGGTATCATTAAAATTTAGGTTGGCACTTTATTTATAAATTTAGATATTTAAATTAAAATTAATAATAATTATATATACATATTATGTAGGTTACATAAAATATAGATTTTATTTAAAACCTTATGTTATGCATATGTTGTTGTATAAATTAATTAATTTATTTTTATAAGGAAAAGTCATACTCTATTTTATTTTACTTTTATACAATATATATTTTTATTAATTATATTTTGAGGGCATGGTCATTGAATAACATCACGGAGTAAAGAAATCTAAATTTTGACTCTTTTCAATATTAATTAAAGTTTTAAGATTAATTTATTTGATTTCAAAATTTATAAAAATAATTTTAATTATAGATTCAATTCTTAATTTATAATTTCATTACACAAAGACTTGATTTATATTGAGGAAAAAATAAATAAATTATACTAACATCAAATTAAATAATGAGACATTGAAAATATAAATCAAGTCTTTGTGTAATGAAATTGTAAATTGAGAATTTATATATTAAAAATATTAAATTTTTTCATTTAAATAAAAATAAAATTTATTATTTTATGTGATACATATGTTTACTAATTACATTTTCTTAACTATATTTTGGTGGTATGGTCCTTTAATATTGAATGGTACGAAATAAAAAATTGAAGTGGGAGCATGATTTATTTTTAATATTATTTTTAATTTTTATTTTTTTAAATAAATAAATTTAAAATTTAATCTATTTTATTTTGATAATCTTTAAAAGTAATTTTAATGGTAAATTCAATTCCCAATGTTATGAAAAGTTGATTTAGAAAAATAAAATAAAATAAATAATACTACTACCTTATCGTGACACCAAATTAGGCAATGGAACGCCGATTATTGTCAATCGCGATGCACTTAAAAAACCCTAATCGGTCGAACATAGAGCATTTTCATTCTATAAATATGCGTCCAGTCCAACTCTATGTTTCGATCTTTTGAAGGAGAGAACTCTCCTCCTCCTTTTCGTTGGCCTGATTCTGATCGTGATCGTGTTAATGCTCGAAATGCTATTATTTCAGCCCGCTCGTTTTGTTGTTCTTCTGTGCCCTCGTTCTTTTGCGCGGTGGGTGGGTAGCTCATACTATTTTATTTGTGCAAGATATTGATCAGAATGTTTGGGTAGCTGCACGATCAGCCATCCGGAGAGTTCCCTTGTTAGACTTCCTGGGCATGATATTTGACATTTTCATAATGTGTTTTTGTTAATCCATTGTTTGGAGACTCTTAGTGCTTAGTTCACCAGCAACAAGGCCCCCTTTTATTGTGAAATTAAGAAAGGCGGTTGCAGAAGAGAAAATATTATGAGCTCAGAGACGAATTAACAAAACATAGGTATCTTGGAGGACTTTATTGAGATAATCTACTCTCTCAAATAATTATATCATTTGATTATGTTATCGCTTCTGAACTGTTATACCCCGGTGTTGCTTTTTTGTTTTGGGTGTATATGCGATGTATTGATGTGTCTTGTAATGGAATGCAACCAGGAATGCTAACTCAATAAGGAGTAAAGACAGATCGAACCACAGTAAGCAAACAAAATTATTAAGAAGACGAGGAATTAAATTCAAGCCAAGCGGTAAATTTAACGAGACTCTCCACTCATAATATCTATCTGGAGCGAACAGCTTTATATCCGGTACTTTCCTTTTAATTGTCATGGTTATGAATTTTCATTTTTTATTTTATTTTATCTCTCTCCATAATGTGAATCTCAGCGCCCCGCCGATGGAAATTTTGAATTCTCCTTCAGCCGCTCCGGTGTCTCCTGGCGAGAGGATTTCGACCGTGCGGCAGTCAAAGAGTATGCAGAAAATCGCTGTGGAAGCAGCGGAGAGGAATGACGGAAAGAAAGCAGATCTGGACCGGTCAGAGAAGAAGGGCGGAAACCACAAGCCAGGGGAGACTCAGGGGAGCGCCCTCCCTCAGGGCGGAACAGGGAAGGGGGGACTTCAACAACGTGTTACGAGACAGACATTTACTGAGGCCATTCAGGCCGAATTTCAACAACGTGTTAGGAGACAGACATTTGCTGAGGCCATGTCCACCAAACTAGCGCCCAGATCTGAGCTAAAGCCTATCATTCCGGTTAAGTCAATCCCAGCTGTGAACTTTGGTGAGGAAGAGACTCAAGCAGTGCTTACGAACGAAAAATGGTTCTCGTCCAGGGGCATCATCTGTAGATTTGTTAACCATTGGCCCAAACTCCTTGATCTTCATGTATGGATCTCTGAGCACTGGCAATCTCTCCTGCAAGGCAAGCTGGAAATCTATCCCAGTGCAAAAAGTTTTTTCATTGTGGCATTTGATAGTATAAGAGACAAGGATGTCATCCAAAACCAGTTGTGGAGTTTAGATCATCATCCCCTCGTGATGAAACCATGGTTCTCAAGCTTCAACCCTCTCACTGAACCTTTCAACATTTTACCTATTTGGGTTCGTCTCCCTAACCTTCCTTTGCAGTTCTGGTCAGACCATTGCTACAAGGCAATAGGTAACTCTCTAGGTGAGTTTCAGCAAACAGACCCTGCCACCATTTCGTTCTCCCACACTACTTATGCTAGAATCTTAGTTAAAATTGACACCTCCAAAGACCTAATTACAAAAATTGATCTGAAAGTTGTAGACCGGTCACGGACCCAATCTCTTGAGTATGAGGGATTGCCTTTTTATTGTAGTAGTTGCTTCAGGATTGACCATTTGTCCACAGATTGCAGCAGCGCCAAAAGTAAGAATGAACCCACTTGGTGCAAAGATTCTCTCACCTGCCATCTTACTGTGAATGGAACTAACACCAAGGTTGATGACTCAGACTCAAACTCGGACAAACTTGAAACCCTTGCCTCAAGTGAGGACCTTGCAGCTAGTCCTAATAATGCAGAGGAAGAAATCAAGGAAGGCCCAAGTTCTCCATCTAGAGGTAGAAGTGATCTCATTTTAAGAGGAAACTGTGCGGAATTAGGTTATATTGAAATTGCTATTCCCGTTTCTTCTGATTCGGATCTTGATGACAAAGAGAACTGGACTTTAGTCTAGAGGAAGAGAAAAAAGAGACTCAACGAAAGCCCTGCTTCAAAGGTTATCCCCAACTGTCAAAGGAGGAGGAAGGTAAATTACATTTTCTACTGAACCTAGGTAGCAAATACCTAAGTGCATGCGGTTGTCTGATGACAGTTTGCGGATGGATACGTTTGGCTGGGCTGGATGCAGAATACTTAAAGGTTTTTTGGTTTCATGAGAAAACTTTAATTTTAAGGTTTTAATATGTTTTTAAAAAAAAAAAAAAAATTGTAAGCGGTTTTTTTGACTTGGAGAAACTTTCTAGATTCGTGGGAAGCAGTGCCACCTGAAAAATCAACTATTGTGCATTGAGTTTTGTTTTAAGCAATAAATTCACTATACTAAATAGTACAGAATATTTTTCTGATATCATACGACTGGTTTGAGTTTCACTTTTAATGTTTCTGTAGTATATGTATTATATCAGATCTATCTAGGGGGGAGCCCCCTAGATAGATCTAACCCAGATAGATAGGGCTGGAGCCCAAGCCCTATATAACTTGACAATGATAACCAACTAATGCTTGACAATGTTTCAGTTTTGATGAGTTTGAGTACGATAAGATTGTCTAGGAAAAAGAGAACAATTCCTTTGTTGTAGGTAAATGACCTCTTGAGTATGATAAGATTGTCTAGGAAAAAGAAAACAATGCCTTTGTTGTAGGTAAATGAGCTCAGTTGCAGTGTTAGTGTTTTGTGGAGTATTAGTTTGAGACATTTTTCATGCAGTTTTATTTATTAATTTTATGTTGTTGAGAAACTGGACTTTTTAAGGTGTTGCGGGTTTTGTGAAGGCTAAATCTGTCCGCAACTCAAAAAATATCCTTTTCCTAGTTACTATCATGTTCTAATAATTTTTGCAACTTCTTTCTTCCCTAAGTGCGTTTCTTTTAAAAAACATCAATGTTTCACAAAAATATTGTTAATTTTTAGATTTATTAAAGCTTCTAAATTATCTATTATATCTTTATGCTTTTTATTATTATACTCTATTTATTTTTCAAATTTGTTTTATATATATTTTATTTATCTATAAAACTATTGCAATTTTTACCTATTAAATATATAAATTTTATAAATAAATATTATATAAAATAATGGAGTTACCAACAATCAACTATATAATATTATTATATATATAAATATATTATTATTTAATAATAATTTAATTGTTTTACTCAAATTTTTTTATAATATATAAAAAAATCTATTATTTATCTAATTAGATTATAAATGAAAATCTAGATTTTAATTTTATTTCAACTAAAATTTTAAATATTATTTTATTTTAACATAAATTATATCAAAATATACCTAGATGGTCCATTTTTCTTTTTTCCAACCTATTTCAACCTATATCTGATTGCATTTTTACTTACTTTGCTACTGGATAATATTCACAATATAAATTATGATTACTAATAACCAATAATATATATTTCCATATTCATGATAACACCCTTTCAAATTTTAATGTTATCTTTACATCTACAAATTCTATTAATAGTGATAACTTGTATTGAAAAAACTTTAGTTGGCTTCCTTACAAACTTTTTTTTTTAATACTGAATAAATATTAAATATGATGAATGAATCTTTTTTCGAAATGCCATCATCCCTCACTTAGCATCTTGACTGAATTATTTTTCCCATTTATAATGGTCCGTGTACAGATTTTCTTCAATTTGAAAGTACGATTAAGGCTTATATGGAATGAATTTTAATATCCAAATCTAGTATTTCTTTGCATTATTTATTTATTTATTTTATTTTATTATTTATTTATTATTATTATTTTTTTTTGTGGTGGTACGTTGCAGAACTCAAACTATTTCTTGCTTTGCCCAATACGATTTAATGTTTTAACATAGATTTAAATTTACACATAGATTTGGGGATTGCAAAAAAGGATTGCTTTTTATCATTTAACTTTGTAGCTATTTTTCATTCACAATAAAGTTATCTTGCATTTTGCTACTAATCACATCAAATTTGATTCAATATTATTCCAGCCCGGTTTTGGCTGAGCGGATCTCTGTACTATTGGAGCGAGTGTTTGCTTAATGGATCTCCATATTCTGTTACAAAAGCAATTATTATCGCTGCTATGGTATTTTCTCACACGTTATCACTCGTGTTATATGAAGTCTAATTTGTGACCCTGGTAGGGTGATTTTTTTACATGAATTTTGTATTTTTTATTTTTTAAAGATAAATATTATTATATGGATAGGTGTTATTATAATGATATTTAGAAGTGGTGGTTGGGAGTTGTAATGGTGTGAGAATGTTAACATTTAATTATTTGAACGCTGACATTATAAAATAATTTAATTGTTTAGAACCGACATAATTAAATTAAAAAATTTAACAATAAATATGATGGTTTAAAAATATTAAAACCATATAAACACAAATAAATTCAAAAAAATATTAGAGTAATGTAAGAGAAATAAAAATTAAACAAATAATCATAATTATGGGTAGTATATAAGTTTTACTGCATTATATTTATATTCCTTTGTTGGGCCTTCTTCCCCCTTATTTTCCCCAGATTCTCAATCAACTTGATCTTCAAATCCCTGTCAAATCCCACAAGCAATGTGTTGATAGATCTAAGGTCAAGTGGATTTATCCTCCCCTCCACTTATTCAAATTGAATTTTGATGTGGACAAGGGAATTCGGGTCACATGGGAGCATGAAAAATCATAATGGATTTCCACAAAAATATTAGGGAAGTTTACGTGGGACCAATCAAGATCCAAACAAATCATGTTTTGGAAGACAAAGCTTCTTTATGGGGCATTGATCTTGTAGTTAAACTTGGTATGGAGTGCCTACAAATTGAGGGAGATTTCATGAATATCATCAACTATTTGAAAGGTTTGACTCAATCTTCATGAAACATAACTAGGATTATCAATGATGCTAAAACCCTATTGTTCTACTTCAAAGGGGTGTCTATCGCTCATTTGTATAAAGAGGGAAATAAAAGTGCAGACAAAATGGATAATATAGTGGTCTTTAATAACTCCCTTACATGCTGACAAGGTGATGAGTTCTTTAATGATGTCACTCCTTTTATCAAGCTCGATAAAGGACATGCCATCGAATGAAATGATATGCATATTGCTGAATCATGACATGCAGCTTAAGAGAAGAGATGTTTGCATGTACAAGGTCATTAAAATCCAAATCACTCTTAAAGACTTTGTATGCATGGATTAATTTGATACTTCTCATCAATAATTTAAATGGCTCCATTCTTAATATCCCCTTTATTCTCATTTCTAAGGGCCGGGGTCGAGAAGGTTGTAGTATAAGCTCACAACAAAAAATGGCAAGATATTGTGATTGTATTGAACCCATCTCCTACACGAAGATTAAGGAAGATGAGTATATCTAGCATAATATGGTAAAAAGAAGGCTGGTGACATACATGGAAAGGCTGGTTGAACATGATTCACCCTTGTGTAAGGATTTTGCTTAAGGATGGATGGACAAAGAAGTCTGCATGCATGGCCTAAGGATTTTGATTACAAAAGAGATTATAGGGAACATCATGATAATGAATTGGTTGGGGGTTGAAGTCTTCAAGGACAAAAATGGAAAGAGGAGCTTTTCAACATTTTCTATAACAAAGAGAACAAGAAGTCAAAGGTTTCATCACAAAAAGGGTTTATGAGAGTGGACTTATAGTGAAAGTGGTCAGACATATGCTTACAAATTATGCACTACATTACAATGGAGGGAAAACATATGGTAATTTTTTCACACCACCTTTTATTGATTAACCATTTTAGGGGTCACATTATCAGTCTTCCTTTCTTCCTTCTAAGATCCCTGAAAGCCTCAGTTATAAATTTTAAAAACAATCCCTAGGCAGATCTTATCCATGAAGGATTGATTATGTTGCTAGTTAAAATGGATGAACCCCTATGGTCAAAAGTTGTGACCGAGGCTATTAATATTATCAGTGAACAAGAAGACTCAAGTAGAGAAGAGGATTTTTTCATGAAATATGAGTCCGAGAAAGTAGGGAAAGTTGGTGACTAGAATGTTGGTGCTGAAGAAGATTTTATGTAGGAGGAGACTAATTTGAGGGGTAATGTCACAAGGGTTCCTAAATTTGTAACACTAATTATTAGTAGGGGTTGGGTTTTCTTAAATCTTAAGATTAAGGAAAACATTGAATAGTCTCTTGAAAAGCTTCATAACAAGGTGTCCATCTAGAAATTATTGTGCTCAAACATTTCAGATGAATTTGAAAAATTAAAAGTCTTTCTAATACATGGAACCTTTGGTCTGAGCTTTGGCAAGGAGAATGTTTCCACAAATGAGTTCACACCCCATGGCTATAGGACCACACACAAAGGTAGGGTGAAGGAAAATAGTAGGGAGACTGAGCAGGGGAGGGAGGAATCCAAGCTCATGGGTACGAAGTACAAGAGGCCTAAGGAGGAGAAATAATAGGTAGTTGGGAACTGGACCAAAGGAAAGAGTATCAAAGAATAAAACACTGAGACCAAGAAATTGGTCTATTACTCTGAGTCAGAATAGTAGGTTTTGTTGGTTTAACTTTTTGTTATATTTTGGGGTTTTGCTAAATATTTGTGTCTTTAATACTGAAGGTGGCTTGTTCCTTTGGGTTTTAGGATTTTATCCTATTTTGTTTTGTTGATATATCATGTTTATCTTTCACTTTTATTTGTAATGGTATGGGACTGATCAACCCATTTAATTTATAGATAATATCTAGATTTTATCACATTTTATTTATAAATAATCATAATTAATTTATGGGTAATATATAAATTTTACCACATCATAGTTATAAATAATCAGAACAATGAATTAGAAAAATAAATGATCATTAAAAAATTACCACATCATAAAAAATATCAATCACATAATAATAAATAAATAGATAATATATATATAATTATAACTAATTTATAAATAGTTTATAAATAATATATAGATTTTACCACATCATATTTGTAAATAACAATAACAATGGAATTGTAAAAATAATTTATTTATAGGTATTTAATAATTAAATTTTAAAAATAAATTATCATAAAAATTATTACCGTATCATAATAAATAAATAGATAATATACATATAATCATAACTAATTTATAAATAATATCTAATATGAATTATATAAATTTATATAAGATATATATACTAATTTATATATACTTACATGTTTATTTTTATATAAATTTTATATTATTTATTAAAATATACACAAAAATAATAATACAAAAATGATTTAGAATAAACAAATTTAATAGTTATATGATTATTTTTTATATTTTAAATATTAAAATATAATCAATTATTTTGACTGTATCAAATATAAATTAAAATTTAAACAGAGAATATTTTTTTTTAAATAATTATAATAAATATATAAATTATTTCCAATGTTTGTTTCTTCTATAAATTATGTTAACATTTAAAATGTAAATGATGAATCAATAATGGTTATTAAAATAACATAACTAACAGGATCGAGAGTCAAATTTGTGTACGTATTTTCAAGGTCAAATGAAAAAATTTCACAAAAGTGGATGGTGAGATTTCTTGTTTAATGACTAAAATTTAGATTTAAAAACGTAAAGATGAAAAATGAAAAGAGAAAAGGACCAAATACATGGTTAAGAGATGGGTCCCATGTGAAATTAAAATATTGACTAAAAGACCTTAGGAAATGAAAGGTAGGAGTCAAATAATCACAAATACAAAAGGTGGTCAACGAAAATTATGATGCACATATAATGAAAAATGCTGCATGGACAATGAAACCGAAGTTTAATGTACCATGGAAAGCAGAATAGAAGCTTAAGGAGCTGTTTAAGGTACCAAGGAAAGCAGAAAAGTAGCTTCAGGAAGATCCATATAAGAAGAATGATGTAAAAGGAGAAAGGTATATAATTAAAAAATGTGCAAGGTGGAATGAAAATTTAGGACATTCGGTTTAAGAAATAGACCTCACTAAGGTGGTGGAAGTGAAGTAACAGTTCTAATAAAATAATAGATTGATAAGTGGCCAGCCAATAAAATTAACTTAATATTTATAAGAGTGAAAAAAATCATGGAACATGAATGTGTGTTTTCATTTTTTGGTTTTTTGGTTTTGGTTTTTTTCATTTACAAGGGAGGATTAAACTGAGGTTTGGAGAATGCAATTAGTAAATTTATCCATCTTTTAAAATATATTAATTTGTGGTAAATTTAATTTTAATATTTTCATTATTTTAAATGAATAATATCACATGAATTATAAATGAAACACTTCACTTTAGGACTTTTAGTTCAAAGATATGTTTAAAAAAATAATAATACATTGCCTTGGTCACCATGGGAGTGTTGTGCTACCTTAAAATGGCAGATCATTTATATTGTATAGTTATTATTTGTAAATGTGTAATATTGTTTGGTTTTCATTTTTATATTTTTTTGAGGTGGAAATGGATTTAGAGGATACTTTTATCATTCATTTTAGCATGGTGTTTGAAATAATTATAATTAATTTTATTTATTAGAAATGTATTGTAATATTAATATATTAAAAATATATAAATAAATTATAATTTAGTTTATATTAAATGGATTTTTGGTTGATATTCAAAATTTGAATTAATTTACAATCATTAAAAAAAATGTGGTTATACAATGAGAGTTAATAAATATACATCTAGAAACAATCAAAATTAAGCACATATTACAACATTAAATGAAGTAGGTATGAAATCATCTTTAAGTATGATTGAAATCTAAGAAGAGGGATCTCTTGGAAAAGGATCTAATACCATCAACCCATTATATACACCATCATGATGAGGTGAGGTTGATCAAAATGGCCTAATTATCTAGTTTCCAGTATTCAATGGAGTTCAACTTATGTACTGAGAAGGAGGAGCATCGAACCAACTATGTTATTAGCTTAGTCATCACCATGAAATTGGAGGAGAGTCTCCTAGTATAATATAACTAATAAACATACTCATGGTGTAAGGAACACTTCCCTAATGGTTAGATAATTATTCCAAGTTCTGAAATTCCAAGGCTAACTTTTTTCTTGCACTACAATATAAAAGAAGGTAGAGTTGAACTTATGCATTTTATCATTATTAGAAAACTATTATAAGATAATCTCATAACTGAAGATATCCTAATTTCTAGTTTTACAAAATTGATAAATTATATAGAAAATATGAAAAAAATCAATTACAAGCAATGTATACCAACCATTAAGCATAGTCTACAAACAAAACCATATTTCAAGTGAAAAGATTTAGGTGAAAAAGAAACAAATGGCTAGGGATCTATTATCATGCTTTTCAAGCCCCATAAATGCCAATAATGGGTGTTTGAAATTATTTGTGTTATTACATGTAGGATATTTCATATAATAAATAACAATAGGGTGTGGTATTTCTATATGTGGAATCCCTTGATAAAATATACCCCTAAAAGAAATTAAGTTTTGGCTTAAGATTAACTTCTGAAATATAATTTATATGGGAAAGCTTAGTTTAGAGTGAAAACTTTATATTCCTTTGACTATTTAAGTACTCAAGAATCAAATAGGGACTTACAATTGTATACAAAAGGTGTGGTGAGTTTAAATGTCATGTCAAAATTATGAATCCAATCTTTCCAACTTACTAGTGGTGGCTAAACCCCCAATTTGTGTATCATAACATCAAACATAATCTCATCGATATAGAAAGTAGAATGAATACCAAAAGTAATAAAATTATACTTTATAAACATAACATGACATAAAATCCAATCTAGAGAAGATATAATATCTTTTATAATATAAATGCCTTTTTAAAATATCTAATGTTATCTACCACAAGGAGTTTGAATTTTTGAATGCTACACCTGATATAATTATGGGACTAATAGATGTCTTCATCATTGAATTAAAGACCCGATCTAAATCCATAATTAGATTATTTGATAAGTGGTCCAAGAGACCTATGCAAATACTTTCAAGAAAGTCAAGAGCCAATAGAAAAGGTGTATAATAAAATAATAAATATAATGTCCAGATGTAGTTATAAGGTCCTTAGATTTGTTAAAATAAAGTGCCAACAAATTGAGGATTCTTGAATACATTATAAAATATAATTCTAGAGCGTAAAGTTCATCAAGTGTGAAATTGATATTTCGAGTTAGTGGTTTGAAGTCTCTTCATGCATGAGATTATGGGAATTTTAGTTGTCCATATTAGAGTCCTTGATGGATCAAATATTTTTATAAAATAGATGTAAAGAGAAACCATGTCCACGAATAATTGAGGATGTGGAGAGACAAGATGGATGGATTCCTTAGGTTTGTGTTAAAGTGGGTGAAATCATGATCTATAGTGCATAGGAGAAAATTTTATAATAAGGGCATGCGACATTGTTCCACTAGAAGATAAGTGAATCATAATATGAATATCACAAAGAAGAAAAAGTTTTTAATTACCGTTATATCAAGAAATAATCAAATTAGATCAGATTGCAAGTGCTACTTAGAGGTAAAAACATGAAGGATAGAAATGACATCAAAATTAGATCCTAAACACTAGCATAAATACAAAAAAATTGACTCTCTCTCTCTCTCTCTCTCTCTCTCTCTCTCTCTCTCTCTCTCTCTCTCTCTCTCTCTCTCTCTCTCTGATGCTATTATTTCATATTATGTAATGTATTACTTGATATGTCGTAATTTTTTATTAATATAATTTTCATCCATAAATATTTTTTCATCATCAAAATATTTTTTTACGTTTTACTTTAAACATTAAATGTGCAATATAATAGTCATTGGAATCATCTAGGGGAGGTGATTAAAACATCATATATATAATGGTGTTGTGTGTGTGTGTGTCTATTTCAGTATCAACTCTATTTTCAAGGATGGTCCACACACTAGTGGCCAACGAAAGTGATGTGAGACTTCAAGCAAAACACCTAATGATGATGTGATAGAGTTTGAAACTGGTGCATTTTTAGTTCTATTATATTTTTTAATAGATCATATATTAAGTAAGAGTGATTAATATTTGAAAATTATTAAAAATAAAAAGGATAAAAAAAGAGATATGGATAAAATCAATAAAATACTACATGAGATAGGGCACAAATTCAATCAGTTATTTGTGTCTCAATAATATCATCAAAAGATAATTTAGTTCAATAATTTAGAAGTGAACTATGGTGGATCTTCTTCACAAACTATTCCAAATCCAAATACATTGTATTCCCTTCCATATTATGGTTCTAATTTGAACACTCAAAACATGCCACCCAATGTAAACATATATAAGTTTGATGGAAAATATTTTGTCACTTGGATCAATCAATGAATATGTTTCATTTACATCAAATCCCATGTGCACAAATGGTCACAATGACATCTTTGTATTTATAACCTGAATAATTTGTTTAGTATTGATGGTTTTGTTCTCAATATGAGAAGAAGATTCTTAGTATCATCTAGTCAATTCTTATTATAAAAGAGTAGACTCGCTATCGTAATAGTGTGATAGAGAATCATTTTAGCTAGTTATTAAAATTATGTCAAATAATATCATTTAGGTATTTTATTTTCTAATCTTAAAATTTATCCTCGCATGTGGATATGATCATAGATGATAACTTGAATAAACAATTTTTTCATGGGTCTAAAATATCAAATACAATATGAGGTATGCATGATTAATCCAATTAGGACATCTAATTATCATATAATAGACTGTAGGGTGGAAGAGATATCATTCTCCAATAAAACACATAACTTCACAATAATTGGATATTAAAGCACTCTAACACTACCATTCCGATAATATACAAAATTATTCCTCAAATAATTAAAGATAAAAAAATAAAATGATTATGTTTTAAATGTGAAAAAAATAATAGTCACGTGCATAGAGCAGTTAATGAAGAATAAGAAGTTGAAAAATTAGAGTTAAAGGCTATTGATAACCTAGATCAGGGGATAATAGATACAAAACAAACTACTTCTTGCCATGCACTTGTAGGAATCATCTCCCCAAAAATCCTCAAGGTAGTGGGCATAATACAATAATAGAAGGTGAATTTATTGATTGACTTGGTAAGTAACCATAACTTCATAAAAATAAGTATATTTATCATCTAAACCATTTTAAAAATCCAAATCTAAAGTTTTAGTTCATGTTTTTAGATGGTGGTATAGTTAGTTGTACATAAAATTCATAGTGTTAAACTCACAATGGAAGGCTACTTACAAGATTTCTCAATGTTCAACAATCCAATGGGCACAAAAATTATGTTGGAAGTTTAATGTATCACTATGTGTGTAAAAAAAGAGTTGAATTTAGAAGAGTTGCTCACACATTTTCTTTCAAAATAAATTAAGTTTTCACTACATGGGCCACTATCAAAGTAAATAAAATTGGTTAGCTCACATAAAAAGTAAAATATTCATAAAAAGGGGCTGGATGACTTTGTAGCACAATGATTTTCATTGGAATCAATAAAAAATAAGGTTCCTACACCAAGAAAGCTATAGATAATTGTATAAGGGAACTCTATAGTTTATAGAGATATACAAAAATGAATACCACCCAAAAGGGATCATGATCATTGCATTCAGTGGGTCTCAAGGAGCCAACCACCTAACATCTGAACTTATAGATACCCATATGTAAAAAAGAGTGGGTTTAAGAATATGGTAGATGAAGTTATTGAGTATGGAATTATTCAAACTACCTAATGTGTTTATTCATATATATTATGGATGGTACATAAGAATGATGACATCTAACACATGTCAAAACTATACGGAACATAAAAACTGCACCATCAAATATAAGTTCTCAATTACTATAATTGATGATTTTATTATGGGTTACATGGTGTTAAATACTTCATGAAAAATATTTTTTTTTAGGTTACCATTATATAAAATTTATGGATGCATGCATGCATACATACATATATATCATAACCCATGAGAGTCATTATGAATTTATGGAAATGCCATTTGACCTCACAAACACACCGAGTACAGTTTAGAGTTTGATAAACTCTATCTTTAATCCATTTCTACCAAAAAAAAAATTATAATTTTGTATGACATATTTATAGACATAAATGGGAAAAATATCTACAACACATGAATTAGAATTTTTATATTTAGGTATAATATTATTATATGCCAAGTCTTCCAAGTGTCTTTTCGATTGAATGATGCGGAGTACTTGGTTCATATTTTTTTTGTGAAAAATTAAATATTGAACCTAAAAAAATCAAGGTCATGGTTGAATATAATGTTTCTAAATCCTTTAAGCACCTACAAGGAATATTAGGGCTTATATGCTACTATCTATGATTTATCAAAAATTATTGCAGTATAGCAATACCACTAACAAAATGATTGAATTTGGACTCCTTACATTAGAATGATGAAATCACTAAGGATTTTAAGATATTAATGACCTCATGAGAACTACTCTTGTTCTAGCTACCCAAGAAGTTTTTCAAACTTTCATATTATTGAGTGAGATGCTTTGGGGCATGGCATGGGTGTAATAATAATCAATCAATAAGGATGATGTATAAATATTAATAGTTTTCAACTCAAAGGTAATATTTTAATGAATCCCATTTATGATAAGGAGAGGATGGATATCTTTCATGTAGTCAAACAATGGATAACTTAATTGATTATAATACATTCTAAGATGAATATAGATCATGATAGTCTTAAATATTTTATCACAATATAAGTTATCATACAAAGAAAAATAACCATGTGTCAAAAATATATTGGGATATTATTTTGAGATCATCTAAAATCAAGGAAAGGATAATGTAATGGTTAATGAACTATCAATGAAGGATAAGTCCACAAAAGCACTATTCTATTCCATATCAATATTATAGGCATATTGGCTGAATGAGTCAAAATCTAGATGGGTGAATGAAACATAAACATATAATCTCATCCAAAGTATTTAATAGGATATGTGCATGAAAAAAAATTAACTGGAAAGAAGATTCATCATGGTACAATCATCGACTATAATTATTTTAAAATTTAGGTCTTGTGTAATTCGCAGGTACTTAAGCTTATAGAAGACTTATCATATAATTAACTAGGAATTATTTTGGGAAGCTATCCAATGGGAAGTACATATAATTTTTTAATAATTCATGACGTATCAATAAAAAAAAGGTGACATAATTAAAAATCTGTCTTATATAACTACTATTTATTTCTGTTTCAAAGTGAGAAGAGGTGTCCATGGATTTCATTATAGGGATTCTCAAATCTAAAGTGTAAAATTTCAGCATGGATTTTTGGATGGATTCACCAATTATGCCCTTTTATCTGTCTTCTCACATCTTTTTATAGTAATTACAATAGAGTCAACTTGATAAATATAGTTTATAAGCTCCATCGAACCCCCATGATTATTGTAAGTGATCATGATCCCATATTTACTAGTAATTTTTGGATTGATTTATTTTCTTAGTTATCTAATTGTTTGTATTTTTTTTTTGATATCATGTTTGATCTTATATCCAAACAAAATTGGTCAACAAGTGCTTCTAGACTTATCTTTATACATTTTTTTTGTGTTATAAATAAATGAACGAGGTGGGTTTATGATGTAAGGACAACTAGGGACCATTATATTTATAAAAAACTGACTATGAATATATATGTATCCACCAACCTCATGTGCTACCCAAGGACAACATCATAAATTTAAATTCCCTAAGTGTAGGATTTGTTGTTTTAAAATTTTTGATTCATTTTTTTTTAAATTTGGTTTTAAGAAAAGATATGATAACACCTAATAGAAATAAGGGGAATCTACTCATACAAATAATAATGGATACCCATACATCGCAGGATATGCATAAATGTGGAAAAAGGGATATTTTATCATCACCTAAAATAGATAGAGACCACATAAAGAGGAAGAGTGAGAAAGGATAAGATCATACAAGGAGAAGACTATTAATATTAATAAATAATTAATGTATTATAAGGATGAAACATCTATTTTTTCATATGTAAATTTTCCATTTAATTATTGTATAGGAATTAACTAATGCAATAAAACAAGGATGCATATTCTTTCTAGTAATAGCCTAGAGTAAGGTTTTCAAGATTCTAAATTCTATAAATATAGTATGTTATTTATCTCTGAGAGCTTTGATTACCTATTATGACCATTGTAATACCAAGAGTTTATCATTCCCATAATATACTTAATTGAAGTAACCATTTTATGCAAAAGGTAAGAAACTATTAAAGTGAGATTGTTGTTGGTAATTGATATATGATGTTATTTTGTCTTGATTTAGAACTTAGATACTTGAAGTGAGTATATGAATAATTATAAATAGTGTTAATAATTTGTGAAGGTAGTGTTATATATCATATTTATATTCATACAAGTCTTGATTTTTTTACTTCTAATGTGTTTTAGGGTATATGATACATAGCTAGATCTTTGTTCACTTGCAAATTTTCTAGGGTATACACTAATTTTATATAAAAGCATAGGTTTATCTAATGGTTATAGATTATATAAATATTTAAAGTGAAATAGGGAATGTAATGTTAGTATTAGTTATGAGGAAACCAAAGGTAAGTTTATGAGTCTAAAAAAGGAAGAAAGGTGAATGTAATTATTCAATTTAGGATTGGTAAAAGTCCAATCAGATTGTGTGAGTGAGTTTCCCTCTTATGACTGTGACTTAGGAGAGTCACAAGAATAGATAAATATTTCCAAGATAGAGGCAAAAATAATCCAAGGAGAATATTACAAGAAAATTTTGTTTTGGTAGTTTTTTATAAGAAAAGGAAAAACCTTACTTGCAGGAATGTTTTGGTCATTATTTATATTTTGAGAGAGGAGCTTGATTTTATAAGAGGATAAGGAAGATGGGAGTAAAGAAGGATTGTTGTAGAGAGTAAATTTTATGAGGATTTAATGCATAGTAAAAATTCAAGGAATCAAGGTAGGTTTTCCTAGCTAACCCATGAATATCTTTTATTTCTTTGGTTCTAAAATTTATTGTTTCCCTATTTTTAAGAGTTTTTAATGGGTTGCATGGCCTTTTATCTTAACCACTTTTTAATATTATTATTTTTGGTTGGTACTATGTACACCATATTTATTTTTATCCCATTTAAGGCATTGAGATCATCCATCTATCCTATTTTACTTTTTTTAGATCCATTTATTTGAATTTGAATTGTAATGTTATGATACTGAAATGGGATTTTCTTGTGTATTTTTTCTATGGCTTAATTGAGTAGGGTTTGGGCATGTAAACTATTTTCAAAAGTCCTAATTAACTCTATTACATGATGTTTTAGGAATTTGAAAATTAGTGTTTCCAAAATTCTCCCTTGAAAAGGGAGAATGGTTTGGGTAAGGCAGGTATTCCAAAGTCCTCCTTGTACCATCTGAGGAAGTGGAGAGTATAAATTATCATCCATAATAAGTAATTATTGAGTCTTGAAAATTTTAGAAAATTTTGTGGCTTCTATATGTCCTTATATGCTTTGGATTTATGTTTTTTGAATGGTTTCTTGCATTCATAGATTTTTTGTTAATGGAATGCCCTTAATTATAGGGAAGTTTGATATTTTGAGACATCTATTTTGCCTAACACTTTCCCCATGTACCTATAATTAACTTACCTCAACATTTGGGTACTAGTCATGCTCATTCACATGAGGGACTAACAAACTGTTAGTTGTTAACCTATAATTTATTCAATTATTATCCCTAAGGAATGAAGTGAATGGAAGCACCACCTAAATAGGTGGTGATAGGATTTTATAACTTGAAATTCCATGGAAAACATGGCATACAGAGCTTAGTGGCTCTAATAGAAGCTTAACAGTTGTATGGCCTATCAATAAATTCTAAGCCTAAAAGGGTTCATTCTTGCTTGAGAGCATCATTGGAGTAGATAAAAACTGAGGTGGCATGGCCTTAAATGAGCCACCACATAAGAATAGATTCTAGTGAAATTAATGTGTCACATGGTCGAAATGCACAATTGATAAAGAGCAGTGAGTCAAAACACAGTCATTGAGGAAGCACTATAAATTATAACGAGTGGTGTATGAGTTCTATTAATATAGCTGGTGGTAGTTTCCCAATCTAAAACCCTTGGCAATGATGAGGTTATTAATTTGAGAGGATCCTCTTCCCTTATAAATGACTTTAATCTTTATGATTTGGTTAAACTATTTTTATTGTTAGTTTTATTCATTTTTTATTTATTATAAAGTTTGCCCATCATTTTAATAGTAGATTAAAGTCACAATATTTATATATATTTAAATTTTATTGTTTTAATAATCAATTAGAATTTATTTGTTATTTAATTCCTTATATATTAATTATAGTGAGTGTTTAAAGTATGGACTTTTTGAATTTTATTTAGGGTGTTATCAAGTACTCAGAGTGGGGTGACCTAAAAGGTTTGAGCTTAATTTTTTATGATATTCTTCATGGAAAGGTTATTGAGAGGCAAAATAATCAATGAAATAAAATATTAACACTTTATAAAAGAGATAAATTTATAGAGAGGTCATTATTTTGGAACCTTGTGTAGTCTATTTGATGTACATGAGAGGTATGACAGTGGGGTAGCCCAAAATCTCCCTTCTTAGTTTATCATGCTCTTTCATAGGTAAAAATTATTGCCAATTTAAATTCAAATTTAATGATATTTTAATCTTTTATTAAATAATATCATTTTTGGCTTAAGTGGTCTATTCAATAACTTTAGGTTCCCTAGGGGTGAGGTGAAGAAATCCTGACTTAGCTTTGAACCCTCTTGATAAACAAGCTTGTCTGATGAACATAACAAGATCCATAAGATGTATTTAATCATCCTTGTTATTGTGCAATATCCTAGATTGAAATAAATGGATTTTAGGGTAATTAGTGAAAGTGGGGCCTAAATGAATGTGTAGTGATCATATAATGAGTTACACACTATGAATTATGTAATTTACGCATTCATTCTATTTTAGTGAATTGTGCGTCTTGAACTATAACATGGATTTATTATAGGTGATACAATTGTGTACGACATACATTGTAAGAATTTTATTTGTTTCATTATTCTAAACTATTAGCATGACATGAATATAGTTCCTAGTCATAGCACTTACTTAGTGAAGGCATAGATAAATAACATAAGCTAATCCCATTTGGAAAACAAGATATTAAAATTAATTTTCAAATAAATGAATATATATATATATATATATATATATATATATATATATATATATATTAAAATATGAGGAATTTTTCATCTTTATGCCTTGAAAGGAATAAAACAAAAATGGTGGCCATTGGCCCAACCATTGTAAACAAAAATAAAAAGGAGGAAGCCAAATGGCCACACAACCCATTGAAAACTATTAAACAATAGGTAAATAGTAAATTTTAGAAAATAAATAAATAAAACACATTCATAGGTAAAATGGGAAGGATTATCTTAGTTCTTTTGCTTGTTCCTTGTTACAACAATCCTTCTCTACTATAAGCTTCTCTCTCCTCCTCCAAGCTCAAGATCCCCTCTCAAAAGAAAAAAATATGATTAAAAAGTTAATCTAATCAAGGATTATCCACTTATTATATAAAAAATAACAAAAGGAAAGGCCAATGGGAAGGTAACACTTATCTCTTCATGTAAAACTCTTTCTAGGCAATATTTTATCTTAGAAAACTATTGGGCATGAAAAATCCATCCATTCTCATTATACTTCTCTTCCTTATGCCATAAATGGTTACATAGGTTGTCCCAATAACTATTTTAATACTCTAAAATGGTCTAACTCCTCCCTTTTGTCAAAGGGCCTCAAATACACCAAAAATATATAATTTTCATTTTTAACTACTTCAAAATTTAGGTATAATTTTTCATAAATTTTTTCTCATTATTCACCTTATCACTCAATATAAGGTTAAAATAAACTTAAAATTATGATAAATTCATGTGAATAGTTCTAGGTAAGCTTAAAAGTCTAAATACTCAAAACTAATTTACAAGGTGGAATTAGGGTTAGATTTTAAATAAAGTGTCATGTATGAGACCATTCATATAATGTTACTGGTACACCAATGCTTCACATAGTCCTAGATCACTAAATATATGAATAAATTGAATATATAAATTTTAAGTGACATATATCCACATACAATGCATATGTAAAAAACATTCCAAACATAACATTTCAAAAATACTAATGAGGTAATATAAATATGTCGACATATAAGCATCCATATACTCAAATCACACAATTATTAAGTGTTAAATCTAATAACAAGGTAATAAAATATGAATTTAAATGAATAAATGAAATCATCTATGACTATCATAAGTGTAATACTCACATAATCAAACTAATAACATCACATACATAAAATTCATTGTATTAGTCACAATATAGCAATATAATCTTATGCCTCAAATAATATATAGAGGATATTACATTTAGGTTTGAAAATATGAAAAATTCCAAAAATTATCACTATGAAAATTGGGGCCTTAGATCACCCTCCCCTTATCTAGTCTTACACTTATAATTCATTATAATAGGTGGGGACACTGAACCCTATAAGGTTCCACATTCTCCCACATTATGGCCATCTAAACATATTGATCATACTAGACCCTAAGATGGTCCATCTTTTTGCCTTGATTTTTGAATGTCTTACATGATACAACCAACATGAGAACTAAATATGCATTCAATTTTGTCTCTATTTCCAATTCCATCCAATTCATAACTTTGGTAGTGTCAAGTATATCTCAATAGAAAAAAAAGAAAAAAAACATGTCATGAACATATGATAGGATAGTTGGGAAAGATAGATGATAAGCTACAAGGTTACTCATCTTTAATATTTCAAATGGCCTAAAAAAAGGTGCCAACTTAGAAAATTTTCCGTAATGAATAGGGCTCTTGATGGGTTTCACTCTAAAAAACACATTGTCTCCCACTTTGAAGTGCCAATCGGTACTCTTCACATCTAGATGATTTTTCTACGACTCTCACGCCTCCTAAAGGTATTGTAAAATATGAAAAAAATGTTATCCTATATCATATAACATAGAAAAGATAATGGAGACTTTATCCTAAATGCAATCCAAACTCAAAGGTGTCTTAAAGTTTCCTACATATAGCTCCTATTAAGGTGACATTTTATTGAATTATTATATATGTTGTTATACACAAACTCCTCTATATACAAATAATACTCTCAATGGAAATACTTATCCATAATTTCAATCTAAAGCATGTCCTATCAAACTTAGTTGAATCATCTAGTATATCCATATACTTTAGGATTGTAAGAAGTACTAAAATTAAATTGAGTGCCCATTACCTTTTGTATAATATTCTAAAATTTGGATGGATAAATTGGATCTAGATTAGATATAATATTGTGAGTGATCCCATGAAATTCAAAATTTTCATCTGATAAAATCATTTCCATTCATGTGGAATTTTAATTTTTAATATTTTGATAAAAGAGAGATACCATATTCAACTTATCCATAGCCATCAAGATCAAATTATGATGAAAAAATTATGTAGGTAGCATAACAATCAATTTCATGGAGATGGTTCATGGGGGTATAACAACCCTGAAGGATGATTATGCTCAACCCTAACCTTATGGCACTTAAATCATTGAGCTAAAAACTCTGTAATATCATGTTGAAAACTAGATCATTGATATAAATGTCTCAAATCTACATTCATCTTATTCACTTCTAGAATGAGCTTGCTAAGGAGATTGATGAGAATGATAATATCAAACTTCCTAAGTCACCTAACATTAGCACATAAATACACCCGTATGATTATAAATAACGTCTACCTTAAGTGTAAATCCATCATGTTTTTATTTATGGGGCCTCTATAAATATATAATTTTTCACATAGACTAGCATAAACTATCCTCAAGAATCTGATCAAGGATTCAACTTAAAAAATATTTGCATTCTTGATTTTGAAGAAGGTATTTTAGGTGGATCTTGACCCTTATTGTTTTATTCTATTGTATGGTAGGAATTATTTGTAACATGTTTTTATTTAGGTGAAGAAACATGTGATTTGATAATAGTATTTGTTAGGGCACATGAATATTTATGCACATCCCAATATCAAGTATCAAAATAACTAAAGGGATTGTGCAATGTTATTTATTGAAGTGGATAAAAAAACACCCCTACTAGATATGAGTTATTTTCTAAATCTAAAGGGGTGTATTTAAATTAATATAAGATATCCTAAAATCTAAAAATATAGTCCTAAAAAAATTCATCCTCATTTTGAGTTAACACTTACAAATGTTTCAGTGGTATTTTTTTGTAATTTATCCTTATGGAAATCATTTATAAAAATGTACTCAAACTTCTTAAAAGTTGGGAAGGCCCCATCTTTTAGGCTACAAAACCAATCTCAATATTATCCACTTAAGTTTATATGGAATAACTTTAATATTAACCATCCATCTTTATCCCAATGGTCAAAGGAGTGTATATATTATTTCAAGTGACTTGCATGGTTTCCTTTACTTTCAAATAAATGTAAATTAGGGATAATAAAATGAATAGGATAAGGATGTTCAAATACCTCTTTTGTAAGGGGTTGATCTTCTAAGGTATCATTATTTAATATATCCTCATGGGAGGATAATTTTAAGTTAATAATATTCATTTGACATTGAGGGTATCCTATAGTATTCATCATAGATATAATGTCACTATGAGAAACTAGTAAACAGATTCAAGAGGTGTATAGAGGGTGTAATTTAGCATCCATATGAATCAAAGGATATTTAACGCTATCCTTACATTATAAGTTAGGATTATCACATGGTTAGGAATAATTACATAAAAATATGTCCATTTTGCATGATGATTCAAGAGAAATCATTATAACAATTTGGATATCATGAAGGTTAATGCAATTATTATTTGACATAACGTGAGTACATGATTTCTTTTTACATGCAAGAGGACTTGGATAATTATGTTTCTTTTTTTAACATTATGTGTCTTTTGTATCTCCCCCTTGGCCTTTTGTATCCAATATTTCATTATGTGAAATTTAAACATGTCCCTTATGTGCAGACCTTGGCCTTATTGTATGACATTTTTCTTATTGTCTAGTGTGCTTATTGAGCTTGTCAAGTTTTTTGAGTTCCATTATACATGTAATGCAGTAAATAATACATAAGATACTAATTTTACATTATATTTTATGAGTTTCATTGTTACATTTCTATAGGTCTTGCCTCATGTGCTACATATATAATTAAAATCATAAAAATCTTACTATGCTAACATAATTTTCACATACGCTACATTAGTCAATGATTATAATTAATACCATGTTAAATTTAAATTTCATTTTGAGATGTGTATCCTTAAAGACAAATTTTTTCACCTAAAAATGGGGGCATTTCAATTTACTTTTCATACATGA
>JARHVA010004993.1:197500-237500 GCA_037957365.1 Torreya grandis | reverse complement strand
TATGTGGACACTATGGACACACATCACATACCTATGCCATAGAAGGTTTCCAACTAACCTACTAGCTAGTTATATATATATATATATATATATAAAGGATGATATTTTATAATATATGATTCTATTAATATACAATATTTGATCCAACATATTAATGTTACATCCGATGCCCATTCATGGAAATTTTTTAATCATTCCATAGGTTTTATGACATTTTGAAATTGATTGTATAGACATATTTTATTTTTAAGTAACATAGGTGAAAATTTATCTTGTAGGCCTATAACTCATGCATCCAAGCTTTGTAACTGAACATACATCTGACAAAGTAAGCTAAGACTACATGATAATTTATCTATACTAATATATATGAATACTAATAGATCTAATTGTAATATTTTATTATACAAGGGATTCTCATGTGTATTATGATAATTTAGACTTAAACATTGTGTGCATACTTTAATAACATAAAGAAGAAAAAATAGAAAAAAATGAATTAATTAATTATATTTAGTTTTAGAATATCATGATTGGGTGCTACAAAGACTCATGGTTATAATGCATTTTATAACGATGAATCAATAATATTAAGAGAGCCAAATAAAATAAGTTAGAGAGTTAAATAAGATAAGCTCGAGATGGAACACATTTCAATAAATGATATTATGATTATGATATATGAACTATAAAAAAAATGTTAATTAATAATTTTTTTATTTTTATTTATTTATTTATTTTTATTTTTTGTTTTCTAACTAATAACACTTTTTTTTCGTTTTCTAATTAATAACACTTTCTTAATCAAGTTAAAATTTAGCTTGCTATTTTATCTATACATTTGAATCATTAAATTAAAGCAAATAACAATTAAATATTATCTATATATACACATTATGTAAGCTACACAAGATATAGGTTTAATTTTAAACAATAAGATATACATATTTTATTTTATAATATAGGTCAATTTAAATATTTTTTATAAAAAAAAGTCCATACTTTAATTTAAAAGATCAAATATATAAATGTATATTCAAAGTATATATTAAAAAATTATAAATCTTTCTTTTATATAAAGATAAATATTAAACACTAAAATGTGGTTTTTTACATGATACATATGTTTACTAACAACGTTTTCTCAACTACTGTGGCTCTAACTCCGCTAGTGCCTTAGCTCAGAAGGACTAGGTCTCTGATCCTCTCCAAGCTGAAAGTGGGCAGTTGGCTTTTAAGGGTTGTATTGTTACTCCGCGCTTTAAGGAAGAATCAGACCCCTTTGAAGATCTCAAAGCTTTGTTGGATATCAATCTAAATCACCAAAAAACAACCGTTTTTGCAGTTCTTATTGATGAGTCTACTCCCCCTTCGTCGTTGGAAATGGAACACTTGACAGTAGTCGAGAATAGTAGCACCAAGGTCGAAAGAAGAAGACGAGAACATAAAAGGATTCATTGGGAAGAAGCACGAGTAAGAGGGGAAGGACCCCCTCTAGAAAGCTGAAGTTAAAGGAAACTTCCTTAGACAAGGATTTCAATCATTGATCATTTGCTGCACCATCATCACGATTTGATTTCATTATCCTATTTTGGGTGATTGATCTTGGCTTTTTGGCTGTGTTTGATTATTTTTCCAGTTTTGTTCTTATCGTGTTTCGACTGTGGGTTGCCCAATGTGCAAGGATCATTGTTGCTAGAGAACCGTTGAATGGCTTTCCTCAACGGTTGCTTTTTCTAAATTTCTAAATTCCATATTTTGGCCTCCTTTTCTGGGCTTGGACCAGTCTATTCGTATTTTCTGACCGTTGGACTTTGTGCTTGGAATGACTTGTGCTTCCTTGGTGTTCTTTGCAAGTTTGAATTCGTTTGGAAGATCCTTTTAGGTACCTGGCCCGCTTGTGGCTGGGGTGAGCTTTTGGTGTTGGCCTTTCTCGAGTTTTTTTGGTGCTTCTTTTATGGTGTTTGTTGGGTTATTTTTTTTTTTTTTTTTTTTGGGTTGAGTTTTCTTAGGGTTTTGGGTCTTTTAGGGACTTCGTAATATTGTCCTCTTTTGAGTAGGTGTATTATTTTTTAATTGTAAATTGTGTTTGGATTCTTTTTTTCAAGATTGTTCATGGATTTTGGTGTGGGTTTTTTTTCTTTTCATGTTTTCTTTTAGGGATATGAGTCTCTTTGTGCTTAGGGCTGGTTTTTTTATGTGATATTTTTTTTAGTTTATTTTGTGATTTATCTGGAGACCCATATTTTTTGTGTGTTTGGGATGGATTTCATATTAGCGATTAGATATGAGTTTATCTTAATTAAAATATTTTCTCAACTACATTTTGGGGTCATGGTCATTTACGTATTGAATAACAAAAAGTAAAAAATGAAATGAAAGAAACCTAAATTTCCTTTCTTCTTAATATTATCTTTGATTTTTACTTTCACTTTTTCAAATACATAAATTTGAAATTAAGGTTTTGAAATTAATTAATTAAATCTTAATAACTTTTAAAAATAATTTTAACTATAAATTTAATTTAAAATTTATCTACATCATTTAATAATAGCTCACAAGAACACAATATATATTAAAAATTAACAATAACAATAACAATAATAATACTTCTTTATACTAACACTAAATTAAATAATAACAATAACAATCCATCCTTATATAGCAATAGCAAATTAAGTAATATCAAAAACGATATTTCTTTATACTGAAACCATTGGTTTCAGAACGACTATTATGGTCAATCGTGATGCACCTTAAAAAACCGAAATCGATCGATCATAGAGCATTTTCTTTCTATAAATATGCATCCATTCCAAATCTATGTTTATCTCTTTTGAAGGAGAGAACTCTCCCCCTACGTTTCCTTACCCTGATCGTGATCGAGATAATGCTCGATCGTGATCGTGATAATGCTCGAGATGCTCATTTTTTTGCCCGCTTGTTTTTTTTCTTCTGTGCCCTCGTTCTTTTGCGTAGTGGGTGGAGAACTCCTACTATTTTATCTGTGCAAGATATTGTTCAGGAAGGTTGCGTAGCTACACGATCGGCCATCCGGAGAGTTCTCTTATTAGACTGCGTTGTCTTTTTAAAATTATCTCCACTTCCTACTTTTGGTATGGATCCTCTGTTTTGTTAATCAATTGTTTGGACACTGTTAGTGCTTAGTTAACCAGTAACAAGGGCCCCTTCTATTGTAAAATTAAGAAAGACGTAAGGAAAGAAGGTTGCAGAAGACAAACTATTATGAGCTAGAGACGAATTAACAGAAGATTGGTATCTTGGAGGACGTTATTGAGATCATCTATTCTTTCATATAATTATTGAGATCATCTCCTTTAAACTGTTATAGCTTGGGGTTGCCTTTTTCTTTTTGGGTGTATGTGCGATCTACTGATGTGTCTTGTATTGGAATGTAACCAGGAATGCTGACTCGATGCGGAGTAGAGACAGATAAGTGTTTCAATATGTCTTGCTTACATTTTAGATCGAACGATGTCTAATCAAACAAAAATATTAAGAAGAATAGGAAGGAAATTCAAGCCAATCAGGAAATTGTAACGAAACTCTCCACTCAGAATATCTGAATGGTTATGAATTTTCTTTTTTCGATTTTGAGTTTTTTTTTTCCATAATGTGAATCTACATCAATATTAAAAGAAGAAGAGTTAAATTTGATAGTTCTCCCCTTCAGCCCTCCCACTGATGGAAATTTTGAATTCTCCTTCAGCTGCTTCCGTATCTGTTAACGCTCCTGTGTTCGCTGGGGAGAGGTTTGGATCCGGTTGGAGTCGAAGACACTGCAAAAAACGATTTGGAAGCAGCGGAGAGGAATGACGGAAATAAAGCACATATGGACCGTTCAGAGAGGAAAGGGCGGAACCAGAAGCCAGGGGAAAGGGGAGTGTCCTGCCTCAGACCAGAACAGGGCAGGGCAGATTTCAGCAACGTGGTAGAAGACACACATTTGGTGAGGCCATGTCCACAAAACCAACACCCAGATCTGAGCTAAAGCCTATCATCCCGCGTATGTCGACCCCAGCCGTGAATTTTGGTGAATAAGAGACTCAAGCAGTGCTCACGAACCAAAAAACGGTTCTCGTCCAGAGTCATCATCTGCAGGTTTGTTAACCATTTGCCAAAACACCTTGATCTACATGTCTGGATCTCTGAACACTGGAAACCTCTCCTGCAAGGTAGCTGGAAATATATCCCAGTGAAAAGAGTGTTTTCATTGTGACATTTGATATCGTAGGGGATAAAGATGTGATTCAAAACTGATTGTGGAGCTTGGATCATGACCCCCTCGTGATGAAACCATAGTTCCCAAGCTTCAATCCCCTCATTGGGCCTTTCAACATAAGATCTATTTGGGTTCATCTCCCTCACCTTTCACTCCAGTTCTGGTTAGACCTTGCTACAAGGCAATAGGTAACTTTCTAGGTGAGTTTCAGCAAATGTTCCTGGGCACAATTTTACTCTCTCACACTACTTATGTCATAATTTTAACTAACATAGACACTTCCAAGAATCTACTTGAAAAAATAGATCTAAAAGTTGTAGATCGCTCATAGATACAACTTCTTGATTATGAGGGACTGCATTTTCATTGTCATAATAGACACTTCTAAGAACCTACTTGAAAAAATAGATCTAAAAGTTGTAGATCGCTCATAAATACAACCTCTTGATTATGAGGGACTGCATTTTCATTGTCATAGTTACTTCAAGACTGACCATTTATCCATAAATTACAGCAGCTCTTTTAAAAAAGAATGTAAGCCACTTAGTTGAAGGATTCTCTCACCTTGTATCTTATTGTAAAAGGCACTAACACTTGGGGAAAATACAAACTCAAACTCGGATGATTAACTTGAAACCCTTGACTCAAGTGAGGACCTTGTAGCTAGTCCTAATCATGCAGAGGAAGAAATCATTGAAGGCCCAAGCGAGATCCAAAGTTAAAAGTGATCTCATTTTAAGGGGGAACTCAAACTTTAGTCAGAGGAAGAGAAATAGAACAGTCAAGAAAGGCCCTGCTTCAAAGGTTATCCCCAACAAAGCCTCAAAGTAGAAGGTAAACAAGATTTTTTACCCAACCCAGTTATCAAATAGCTATGGGCTTGTAGTTGTCTAAGGACAGTTTGCGGATGGCCACGTTCTGCTAGGCTAAATGCGGAATATTGAAGGATTTTCGGCTGATTGTTAGCTTAATTTTCTCTGGTTATGAACTGTTTGGTGTTTTTGGATCAGCAGTTTATTTGTAGTTGGTTTGATGTTTTGTCCCTTGTGTACTGTTTGTATCTCGTGAATTCGAGAGGACTTCCACGTCTTATCTTTCTCTTTTATAAGAGATTTTAAGGCATTTCAAAATCTACATTTTAGAGTAAAAAATAAATGAAAATATAAATATAAATAAATAAAAGAATGGAAGAACTGATCCTACTTGTTTTATTTGGAAAAAGATATCCGAATGCATTATATTGAGTTGGGGTGAAAGCGATCCTCATAAATTAATTAATTTGGGATCAAATATGAATTTTTATTCCCTTTTATAAAAAAATATCTTCTTTTATTTTTCAATAATATTAATATTGATGAAAGAGAGTAAATATCTAACTAATAGTGTCCAGAACAAATTAAATTATTGTATTAATATTTTTTTCACCATAATAAAAAGTTGAAAATTCTAAATCAAAACCTTTCACAATATCATTATTTACATAAAAATGTAAGAGAAAATGAATTTCATTAAAATCATGGAAAAATATATTTTAAAAAACATATATTATTGTAAACTACAACTCATGATATATTAGTTATGAAAATTAACGAGTCACTCTAACACCTTTAAAATCAAATTATAATTTTTTAAAAATTATATTAGTTTGTTTTTAATAATTTATTATTTTGTATCTACCTTTGTTTGGTTGTTAATATATAAATTGCTTTTTTATGATTAGATTATTTTTTTATAGAATTTATTATTTATTATATATATATTTTTAAAAGAATGTGATATCAATTTTCTATATCCAAAAATAATTGTGTTCTAGTTATTTGTATCATTTGAAATGTAAAAAGGAAAATAATTCAATATTAGAATTATTTCATTTATTAAATGTAATTTTTCTAAAAAAAATTAAAGTCAAATTTTCATATAATATAATAATAGTATTTTGGTTATTTACATCATTTAAATTTCAAAATAAAATATTTTTATATTAAATTCATAAAAAAAAATATTTTTTTAAAAAATATTTTTCAAAAATTAATAGTTATTTTTCATTTAAAAAAATAACCATTTTCCTTACTTTTAATTTTTCTACTTAACTATTTAACGATAACAATTTTTTTTATTTTAATTTTTTTGTGTTATTATTTTAACACTCATCTTAAAAAAAGAGGGTCCATCACTAAATTTTGCCATGGATTTCAAAGAGCTATAGACCCATCATACATCTTCAAGTTGTCCACCTATTTTTGATTGTCTCCTCTTCAACTCTAGAAAAGAAATGTTTCACAACAAATGACCAAATTTTCGCTTCATAGCCACATCTATCTATATTAAATCATTTTAGATATGACTACAAAATACTTGGTCAAACTCCTTACTATTCCTATTATCGAAACCTTTGAAAGATGTGCATAATCGAGATCTTCTGTACAAGCATATTCAAATCCTTCAAACACATCTTCCTAGACTAAATTTTTGCTCTCATTCATTTGTTATTTGAGAGTTACTAAGAGTGTGTGTGTGTGTGTGTGTGTGTGTGTGTGTGTGTGTGTGTGTGTGTGTGTGTGTGTGTGTGTGTGTGTGTGTGTGTGTGTGTGTGTGATGAGACATGATTTAATTTTTTTTTAATCATTTTTAGAGAGATTTATAAATGAAGATGCAAACATTCCCCTAGTGACCATTGAATGGACACTGGCTTCCCTATTATAGTAGAGAGAAAATTTGAACAAATCCCAAAAAAAGCTCGACATAAATTGGACACGATCGATTAAAAGAAGAATTAGATATACACAAGCTGAATAATTTTCATAGAATTGTTAAAGAACAATTTAGATTATACCTAACAACACTTCCCCTGCTTCATCAGGAGGCTACAAAAAGCTACACTATTAGAGGGTATCATGTTCTAGGTTCCCCTACATCTCTACATATGTCTCTGTGAGCACTAGGATGTCCTCCCTATTTAAATTATAAGCTATAATAAATAGTGCATTGATATATGTTAAAAATAGGTTTTCAATGAAAATACAAATATATTTTATGTTGAAATTTGTTGGACTTTCTATCAATAACTTTTTATTAATTCAAGAATTACTTGCAATCATTCATTTTTTTCTATAATCATTTTGGGCTTGATTGGATGCTTAGGAGCTATCTTACAAAATCACTTGTTTATGGTAATTTAGTAGGAAATATCTACTGATAGCTAAAGGTAATTTAGTAGGAAATATCTACTGATATCTAAAGATTATATGGTAAAATATTATACTATTATGATTAATGTTAGAAAAATAAAATTATATATAGATTATATGGAGAAATATTATACTGTTATGATTAAGGTTAGAAAAATAAATTTATTTACTATAAATTTTTTTTTTGGAAATAAATTAAGACCCAGGAATCTTTCTCTACTTAGATTGGAAAGAAAGATACATACGTAGGTATTTTAAATCTGTCCAACATCAACTAACATAATTATTATTTATTAGGAATAAGAAACCAAGCAACAATGAGAGCATACAAAGACATGTGACTTGAGTTTGCTTACCTTTTATAAAATTGATTATTACAATTTTTTCCTAAAAATAATATTGTAAACATAAAGTTCTTAAAGGTGTGTCAAATAGTTATTTGAATTTTGAGAGTGGTTTATGAGGATAAATCTCACATGATTTTTTTAATGAGGGCTTGGGTAGAGGAAGGACAATATTTAAAGATTTCTTAGATATAGAGGTATTCAAGAATATTTATGTTTCAACTACTGTTTCAAATTTATTCAAAATCTTATTTGTTTTTACATTTACTCTATAATCATTATATATTTTTGTATAGTTACAATACTTCCTTTCTATTTATGTCAACAAGGATTTACCCTTTCTAATATACACTCTTTCTCCTTTGAATCAACTTTGACTCACATCACAACATTTATTACAACTAACATATTAAAGGTAGGGACTAGTCGGCTATACGACCCTTGTTAAAATTGTTATTTCTTTTAAATTTACACATTGTAAATCAATAGGTCTGTTTTAATTATTATTAGACTTTTTATCTTCTTTAATATTTAAAAAAAAAAAAATTATATATATATATATATATATACACACACATTAAAAATAAATAATTTCTTATAATCATTTTTTTAATTCATTAAATAAATTCAATTTCTGCAAAGAATTTCAAAAAATTGTGTTCATTAAATTATAATAGTGCCATGAAATAAACTTAATTTAGTATTTTAATTTAATTTTGTGATGTAAATTTACGAGACAAACAATTCGTACTATAAATATTCCACTCTCTTCACAGTATTTTCAAGGTATTGCATTATATTTTTCATATTAAAAATTCCCAAAATCTTGATTTTACATTTTTCATTTAAATTCTACAATTTTCTTGTCGTCATATATTAAAATTAGGGTCTCGCATAATATCAATACTGTAGAGCTTCGTAAATGAAGTTCACGCGTTTATAAAAAATTAAGTTAAAATAACGATTTTAATTAAGTGAATTAATTAAAGGCAAGAAATTTAATGGAAATATTTTTAAAAGTAAATAAACCATGCTCTTAAGAGATTTGAAGCAGGTTTTATAAACGGATTATCTATTGTGGGTTTCATAACCAGATCAGGATAGATGTTAGTGGTCTATATAGAAATGAAATTGGATTTTTTTGGGGGTGGCGGAGGGGAGCAGGGAATTTTTAAGTATATGTTTTTAAAGTAAAGTGAAAATTAATAGACAATGTTTAGATATGTAAATGAATCGATATGTGGAATGTAATTTATCGTAGAAAGTACGTTAACATACGATTTGATAAAAAACTTACAGATGAATATTATTAATTTTTTTGGATGATATGTCTTTTTTGTTGAATGATAGGAATGTTATCACATGACAAACACAATGTTAAATTATAGGTCTATTGTCATTCGATAGCTATGTTGTCGGTCAATGATATTGTTGTCATTTGATAGTTTTGTTGTCACTCGACGATAATGTTGTCACTTGACAATATTCTTGTCACTCGACAACAATTATCTTGACAACATTATTGTCACTCGATAATATAGATGTCACTTGACAACATAGCTATTACATGACACCACAGCTATCTTACAACAGCTACACTATCGAACGATCGTTGTGCTATCAAATGATATATGTATTATCTGATGGGTGATAATGTTGTGGATAACTAACAACAATGATGACAAGCGATAGAAACGTCTTCAAATAATAACTATGTTGATATGCTTCAAAAATTAAGTTATTAAATAATTATATATTACATATAATAGCAATAAGCTCCTATTAACTTTTGATAGAGTGACGAATTATATTTATTTATATTAAATTGATTTTAAAATAATAAACGAATCGACCTACAAAACTAACTTACACCCAAATAATTTAAATGAATCTATACTATTCACCACCCAATAAAATATCCAAATACCAATTTTTAAAATCAAAATATTCATAAATTAATGACAAATAACTACTAAAATTCACCCTGAACTAGACTCTAATTTTTCCATCCTTATTTTCCATCGCCAAAGTTGTAGGTAAAGGCAAATGGGAGTTCCGACCTATTTAGACTTTTGATGAATGGACCTGATATTGCCATGCTTATCACACTTCGAAGATAAACAAGACAATAAAATTTTCCCAGTAATTTTTTTTTTCTCATGTGGAAACTTCAATTCTAGGGATTTAATTTGTTATCAAGGATGCTATTCGTTTTTCTTTCTCCGTGAATTGAGTTTTGTTTTAAATGATAGATTCGTTGCCCTAAATGGTTGAAGAGTATTTTTAAGGTATCATATGCTGGTTTGGCTTTTACTCTTGAATGTTTCTATTGTATATGCATTATAATTTTATAATATATTTTTTAAATTGGTAATTGGTTTTTTTTAATTGGCTTTTACTTTTGAATGTTTTTATTGTATATACATTATAATTTTATAATATTTTTTTTAAATTGGTAATTGGTTTTTTTTAATTGAGAGAAATTTTTTAAATTTGAGGGAAGCAATGTCACCTGAAAAATCAACTACCAATAATAAGAGAAACTCGAACACAGATTTTTATGAGAAAATCCACTATTCTTACCGTTTGATCACCACCACAAAAACTATAACTTAACAATATTAACCAACAACTACTTGACACAATACTTTTGATGGATTCGCTACTTTTAAAATCATTGAGTTTAAGTACGAAAAAATTGTCTAAGAAAATAAGAACAATGGCCTCAGTTGCAGTCATACTGTTTTCTTAGTTTTATTTATTAACTCTAAATTGTTAGAAATTTGACTTGTTTTTTATTGTGTTGCAGGTTTTTAAAGGTGAAATCTGTGTGTAACATGAGATGACCATTTCCCTAGCTACTATCATATTCTAATATTTTTTGCAACTCGTTTCTTCCTTACATGCGTTTCTTTATAAGAACATTAATGTTCCAAAAAAAACATTATTGTATATTTAATTTAGATTTATTAAAGCTTTGAGTTTTTTATTACGTTTTCTTACTTTTTATTTTTATATTTTATTTATTTTTTTATTTATAAAAAATATTTAATATTTAATTAATTATTTTTTAATTTAATATATAAATTTTATGAATAAATGTTAATATTAAATAATTAAGTTCCCAATAATTAATTATATAATATTATTCAATATATAAAAGTGTTTTTATTTGGTAGTATTTTAATTGTTTTATTCAGATTTATTTATAAATTATAAAATATATAATATTAAAATTTAATGAGTTTTTGACTCTTTTATTTAAGTATTTTTAGAATAAGCGGTATATTAAGAAGGGACACTAGGTGTCTTAGAGGAAGGGTGAAGGGAACCCCACTTAACTTTGAATCGTATTATAATTAAGCTTGTTTGATGAACATAATGAGATCCATAACATACACTTAATCATCATTGTCACTATGCAAAAGTCTAGGATGTAATGTAGAGCTTTTTGGACAGTTAGAGCAATTAGCACATATATGATTGTATAATGTCCATATAATTAATTATGGACTATGACCTATGTTTTGTTTTAGTGCATTGTGTATCTTGTATTACAATGTGGATTTTATTTAAGTGATACAATTGTGTAAGATGTGTTTTATACGGTTTTTTGTTTTTGATTTTTAAAAGATTATTCTTCATGCTAAACTTTTGGCATGACATGAACATAGTTCTCATTCCCAAAACTTACTAAATGAATACATAAATTAAACACACAAACTAATCTCGTTTAAATAACATATAATTACAATTTATAATTTAAAAAAAAAGAATATAAAAAAAAATATTAAAATAGATTTTTTTTTTAATCTCTATTCTTTAAAAGGGAAAAAACCAAAAACAGTGGCCATAGGCCCAACCATACATAATAAACAAAAATAAAAGCGGGTAAACCAAATGGCCTTGAAACTCATTGAAAACTCTTAAACAATATGCAAACAATAAATTTTAGAATAAAATAAATAAAACACTTTCCTCGGTGAAGTGGGAAGGACTATCTTAGTTTATCCACTTGTTCCTAAGAAATAAATCCTCCTATAAGTTATTTCCTACACCAATCCTTTTCGCTACAAGATTATTTCTCCTCCTCCTCCAAGCTCAAGCACATCTCTCAAAATTTGAAAAAAAAATGACTAAAAAGTTACTTCAAAGAAAGATTTTCCTTTTCTTGTAGGAACCACACTAATATGAATGGCCAATGAGAAGGTAACACTTGTCCCTTCTGCTCGCAAATATCTGAAACCTGTAGACTACACGCCAAGTCAGTAAAAGGAAAAGTCAACAAAGGTTTTCAAAGCAAATGCAACTTGGCATATTACAACTCGCAAACTACAGATAAAGTTCGGAGATCCGTCGATAGACATATAACATGCATGAGGTTTCAAACGCCCAACAGGAAGGATAAGAGCCTACGTGGCTGTGTTGAGGGTAGGCGGCACTGGATCTCAAATGAGAGAAAGAGATCTTATTGCAGACTTCTCCACATGTCTATGAAACCATAAATGGAGACTTTCATTCTATTTCTCTGGTCACGGACAATGCATGGTCTAATTTATCAGAGCATATGGATGTCAATTATTGTGATAAAAGCTACTTGCATCCTGAATTTCGTATGGAGGAAAATGCCCTTGCAGACGTTACTCTACTTTCAAGCTCAACATCAAAGAGGTTCCGTTCTGGTATGGTGGGAAGGCAAGCGGGTCATCCAGTCGAAGGCCAATTGAGTACAACAAGCAAAGAAGGACTTGACGAGACTGGCTTTTCTTGATATTTGTGTCAGTCTGGTTATGTTGAGCAGAGCATGTGGGGTATCCCTGATGGACGTGTCTCTAAATGGTAGTCAAAAGGGAAGCGTAATGCAAGGCCATTAACTAAGAAACACTATGAAAGCTGAAAATGGGGAACTGCAGTCGAGACAGGGGATACTTGTACTGCACCTATATATGGATTTCCATTTGAAGATAAGGTTGCTTCGAGCAAAGAACTTGGAACCAAGTAAATTATTGGGAGCATCTATAGCAAACTTGTGTCATCTGTAAAACAGGAGCAAGAGTTGAACAACTATTTTTTTTCCAGACGGTCTTCTCCAAGATGGTTGTAGACAGAAAAAAATGTTTTTCGATAATGAAAAACATAGACTGGGGAATCGAGAAACAAAAATCAAGGCTGAAATAGAATTTTACACTATCAAGCAGAGCTTGACCAATGTATTTCCGAAGGGACTGCTGATTCCTTTTCAAATGGTAACTCTCAAGGCATATCGCCATCAAAGTAGATGAGTACTAAAATCGAATATTCACTCTCAGATGAGAAAATATTTAAAACTAAGTGGTTGTCCCAAACGGACAGTCAAGAGATATGGCAGCATATAATGTCTGTAGAAGGTTTAGATTCTGGGACATCTTCAGGGACAATAGTTGAGGCACCAAAGTCTGTTGGAGAAACTCAATTCAAACTGTCTGATTGAGTGAGAATTTCTAAGCCTGAAATGCAGGAATCAGATTTAAGTGAAACTATGTTACTTGATGGGCCTGTGGATGTACAAGCAACTTACTAGGGAGAACATGTGCCTTTAGTTTCTCTCATGAGCAGATTAAATGGGAAATCAATTGTCGGACATCCTGTCACCGTTGAGAGCTTGGAATATGGTTAATGTGATGTTTATATTGCCGATGATAGTCTTATCAATGAAGCACTTATTGATTCTCAAACCTATGGTGATGGGGGAATAGGTACAAGTACAGTTCAACCACCATGGAGAACTGTAAGGAGAATTGAAATGTATCATGTCCCTCGATGTTGCCCCTCGAGGAAAGGGGGAAATGTGAACTATGGTTTATGCCAACCTTCAGGAAGTCAAAATGGATGGTTAGTTGTCAAGGCATATGTTATGTTGCCATTACAGACTTGGCACGCCCTTCAGACTCGACATTTGGGGAGCATGGAGCTAGGAAGGTCAGATTAAAAAGCCATCGCTTCTAAAGGCTATTGTTCTATATGAAGGAACTGGGAAAAACGGTGACCACTACAATGGTAATGTTGATGATGAGCATAGTGATTGTGAGAAATCACATTGTGAAGGTAGCTAAGGTGATGTGGATAGCAAATGATCAGTCAACCTCCAAGATAGTATTGAAGAAATTCTCAAGGGTGTTCCTATTTCAAAAGGTTTTAGAATTCCTTCAATTGAGAAGAAGAACAAGTCTCCCCATCTTCCTCATGCTTGGTTAGGCAATAAGGAAAACACTAAAAATATGGAAGGAATTGTACAGAGATGCATGGCAAATGTTTTTGAGAATAAAATTGACCTGTACGAGCAGCATACAGAGTAATAAAATGGCAACATGGTTATTTCACAATGGGAAGATGAATGGAGGTCTACAGGAGATTTCAAAGAGAGATGCAATTTTGCATTTTTCAAATGTATGATTTAAAAATTGCACTTGAATGTCCGCCACCCACTAGTCAAACACAAATGGTTCAAGTTCAAAGCAGAACTTTCAAGGCCAAATGCAACTTTGCATTTTTGCAAATTGCACTTGAAGTTCCTATGTTCGTAGCAGAACGTTTGGGTGGAACTGCAACTCTAGATTTCATGTTGTGAAATTGCTTTTCCCCATGACTAAGGTGGTTGTGTCTCCCCTATATCAGAGTAAAACCACCATGTTTCTCCTCATGTCAACATTATGAACACATGATGTATGTAATATCTGTTTACAAGTTAATTGAAAATAGCTATGATTTCTATTGTATCTTGTCATTGAAATGCAACAATATATTTTGCATGCTCTATTGATTGGGTATTTAGTTTTATGCTTATCAATGGTAGTTGTTTTGGGCATAGATCTAGGTTGTAAATTTCTTTCTACATTATGATTTGGAAATGTGTTGTTTATAAGCTTTTAAGGGTGCCTTGGGTTTATGGATTTGATAGGAGAAAGTGTTTGAATCTATAGTTTTAGTCTATGATTTAAAGATTCAAAAATCATCTGAATATTTGCATTGTATTAGCACCAACAGATGAAACTCATTCATGAGAATCTCCTTAGCTTATCTTTCAGTCCTCTAAATTTGTTGAAAATGAATGATGTAATTCCTGTTAAAGGAATTCTTTCTATTTGAAAACCACCACACCACTCTTTTGCAATTGCCTAAATTTTCCTACCTACCCTACCCTACAAATAATACACCCTATTGCATATTTTGAGTATTGTTTGTCTGTAGATGCATAAATATTGTACATCTAAAATGTATTTGTGTTTTTTCTTTGAAGCCCAACATTACAATCTCCCATTTATCCCTTATGCTATTAAAAATTTCTTTAAAAATGAAGGTTGAAATCATATTTATATCTATCTTTAATAGCTTGTGTGTAGCCTAAAGAATTTGTTCATTCTATGTGACAACTCTTCTCAAGTGGAGAGAACAAGTTTGGTTATGCCCTAGTCAGATTTCTGTTCTTCTGTGTCAATAATTTACCATGGAGATTGAACTTTAGTATCCCTCCAAATGGGCAAGCTACCCCATAGCTCCTCACCTTGGTTCAAGTAGAGCCAGAAGTAGTAGGGAGCTAACCATACCCTCTGTCAGTGTCTTCCAGTCATTGTTTGTGTTCACTCCATTTTCATGATAAATCCTTCCGCAACTATAATGACATAATTCAATATTTTCATCTTCGTTTGCCTTATTTCCCAAGTGTGCAAGGTTGAGTGCATGAGGTGTACAATTGGGAACCAATAGACCAATAGGATATTTTTTGATTGATTCAAACATGTAATATAATTTTTCCTATAAGTGACATGAAAATAGGTAAGAATATGGTATTATAACTTAGTTGTGTGATTGATTGATTGAGCTTGATTAGGAGATTTCTTGGTATTGTTTTAGATGAATCATAAATAGGCTTAGATTTGTATTTATACCACAACTTTTTAAAATATCTCATGGAAGGATTTAATAAGACAATATGATGACCCATAATATTGAAAATATTTTTAAAGTATATAACTTTTGAGGACTTGACACTTGTGTAGATATAATTTTCCCTATGTGTAACATAAGTGTCTAGCATGGTAGGAATTTGTTGAGGATCTGAAACCTGTAATGAATGATATATATTAGGTTTTAAGTTTCTTGTATAGTAGAGGAGATCTGGGTCATCATAAATTATTGGGGTAGATGATAATATAATTAATTAGTGATAGTGAGATGGTGAATGCGAGTGTTTATTTAGCAAGAAGGTCTAAAATTGAATGATAGAGTGTTGATATGCATTTTTCAAGTATAAAAGATTGAGATGATATTTAAATTAGATAATAGTATCTACATTTACCCACTCTTTCATATAGAAATGCATGAATATGAAATTACTAGGTGAAATGAAAGAAATGCATAACCAAGTGAGTATAGCACACATTGCCTTTAATTGAGCGCACTTTGAGATTTTAATAGTGTATGGCCTCTAAATAATATCATATTACAATATAAATAAGTGTATAAATCTAAAATTTGACATAATTGAAAATAAAGAGAGCATAGAAGGAGTACACCTATGTGTTGATGTAACCATGTTTCCCCTTGGTACTTTATCATTGTAAACATTGTTCCTTATGAATAATTTGATATGAGAGAGGTTCAAGACTAAACCTTCTATATTTGAATAGGTATATTAGAGGATAATTATGTACCCAATATGGTGCTAGGGTTAGTTGTGATATGACTATTGAGGTCGTTAAATCTCAATCCCATAACTCAAGTGACAATACAATAAAAACTAAGTCAAGTTGTATAACCAACTCAACCTACAAAATAGAAATGGTTTTAGGCCATTGAGGGCATTAAATCTCAACCAAAAAACTAAATGGATCCAACTATTATAGATAATAAAAGGCTTAAAATGGTACTTCTTGGTGAAAATAATGATTCTTGGTAAACAATTGGTGTTTCCTAGTAAATAAGTTTGAATATTTAATTTCAATATTTTTTCCACTTGCATGGCATATGCATTCTCTAATCTCTCTCAACCAGAATTATATGTCACAATATAACCTTTGTTATCTAACTATGTATAATATATCTCACAAATCTAAGAAAATCTATCCAAATTAGTAAAACTTTGTGTAATGTATAAGATTGTAACCAAAGTGTATATCTTAATCATGTAAACTATAATGAAATTCTAAAAAATATGTAATTTCTATAAGTGTGGAGCCCATGTCTTTTAGACATGCCCCAAGTCATATGTTCCCTTTTGAGCTGAGGGAAATGTACTTTGGTGTTTACCTTAATTCAAAAGGATAAGATAACTATATAATCTATGTATGAATCATGTATAATATAGTAATAACATGTATTATTATATATATCAATGAATCTCATAATATTTGATCACATCAATCCCTAAGATGCGTGTTATAGATCATGGCAATGACTATAAAGGTATAATATAAGATTAGAAAATAATCAAGCACACACACAAGAGTAGTTAATATCACACAAAATAGGTCTAAGGAGACCACAAACAAGGGGCATATTCAAAAGATGCACACTCGAAGGAATGACATGTTCAAATGTTCATATACCTAAAGAAAGAAATATGCAGTGACACATGGACCAGCAAGAAATTAACACATTCAAATGTTTCAAAGTCAAGACAATAGTGAGCAAGAAAAAAACACTAAATAAAGTTACAACGTTAATAAATGAAGTATAAAAAAGAAACATGAGCATATAATAATGTTTCCTACATCTATGTGTTAGAAAATATGTCATCTAGCATACAATATAAAGTACATTGTGAAAGATTTGAACATGGGTATAGGCATGTGTAAGAGTTAGTATATAAAAATAACACGATAATGTATAAATTATCATTAATTAATGTAACATGTATTAATCATGATCAAGAAAGGAAATGCCACCAATGTAGAGTGTCACACAGGAAGAGGAAAGGTCAATAAACTATATGTGAAAGAATAATGCATTTGTTAAATGTATATATCACATTCATTAAGTGTGAAACATATATGTACATATAAACGATATGATATGCTATCTACTAACACAAATTAGTCGATATAAGTATGAAGGAGTTAGTAAACATGTGAATGGTGAATGGTTTTTGTATATTGTATTTTATTTTTATGTTTTTTGTATTTTATTTTTATGTTTTTTGTATTTTATTGAATATTTTATCTTTTTTACTTTTTGAATTTTCATAAAGGAAAAAGGTATAACCTATGATCCCATCTAGAGGATGCTAATAGGTAGCTCCAAATTCTGAGTATGGTACATAAAAAACTAGGTTCTTGCTTGGTATTTACTAGATGAATAATGAAAATACTTAAACTTATATTTATACCTCACCTTTTAAAAATATCTCATATTATGATTCTATAATATAAATAAGCTAGCCCAAAGGTTTCAAATAATTTTTTAATTCTGAGAGATCTTGAACTCTGGACACTAGATAAGAATCTATACATTAGCATCGATGACAGTTCCCTTATTATTATTATTATTATTATTATTATTATTATTATTATTATTATTATTGTATAAGAGGATAGAAAACAATTGAGGATATTAAACTGAAAGTGAAAGATGCACATCATATCTTTATGTACAATACAAATGATCTAGGTCATAATAATGATAATGTTTGGACTATAGGGTAATAATTAGGTACCTTGAGATGGGGAATGTGAGTCTTTCGGTAATGGAAAGGTCCAAAACTAAAGTGTATATCCATGATCGGTATCTATCAAATATACAAGACTAATATGCTATAAATATTTAGTTTAAAGATATACATTCCACCCCCCATGATCTCACCCAACCCCTTGTTAAACTAGTAATGCATAACGATGAGATAAATAGGTTAAAGAAAATAAAGGTACACCTAGGTGTGTAGAGAATACCTTGCCTTTTATTGATCTCACTTTGTCTATTTATATATCATATGACCTATAACCAAGAGCATGTTATATTATATTTCGGTGCATATAATATGAAATTTGGAATAATTAAAATAAATAAAAAGAAAGAGAGCAAGGAAGGAGTACACATGTGTGTCAATCTAACCATCTTTCTTCTTTGTATTTTTATTTGTAAAGATGCTTCCTTATGAAGCATTCAAGCTTAGATAGGTTTTGACATCAACCTTGGATATTTGAAAAAGGGAGATTGGAAGGTATTATTCCCCTAATATAGTCTAAGGATGAGTTGTGACATGACCACTGAGATCACTAAATTTCAATCACACAACTCAAGTGTGAAGATATAATGTATTGAGGGTAAGTGATTTCATAAACTCATAATATGAATATGTTGAGTTTGGGTGATTTAATCAAATTAAACTGTAAATATGGTGAGGTTTAATTATTAAATAATTTCAATCTATAAAGAGAAACAACTGCTGAAAACATAAAAGGTTTGAAAATAATACTTCCGTATGTAATTGGTGTTTCTTGGTGATAGTAATATGGAGTTATATTTTATAAATTTGAATTTTTTTGTGCACTAACATGTAATATCACCTATAATGTGTCCCAAAGTGTAGTGTATGTGTTAAAAATTTGAAAAACTCAATTTAAAATATATGAATAATTGGTGCAATGTTAAACATTCTAACCAAACTATATATTTGAATCATGTAATTGTCTTAGATATTGTGCAAGTGTGGAAGTCATGTCTTTGTTAAATGCCCATAAATTTTTTTGGAAGTAATGATAAATGAATAGCTATGGAGGACATGTATTTATGTCATGCCTCCACTAAAATATGGAGATTGTGTAAATGTAGAGGTCACGTTTCCATGACATGCCACCATTGATATGCCTTTCCCACTTTGAGGTGAGGGGAGTGGAATATGGTAGTTACCTTACCTCAAAAGGATAAGATAAATATATAATATATGTAAATAATGTATAATATAGAAATAACATTTATAAGAAGATATATCAATTAATCTCATAGAATGTAATCATGAAAATCCCTAAGATGCATGATATAGATAATGGAAAGATATATAAAGTTACAATGCAAGATCAAAAATAAGCAAGCACACACACATGAGTCTTAAATATCACACAAAATATGTCTATGGAGATAGAAAAAGGGGCATATTCAAGTGGTACACACTCAAATGAATGACATATTCAAATGTCCAAAGAGCCAAAGAAAGCAATATAGAGTGACACAGGGGCTAAAAAGAAAGGAGCTTATTCAAACATTACATAAAAAAGACAATAGAAATAAATTAAAAGACACTGAAGGAGGTGACAAAGTCAATAAATGAAGTATAAACAACCAACATGTGCATATCATACTAGTCCCTACATGTACATGTTATCTAAAATGTCATGTAACATAACATATTAAGTACACTGTGAGATATGTAAGAACGAGTATAGGCACGTGTAAGATTTATTATATAAAATAAACATGATAATGTAAAAGTGATCATAAATTAATCTAACATGTACCAATCATGATCAATGAAGGCTATGCCCCCAACATAGTGTGTCACATGGGAAGAGGAAAGGTCCAACAGCTGTATTTACAAGTATAATGTGTCTAAGATATATATATATATATATATATATATATATATATATATTGAAAATTTATAAAGGAAGAAGGTATAACCTATGATCCTATCTAGGCAATGTTCATAGGTAGCTCCAAACATAGATTATGATACATCAAACTAGTGATATTACCAAGGAGCATGTATAGGTGTCAAATCTGAAATTATAGAATATGTGGTACTCTATGTATGTTTCATAAAACTCTATGATCATGAAGAGGTATTAGAATTAGAATTTTTTTCATGTTATTATATCAATGGGTTGAATTGATTGATATATATATGTGTAATGCCAATATATCAATAAACTGAAGATGCATATCAAGTATAACATGTTCAAGAATTCAAACAAAAATATTCTATATTTTCATGCATATTACCAAAATGCAGCTCTATATGTGTATATTCAATATTTTTCCTCTTGCTCTCTAGTGATGTTAGATTTGACCAAAATGCTATTCTAAGATGCCTTTGATTTCTATTTTGTAATATCTTCTATCCTTTGGGTTTATTGGTATTCCATTACATTTTTTTTATATGGTAGATGAATATATATTTCCTTATTTGTAAAATAATGTGAGCTTCCTTGATGATAAAATCATATGCAACAATTTTCTTGTATCATCCATTGTTGTTATTGAGTGCAACCATGATGTTTCAATAACAACATTGTAAGGAGTTGGATTATAAGTAACTTGAAAAGTAAGATAATTTTATTTTGAATAAAATTAAACTCTTAATTGAATTTATCCCATATTTTTTTATAATTTCATTAGTTTCATCCACATGTTGAAACTTATTCTTGAGAGAGCTATTGAGAAATCACATAGAACAAAAATTCCTATATTGATAGTCCATAACCTTGAATCTATAAATTGCATGCCTTCTACATGACTAATGATAGTAAAACGGTCTTGATATGAGTAACGTATTGAGATTTTCCAATTTGTAACTATATTTGGATCTTTAGCATTTTTATTTTGATGTTTTTGTAACATTGCTTGTTATAGCTTTACTTTTAAATGTTTTCTTGCTCTAATTTTTTCATTCCTAATTGTTTTTGCTTTGAATTATCCTTGGACCATATTTTTTTTTGGAGATTGTGTTTTAGGATAGGTACTCATAATTTTAATGGGTTGTTTGAGTGATGTATCTATTATAGGATCACCACTATCAATTTTAATTTATATTTTGTGCTTCAAATTCAAATAATAATATATATGATGCCCATGCATTCACAATATGCATAATAGTATTTTCATCTACTTAGATGAGATTGATGGGGTAGTGTAATTGACTTTTTTCAAATCATTTATCTTATAATTTCAATTAAAATCTTAGTATCCTTTATATAATATTCGAATCACTTGTCTTAGATATATTTTGTTTTAACTTTTCTCTTTGATATGAAACTTTGTTGGGTATAAAATTACTAGAGGAAGATGCAAACACATGATTAACACTTGCATATTTTGGATTCTATAGGTATGTAATCTGATTTTGCAATAATGTGATATTTGAGCTAAAATTATTTTCCATCTCTTTAATGAACTTTCTCATAGTGATGATTTGATCATTTAGGGGATCACAAGAAAAAATCCTGGCTACTTAGGATTGAATATACATACACACATCATCTAGAGGAGATATGGGAGGTGGAGGGGTTGAGGAAGGATATATTGATTACCTTCATTTCAAACCATAGGATGGACTATGTTATACTTTGAAAAATTGATAGCCTAGACCTGGTTAGAGGGATGCAAGTTATCACCCTCCTTAAAGAGAGGAGGAGGAAGATGGTCAATATTATTGAAATAAGATTTGTAATGAGAGATTGAATTTTGATCTTGTTTTAAAACACATTCTCTATATTGATCCATTTTGTTAATCCATTTGATTATACCTTTGACTAATTTATAAATGTATGGGAAATAACAAGTATTACCATAATATATTTTTAATTGATATACATATTATATGTATCCCTATTAAACATGATTTATTCCTTTATAATTTATGAAAATATGATTTTAATATTTTAAAAATTCATAAATAAGAAATTCAAAATTAGGAAACTCTAGGTCAAACTAGTGTTTTGTATAATAAGATCAAGGGGTCTAGGGGTCAAGTTCACCAAATGTTTAACCTTTTTTTGGATATATGTGATTTAGGGTGAAAGGGTAAAATATACTATGGGCAAGGATGAATAGAATTATTCTAGAGTAGGCCAATTAATTAAAAACTCAGATAAATTAATATTTTCAATTAAAGTATTGAGCTATGCTAAATATATAAAGTACATTAAAAATAATAGTTTGATTGCATAAACAAATAATAAATAATAATTATTTTAATTTTAAATACGTAAATGGATCTGAGATTTATAAATGTTTAAATAGGTAGGGGCAAGATTAGGATCCAATATTTATATTCTTTAAATATTATTTTTATAGCCTTGGACACTTGTATCGACATATGGACACTTACATTGATGCTTCTATCTTGATCTCGATTTAGATATCCTATATGTAATATTTGATTTATTTCAAAGAGACCACTTAGATCCTTATTTATTTTCTATCTCCTTTCTATTGATGTATTTTTTGTAATCACAAGATATCAATGACTATGTATAGATCCAACCCTATATCTTCACCTTAGGTATTTATACCTTGTCAAAAATAGGTTAGTGTGTTCATGGTGTCAAGCTTATCTTGAGGACCCATATTTTAATGAGTATTGCACATATAGACAATACTCCAAGGATGGCCTCAAGATTATGTATTTCTCCCTTAGGTGTTAGATTGTGTGTGCACAAGGGTGTAATAAACTATACATGAAAGCATGCAATAATCTAGCTTATAACTTGAAAAATACTATTAATGGCTATTATTTGAATTCTCCAAACATGTAATATGATTTTTCCTATGAATGATATGAAATTAGGTAAGAATAAGGTAGTATAACTTATTTATGGGATTTATTGACTCAAATTTAATAGGTGCTTGTTTGGTATGTTTTAGATGGACAATCATTACACTTATAGTTGTATTTAAATAAGATAAATATACCAATCCATAGGATTTGAAAGATTTGAAAATTCTATGAATTTTGAGGACTATAAACTTGATAATAATTTGGACATTTTCATTGATACAAGTGTCCCTATGTGGGATGCAAGTGTTTGAGAGGCTAGGAAAATTCTACGGATATGAAACTTATATATATATATATATATATATATATATATATATATATATATATATATATATATATATATATATATATATATATATATATATATGTCATCATAAATTATTGGGCCAGACAATAATGGCCCAATCATTTATGATGACATAGAGATCTTGCATTAAAAACATACATACATACATACATACATACATATACATATATGTGTGTGTGTGTGTGTGTGTGTGTGTGTGTGTGTGTGTGTGTGTGTGTGTGTGTGTGTGTGTGTGTGTGTGTGTGTGTGTGTGTGTGTGTGTGTGTGTGTATGATTGGCCCAGACAATAATATATGCAGTTAGGCAAGTGAGATGGTGAGTGTGAGCCTTTTGGTAGAAAGAAGGTATATATCTGAAGGGTAGAGACTTGATAGGTATTTGTCAGGTATACAAGACTGAGATGTTATATAAATAATATTTTTTTATCTACATTTCCCATTCCGTAAATGGTTACATGGGCTATCCCAATGAATCCTTTAAGACTTTGAATGGTCCATGTCCATCCCTTTTTTCAAAGGTCCTAAAAAAATATCTCAATTTTTCTTTTTACTACCTTGAAAACATAGGTATAATTTTACAAAATAGTTTTTTCAATCAACTAATATCTTAATTTAAACCTAATTAATCACTATAAGGTTAAAATAATTATTAATGTATGAAAAAGTCATGTGAATAGTGTTAGGTATGTCTAAAATGCCAAAGATTCAAAACTAGTTTACAAGGCATAACTAGGGTTAGGTTTTAAATAAAGGTGTCATGTATGACACTAATCATATAATACCATAGTACACCAATTCTTGATATAGTCCAATTTATATGAATAGCTAAAAAAATGTATATAACAATACCATGTATCATCTATCCAAATACAATGCATATGCAAAAACCATTACAAACACATTTTACAATAATAATGAGTTACTATAAATATGCCAACATCTACGTATCCATATACTCAAATCACACAATAAATAAATGATAACTCTATTAAGAAGGTAATGCAATATGAATTTCAATGAAAAAATGAAATCATCTACAATTAGCATAAGTATATTACTCATGTAAGCAAACTACTAAGTTCATGTACATAAAATACATTTTCTCAATCTCAATATATATAAATAAAATATGGTGCCTCAAATATTATAAAAAATAAATCACATTAAAACAAGTTTGAAAATATGAAAAAATCCAAAAATTAGAAATATGAACGTGAGGCCTCTCATCACCATTCCATTATGTAGACTTAGTCTTAGAAGTCATTGTGGTGACACTAAACCAAAAAAGGCTATGAATCTTTCTAAGTTACACCAATCTCATAATATCAATCCTATTAGAACTTTACTTGGTCCATCTATTTGTATTTAATGTTGAATCTCCTAGATGCTAGAACCAACTTGGAATTTAAGCGTAAACTCATGTTTGTCTCTATTTGAAATGCCATGTAATTTGTAAATAAACTTAACACAAAAAAATAGAATATGTCATGAACACATGATAGGATAGGTGGCATGGCTAGATATTAAGATATAGGTCCAATGCACCTTAATATCTCAAATGGCATAAAAAAAAACAAGGTTGCAACTTAGAACCTTTTCCATAATCAATAGGCATATTTTTGGGTCTCACTCTCAAAAACACTTTATCTCTCACTTATATGTGTCAATCAACACTCCTCACATGTTTGTACTTTTTATATGACCCTTATTCCTCCTAAAGACACCATAAAATATGAACAACATGTCATCCCATGTCCTATAACATGGAAAGGATAATGTGGAATCTATCCTAAATGTGACCCCAACTCAAAAGGGTCTCAAAATATATATCATATAATGTATTTCACAATGCCATTTTGATCAAATTGTGGTATATGTTATTATATGGAAACTATGATAGGTAAAATCAATCCTCCCAATAGAACTAGTGATCCTTGATATACATATGAAGCAAGGATATATGTACATATGAAGAATGTCCTATCAAACTTGGATGATGAACTCAATCTAAATATCTATTTTAGGATGGTAATAATTACCCAATTTAAGTTTAGTTCCTAATACCGTCTATAGACTGATCCAAAATATAGATGTGTAAATTAGATCTAGATTAGAGATAATATTATGGGCTGTCCCCTCAAATTTATTTTTATCATCTAATAAAATAATTACCACTGATTTGTAATTGTAAGTGGTCATCTTTGGATAATATTGAACTACCTTTTTCAATGTATCCCTAGTCACCATGATCACATCATGATGATAAGATGAGGTAGGTAGTCTAACAATGATGTCTATGGAGTTTGTGTCCCATTTATATTATAAAATCCTATCAAAGTATAAAAAACATTCATGATTTTGATGTTCAACGTTGACCCTATGGCATTCAATGAATTGAGGTAAAAAAATTCAATATCATGCTCTAAATGGGATTAGTGATATAAATGTCTCAATTCAACATTCATCTTATTCACTCTTGAAAGTGCTTGGTAAGGATATCAATGAGACTTATAATATCAGAATTATTAATTCATATAATATGAACACATAAATAGACCCCTATTATGAAAAATATCATCTACCTCAAGTGTAAATCCCTCATATTTTTGTTTTAAGTCCCTCTCTAAATCTAGCATTTATCACATCTATTAGTCTAAAATATCCTTAAAAATCTACTTAAGGATTCAAAATTTCTACTACATTTTTATGTCTCCTTATATAAAAATTCAAAACCACATTCTCATATCCAATAATGTCTAAGATATCATAGTCATACTCACACAAAATTTCCATCCAAATGTCATTTATGTTCATTAAGTTAGGCTGAATAAAAATGTGTTATAGGATAAAGTAATGTATCCTTAGTTAAAAGTGAAAACTAATAATAAATATTATCTATACCAAATAACCACACACTATATCCAAAAACTCAATGCCATGTGACTAATATCTTATCTTGTAATCCTTGAATTTCCTAGACTCATAGTTAATCCCCTTACCAACCTACATGAGAATGGATTAAAACCTTTAAAATGAAACATATGTGTAGATAAAGAACTCCTAAAGTATATGAGGTAGTATTTATATGGACATAATAATGATACACTCCTTCAATAGCCTAAAAGCCTTATCACACTCCTCTATCTAGACAAACTTATACCCTTTCCTCTAATAAGAAGTGACATGGTTTAATTTACAAGAAACATTTTCAAAAAATATATTGTATTTTCCCACCAACCTATGAATATACTAACCTATATGACATGTATGGGTTATTTCCAATCCAAAATATCATGGATCTTATATGGTTGATTAAGATTCAATCACAAAAATAATGTGCCCAAAATAATGCAACTCTAGCTATGTAAAGGCACACTTACCTAATTTTTTATTCAAATGGTTGTCTTACAAAACTTTTAGATCATGTCATAATTTATATTCCAGTTCATTCTCATTAATGAATATATCAATATGTCTTTAATGAATATAAACAAAAAATGGTCTATAAAGGTATGGAAAATTTCAATCATGAGGCTCATTAACACTACCAAGGGAATAATCAAATGAAAAGGTACAATTGTAAACCACTAAATCCCATACCATGTTTAAAAATGATATTGTGAATATATACTATTAAAATCCATAATTTATAATAACCATATTTTGGATCTATCTCATATAGCAATATGTCTCTGCTCATTTTATCAAACAAGTCATCAATCCTAGGTAATGGGTAATGGTTTATGATCATTAATTTTTTAATTTTGTGGTAATGAACACAATTTTTAAGGAATTCATTTTTATTATTCATGAATATAATAAATTTTATAAATGGGTAAATGATAGGATGCATAAGACAATTCTACAAAAAATCCTGTATGGATATATTGAGGTCATAAAGGTTAAGTTTTGTCATCAAATATGGTATTCTAGATATCAACTCAATCAAAACTACAATGTATATCCTAAAATCAATATGTAAATGTGGTGACATATTAATAAAATTAATGATAAATATGTATGAAAACTCTCAAAGTATGGGATTTTGATCTAACGAATCCTTTCTTGTCTCTTTTTTTGACCTATTACTTACTATGATAGTAAACATATTAAATCCATTGCACACGTTTTGCTTGATTTGTGCCATGGAAACCATGAAAATGGAGACGGGTTTCGTGATCCCTATGATAATAAACATATACTAAGAATCTACTTCCTAACATGAATTATTTGGGTTCCAAAGTTAAATATCCCTTATAGAACTAAAGGTGAATCAATAGGATAATTAATGTCATTATGTAATTATCTTCATCTTCCATGTTTCATATTATTGGAGATTATCTTAATTGGGTTCATTTTTTTATTTCTTAAGTATTTGGGAGTGTGTATTTATGTGAATTTTTAATTAACAAAAATCCATATTTAATGAGGTGTCTCTCATCTCTTTGTCCTCTTTAAGATTTTAAGAGTTACTTGTACAAGTAACCCCTCTTCCCACTTGTCACAAACTTCCCTTTCCTTTATAAGGGAACGGAACACTTGGTACTTACTAAGGATTCCTTTTAAGGTTATGATGGTATTCCTTGAAAATCCCTCTCCCTTTTTCTTTTTCTATTTAAAGATCCTTCTCCTCCTCTTTCTTCACTACATACTTGAAGTTGTCTCTCTTCTTCTCAAATCATCTTGCTTCTAAAAGTTGTATAGTGAAGATTTGATGGACAAGACTTATTAATTATTTCATGGGTTTCTTTTTTTTTTTTTAAAAATTAGTTTGGTTTCCCACATCAAAAATTTCATATCACTTTGTGGTTTATTCCTTTGAGAGGTATTTTATTCGTGTTATTATAAATTTATTTATTTCAATGTTATTAATGAACTATTCTTGTATAAACCTTTCATAATTTCAGAGTTTAGTATTACTTTTTAACATTATATTGTGTTTTTTTTTTTAATAATTTAGTTAAATATCATATTTTTTTACATAGGTTGCCACTCTTTCAATATTCTCAAATTATCTTTTTATTATTTTTTCTTTCACTTTCTACACTTTAAAAAAAATTTAAAAGTTAGTCAAAAGGATACATTTACCATTGTCAAAATAGTTTTGAGAATATCTCCATGTAAGTTTTTATCTTATTTAATTTAATTCAATGTTTTATGCCAAAAATGAGACTACATTTTTCAAGCATTGTTTACTCTCTAGTTATTGTTATATGGTTTCTTATTCTTTTGTTCCTTTAAAAATATCACAAACTTAATTGAAATAACCTTAGAATATATTTATCTTTGTATTTTTTCCAATTCTTAAAACCTCTCCTAAAAATTATCTTTATGTCTCCTTTATCCTTATCTCTATGGTTTGATTGAAAAGTGTTTATCCTTAGGACATTTCTTTTTCATTTTCTAGTTGCACATTATTTATTCGTATGATTGCATCCTTTGTATTTGCCTAATATTGTTAATACCTTTGGTATTTAGTTAGTGTAGGCTTTCTCCTTTGCTAAGAATGCAACATTCAAAGTAAGTATTTATTTTCTATTCATTCTTTTTTTTCTCAGTTCATGATTCACTTAATTTGTGTACTGTGATTCATGTATATCATTTCTCAGTTCTTTCGTGTCTACTTAGATCCTTATTATTTTGAAAACATGGTATTTATCACCGAGAATGCATTTTGATTTCTATTTTCACAATATGTGTCACGTGGTTAAACTATGCTCACATGTTTCTTTAATTAGATACATTTATATCATGTATTGTTTCATTTATTCTTTATATCATTCCATTGGAAAAGACATCTCTCTTACTCACATTTTTTCATTTCTTAATTCGTTGAAGTGAAATTTTCTCTTATTTTGTCTCTATTATATGCTTCCCTATATCTCTTATCAAGCTTAGCACTTAAATCTATTTTAAATCAATATCAAACTATAGTGTGTGTTTTATTTGTAATAAGTCTTTCATTGTCTTATATCAAAATTTTTAAAGATCTCATTAATTATTAATTATTAATTATTTTTAAGTTCTTAATAACAATTGTAATTTCATGTAATTGATTTCAACACCAAAGGACTCTTCACATGTTTATTACATGTAATTTTTATTATCAATTTTATTTTATAAAACCTTTCCTCCTCCAAATAGTCAATTCAACTTTAATTAGTTTGCATGAATACATTTAGAGTGTTTTAATAAGTATATATATATATATATATATATATATATATATATATATATATATATATATATACTAAAATAATGGTGTTTTGATGTCTCCTTACATTTAAAAGTTAATTAATATTCATGTTGGTTAAGGTCAATTTTGTTTTAGATTTAAAATTCATAGATATTTTAAAATAAAACTACTTTATTTATAATTTACACTATAACTATTGTGGTGTTTTTACACCTTATTTTTTGGTTCTATCAAACATCTAGTTTTGTTTTTAAAAACTATTGTGCCATTTACATGTTAAACCTTGATATGGTCATCATCATTTTATTAAACAATTATCTATTTTTTTGCTAATCCTATCATTTTATTAGGCATTCTTGTCCCTCCTCCTTGCATTTTAAGTGCTTTGTTGATTTTTTATTTTTTTCTCTTTATAGGATTTTGTAAGCTTTTATGGAAGAATGACACTATTTTTCCCCAAATTTAAATTCACATCAACCAATTAACACTTATGGAAGTCGTATATGCAATACATTTTCACCTTCAAACATTTAGTGCACATAGTATATAGTAAGGACCCCAAACGTGATGAAAATATCACTACAACTGATGTCCAAGAGAAATGGAAAGAAAAAATTTGGCCTTATGTTTGATTGAATGGCCATTACCACTAAATTTTATGTGCACATTGATGGTTGTATTTTTTCGTTCACTACTTGATTTAAACATAAATTTGTTTCTGATGTTGTGAATGAATCTATAAAATTTTTAATTCAAGATCAACTTTTAGATTTACAATATAATAATTTTAAAACTATGAATGAGTTTATGATAAAGGTTCATTTTGTGCATTTAAAATTATTTGGTTTTGGTGTTTAAAATTCATATTTACATTTAATTCATATTATTATAAAAAAATTGCTTACTAGACCTTTCTAGCCTTTCGTTAAAAATGTCAATTTATAGCTTGTTATTTCTACATTAGTTGATCAATTGATGTTTGATTTATTTTTTATTTTTTTGCATCAAGAAGAAGAAAAGTCAATTAAAATTGGTATGCTGAAAACAAATGAACATGATTTTATATCCAAGCACCAACACAAAAATGGTAAATACAATTTAAAATCTCACAGTGAAAATGACAAAACAAACCACAAATCTGTCTCAGAACCAAAGAAAAATTAGAATGTAATTATTCTAATAAAGCTAATCATGATGAAGATCATTATTTTTACAAATAAAAAGACATTAAAAATATTAATATTAAAAAAAACATATTGTTAATATTATTTTACATTATGATTTAGTACTTTTAAATGCCTAACTTTTACTTTGTCTCTTTTTCTTACTTATTGTGTTGTAATGTTTTTGGAATAAATGCCTTTTTTTTTGGAAATTTTATAACATGTAATGTGTTTTTGGTAGGATCTTTTATCAGATTTGCATATATGTTTAACTTTATGATTTGACTAAATTCCTTTTACATGTGTAGGATTAAATAATTTTGAATTTGTCTCTTTGATCTAATTTTTATTAAATTAGATACATATATTATTTTAAGGTAGGATTAAGAACTTTGAAATTTATCTCTTTAATCTTTTTAGATCTCATTTTCTATTAAATTGATTATTTGGCTTTGTGTTTTGGTGTTTATTATGGATCATTTTTAGTAATATGTTTTTGTTGGTATTTTTTTCGAAGAGGATTGACCATCTTTATTTTTCATGAGTGTTTTTGGGAAAATTTGATAATAAAATTACAATGTTTGAAACATTATTGGTGACACCTAGTTATTTATTATATCATATTACTTATTTTTTAAGGAAATTATCATTAAGGGAGAGAATTATACAACACCCATTCTCTTCTTTAATTTTTTTAAAAATATCCACTTTTGTAGCCCCAAATTAATTTTAAGGGGGAGACTTGGAGATTAATTTTAGTTGTGTTCACTTTTATCTTTCCCAAGTATTTAGGAATGTGTAGGATTTGTATGTATGTGAATTTTTAATTCACATAAATTTTTATTTAATGAGGTGTATCTCACCTCATTGTACTATTTAGTATATTGGGAGTTACATAAGTAACTCCTCCTCCCACTTTTCACACATTTCCATTCACTATCTAAGGGAATAGGTCACTTGGTAGACACTAATAAGGCCTTGTATGGTCATAAAGGGATTCTTTGTAGTTCAATTTCCCTTCTTATTACTCTATTTAAAGATCTATCTTATCCTCTTTTCTTCACTAGATACATTAAGCTCCCCCTCATCTTCTCAAATCATATTAGTAATTCTAAAATTTATATTGTGAATATTTTGTGGACATGCATTCTTAATTATCATGTTTATTTTTATCATATTAGTTTGGTTTTCCACTTAAAAATTTGTTAACTCACTTTGTGGTTTGATCCTTTGAGAGGAATTTTAGCTTCTTGTTATTCTAAATTTATTTATTTCAATTTTATTAATGAATGATCATGGAAAAAATAATTCACATATTACGTAAAGAAAACACAAGTGTTACATCAATGTAGAAACATTGTTCTAATACAAAAAACCCATGCCCAAAATTTTCATAACCAAAACCACACAAAAATAAGGAAATTATATTTTGAGAATGCACATGCACATACTACACAATCAAATCACATACACAAAATACAATTTATATAATCAAATAAAAGTGTTGAAACTATGATCTAATATAAAAATTCCATGCCCAAAATTTATCATGATAGAAACCACACATAAATATGATAACTATTTTTTAAAAATGTACAATGCACATACTACACAATCATATCACTTAGAAGATATCCAATTCATAGCATGCTATTCATAATGGATAAAAAAACACATGCCTAAATGACATGAGTTTTAGTATAAAAGTAATTGTATGGTCTCTATACAACCATATTGGCCCCACTTGCACCAATTACCTAAAATCCATACATGACACTTTGAGATGTCGTAAAATGACAGATTTTTAAATCCATGTTATTTATCATATTATGTGTATCATATCATCTTAATTACATAAAAGGTTCAAAGTTAATTTGGTGGCTGTTAAGGTCACCTTGTCTCATGGAACCCCAAAGTGCCTCAATAGACTACCTATGACAAAAAGGCTATTTTTAAAGGAAAAGGTTAAAAAATCTCTAAATTTTTATTTTGGTTAACAAGAAACTTTTTCATATGAAAGAGAACAAAAAAATACAATGGATTTCCTTTCAAGCCACCCCACCCTAGGAACTCTAGAGTGCTTCAATTTTACCACACAAGGTTCTAAACTAGTGGCCCCTCTAAAAAGGGTTCTCTTTGAAAAAGGGATAAAATTATTAGTCTAGTTTTTTTGCTCTTAAGTACCTTTCTATGCACAAAAGCACAAAATTATTAGGGCTAAATTCTAGGCCACCTACACTAAGGCCTCCATAGCACCTTGAATACATTGCAGTAGGTTGCCAAATTAACAAAAGTATTTATTCAATAATATCTAAGGAATTTAATAACTACTTAAACATAATCAATTATTACAATAATAAAATTAAATAAATTACAAATATTATGACTTTAATATAATGTTAAATTCATGGGTTGGCATTAAAATTTAAAAATGAATTAATATATATATATATATATATATATATATATATAAACTATTTGATTATATTATAAAGTTGTAAGGAAATTTAGACTGTAAGAGTATCCGACTAAAATTGACACCACATCAACATCAATTTCCATGTATAAATCCACTTCAATTGCCTTAGGCCATCATAAATCAACTAATATTATTTGTGGTTGTAAATGTGTTACTATTGATAATGTTGATCCTTATACTCTCTATTAACTATGGGTTGACTCCATGTAGCATGAAGAGCTCCTTATAATCTGCACTTATGTTTCGGATCAACCAAGGTGAAGCCACCTTGGATCCGCTCTTTTATAGTGAGGCTCTTATGTAAGAATCAACCCTTTTGTGTTTGGATTTTTTGACATGCATTACACTAGTTAATATTATCTTATATCCAATTAGTTGTGCATGTGTGTGTGTGTGTGTGTGTACACACACACACACACACACACACACACACACACACACACACACACACACACACACACACACACACACACACACACACACACACACACACACACACACACACACACACGCACGCACACGCATGCACACACGCACACACACATGCATGCACGCACGCACGCACACACACACACACACACACACACACACACACACACACACACACACATGTATGTATATGTAGCATGGAGAGATCCTTGACATCTACACTTAAGTTTTGGGTCAGCCAAGGTGAAGCCACCTTGGATCCCCTCTTTTATATTGATGATCTTATGCAAGAATCAACCCTTTTGTGTTTGGATTTTGTTGACATGAATTACACTAGTTAAGGTTATATCATATCCAATTATCTATGTGTGTGTGTGGGTGTGTGTGTACACACACACATATAACTATTAATGGGATTGATTAAGCTGAAGGATGTTAGCAATCGAATGTGAGAACCAAAATACCTTATCAAATTTATTTACCACATGGATAAAATCATGGTTTATTTATATTGTATAAGTTATTTTGTAATGTTCCATAGTTAGTCTATTTTTTTTTTTGATAGAATTATAAAGAAACAAGATATGATTTGGCAAATGTGTGCACTGAATATGGATTTAGAGGTTATAACAATAACAACTTTCAAGTTATGTATTTCCTCAAAATGTAATAAAATGGGTTCAAAATTTTCATAATTATTTTAGTGTATTTACTAGTCCCTAGATCTAGATAAAAATACTATAATAAATCCACTCATAATATATGTATATATATGATTATGTATATATATGCATGAAGAGCTCCTTGAAATCTGCACTTGGGTTTTGGATCACCCAAGGTGAAGCCACCTTGGATTGCCTCTTTTATAGTGAGGCTCTTATACAAGAACCAACCCTTTTGTATTTGGATTTTGTTGACATGCATTAAACTAGTTAAGATTATCTCATATCAACACACACACACACACACACACACACACACACACACACACACACACACACACACACACACACACACACACACACACACACACACACACACACACACACACACACACACACACACACACACACACACACATTGTTATGTACCTAGGGATATGATATATTAATGTATAAAGCTTGATGGAGATGCCAACATGTGGCACACATACCCTTAGTTAGTTATATGGGTAAAATATATTAGGATAATCTATGTACCTAGGGATATGATACATTAATGTATGGGTTGATGGAGATGCCAACATGTGGCACACATTCCCTTAGCTATATAGGTACAATATATTAAGATAATGGAGTAACATATGGAATTAGTACATTGGGTAATGGTCGACGTACATTGGGATTAGGAGGCTACCCATCCATGGGTTAGATAGATGTCTATATATAAGAGATGATTATCATGGTAAAGAAATCAAGTAAGCATTGAGTATTCTATTGTAAGACGATATTGGAGGTTGTCCCCTCGAAGAGACATTGTGGAGTTATTCCTTCCTAAAGGAGTATTATATGGTGTTTCCATACTTTGAGGGTATTTTTGCATATATTGAATATCAAGATCATTACAAGTGGTATCAGAGCTTCGATTTGGGAAATTTGTGGAGCGAAATCCTAGTTTTTGTGAATCATCAATAACTTTTGATTGGTTGCGAATTTTCCACAAAATTTTTTACTGGATATGGAGAATATTTTGAATAAGTCACAATAAAAAAAATAAAGATATTTTGATTAGTTTTGAGGGATTTATTTCTATTTTAGAGTTTATAATAATTTCACTATATCTTCCAAAATATATGGAATTTTTATTCTAAATTTTTACTAGAGATGTAAGAAGATATAAGAGAAGCACAATAAAATTTCAGAATTTTTTGAGTTTTTTGGCGTGATTTGTTGCGATTTTATGGATCAGTTTTATATGAGTTAATGATATTTTATGGATCATGGAGTTGCAAAAATGTTTAGGGGAAGATGATGTTGATGCTAGAGAATGGTGGCTAAATTTTACGGATAATAATACTAAAACAATTTTATGGAAAATAGAATTATCTCTTTCTTTGTTTGGGCCTACACAACATTGGTGGTGTAATCAATTGAGCTTTTCGCAACAATTTTCTTCATAGGAAGCAATGGACCAAATATTAGAAGAAGAAGAAGAAGAAGAAGAGTTCAAATAATTTGGCTCCAAAAAAAATCTGAGTTTATTTTTCAATTTCATGGATGCATTCAAAAGAAGAAGGTGGTTGTGTCCATAAACCCTACCAGGAAGTATAATTTCATTAACATGAATGTGGCCAAGCATCTACATGTTCAATCAAATAATATCAAAGAGGTTCAAGTAGATGGTAAAAAAAATTTAATGTTTAAATATTTGAAGGTCATTATGGAAAAATATATTTTGCATTCATATTTTTATGCTTTGGATATGGATGATGTGGATATAATTCTTGGATATCCATGGTGAGAGACTTTGGGAACAATGAATATTAATTTTCAAAAAAAGTTCATGAAGTTTTGGTATAGGAAAAAGAAGATCACTTTACAAGATATCATAGTGAAAAAGGCACCAATAACAATTCAGGTAGATCATGAGGATGAGATTGAAACAGGTGATGAAGATCATGATGAAGATTTAGATGATATAGATAAAGACACACTACAAATGAACACTTCATCTACTTAAGAGACAAATAAGGAAAAGGTGGAAGAGGTAGAAGGATAGGTGGATAAGGTCAAAGTATTATAAAATGTTGAGGTATATAGACACCCACATCATCATGAGAGGAAACAATCATGGAACCAGGTGAGGAAGTGTCATAACAACATTCATTTTGTCTATATAGAAAATAAAATTTCCAATCATTATGGATATGCATGGAATCCAAAGAAAAAATAATATGGCACATGGAATGAATGAGGAAATCACTATGACTATGCATGGAAGAATACTTACTATGGTCATGGTTGGAATCAGAGTAGCATAACAAAATATGGTACATGGAATAAAAAGAGGAATAATTATGCTTGGAAACCAAAGTAGTATAATTATGATCATAAATGAAACTAGAGGAGCATAATGGAATTTGGAAACAAGCTTGGAGAACTATCACCTACCAAGATCACATATGGATGGCTAGATGGTCGAGATTGGAGACAAGTGTGCAATGATTTGAAGCACACTCATTATTTGGTTTCTTCTTATGTTTTGGGTGGTATAACGAGTGCCAAGATGCGGTGGTACAATGGACTGCGGTAGTCGAAGCGGTTGTTGTAAGGCCCTGAAGTGGGCGGCTCGTAGATCGGGTAGGGCTACGCATAGATTTGTATTGTTTTAAATCTTGGATGCTAAATTGTCAGGTGACAGTTAATTCCTTGAATTTTGTATTGTTTTCATTCTTAGAAGTCACATTGTCGGTGACAGTTATTTCCTCGAGCCATTATGTCCTCGAGTGCTGTATTGTTTTAATTCAGGGACGTCAATTTATTAGTGAAAGTTATTTCTCTCAAGCCACTCAGTCTTAAATCATCACCTATTAGTTCCTCGAGCCACTCAATCTCTTGATGTTTTAAAAATATGTATAAATGCATTATAACCTGAGAAGGGAAGGCATACATCTCTTCTCAGAGATAAGCGTATGTTTTGTATCTGCAATTTTTTTGATTCAACAAAACATCTCTTTTCAGAGATAATCCTATATTTGTATTGTGATTGTTAAGTAATAAGATGTCTCTTCTTAGAGAATTCATTGTTATTGTGTTATTTATGTGCTATTGAAATATTTGTCAACTAGAACTTCTGAGTTCTGGATCAATGGTATCAGAATGGTTTGTCTTGAGAGTGTATGATCCCGAGGATGAGGTCAGGATACAAGAAACTTGGGTGGGAAGCGATAGAGCTTCCAAATGTTCCACCTGTGTGCCCCAAATGACTTCAAATGGTAGATGACACTGAGACATCTTATCCTTTCAAGGAAATGGTGAATGAAGCCCTCCAATGGCAACAAGCGCAGATGCTCCAACAATTTGCTCAAATTCTTCAAACACTTTCAATGGGAAATTGTGGCTCTGTGGCTACACATCCTGGCTCCTCATCGAGGGAACTTCCTTTTAGTGCCCCAACACCCTTCAAGGTTTAAGGAAAATTTGATATTCCCACATTTAAAGGCAAAATCAAATATGATGAAGTGGAAAATTGGTTAGATCAACTGTCTTCCTACTTCTCTGTAAATAAGTTAACCGATGGAGAAAAGATCACTTTTGCTCTTTTGAAATCATCATTGCTCATGAAAAACTGGTGGGAAGTGTACAAAAAGAGGTTCAGTATGGATATCATTGGCCTTGGGGTGGAACCTACCTGGGATGATTTTATGGAAGCAGTAAAATAAGAATACTATCCCATCAGAGCGTATGATGATCTGTACATACAGTGGCAACAAATTCACCAAGATAAGGAACAATATATCCAAGATTATACTGACATTTTTCATTATCTATTTTTGAGACTGGGCATCCAAGAAAGTGAGAAACATAAGGTTCTCAAATATCGTGGTGGATTACAATGGTACATATGGGGAGAAATGGAACTCTTCAATTTGGAAACCATCAGTGAGGCATGCAAGTTTGTAGTAAAGATTGAGTAGAAGCATGGAAGAATGGATATAAAGAATCAGTCTTCAAAATGGAAAAGTGATAAAGAAGGTCAAACACGAGACCAAAATTGGAAGCAAAAGGAAGGAAAGACTAGGAAGTGGTGTGATTATCACAAATCTGGAACTCACTCCAAAGAAGAATGTCAAGCTATCAAATCACTACTTTCTGAGTCACCATCCTCAACATCTACTAATCTACCTCATACAGACCCTGAAGTTAAAGAGGTTGAAGAATAAATTATAGATGCTAATCCTGAAGCCATTGTAGCTTCATCACAGACACACGACGAGATGCTAGATGACAAGGAAAGGTTGTTTCACTCTAAGTTATGGGTGAAAGGTAAGCCTCTGCATTTCATTCTTGATAGTGGAAGTCAAAAGAATTTAATCTCTACTAATGTTGTGAAAATCCTAAATCTATCCATGAAGCCTCACCCAAAACCATACAGTATTGGATGGTTGAGTCCAGGGAGAAACCTCCGTGTCACCCACCAATGTCTTCTCTCATATGCAATACAACCTTTCCAAGATGAGGTCTTATGTGATGTGGTCAATCTAGATGTTTGTGATGTACTCTTTAGTCAGCCATTCATGTATGATCGACATGGTATATACAAATCAAGAACTAGACAGATCACTCTCACTCTTGAAACACGACACTATAGGGTACCAGAAGTACCACCTTCCACATCTGTCTCTCTGCTTAATGCCAAGAAATTTGTTTTCATGGTGGTCAAGCCACAAGAGTCCAAAAGGGCTGATGTTATAGCCCTAACAACACAAAAATAGAAGCAAATAGATACCATGCTAAAGAAGTTCATGGCCTTCCATCCATAAACTGATGGTCAGACAGAAATGGTGAATAATTGGGTCCCGTACAGTTCTATAAACCACAGTCCCTTCCAAGTGTGCATCAGGAATCAAATCAAGACACAACTACCACACCTGATGGGGAATAGTGACGCAATGGGGACCATTGCTTTTCAAAGAGGGAAGAATGATCTGGGTGACAATTTGGTTGGTATAATGAGTGCCAAGATGCGGTGGTACAATGGACTACAACTATCGAAGTGGTTGTTGTAAGGCCCCAGAGCAGGCGGCTCATAGACCGGGTAATGTTGTGCATAGATTTGTATTGTTTTAAATCTTGGACACCAAATTTTTAGGTGACAGTTAATTCCTCAAATTTTGTATTGTTTTTTTCATTCTTGGAAGTCACATTGTCAGTGACAGTTATTTCCTCGAGCCATTATGTCCTCGAGTGCTATATTGTTTTAATTCATAGACATCAATTTGTCGATGATAGTTATTTCTCTCGAGCCACTCAGTCTTAAATCATCACCCATTTATTCCTCATGCCACTCAATCCCTTGATGTTTTAAAAATATGTATAAATGCATTATAACCCGAAAAGGGAAGGCAAACATCTCTTCTCAGAGATAAGCGCATGTTTTGTATCTACAATTTTTTTGATTCAA